>CM035096.1:76473216-77073216 GCA_020205505.1 Panax japonicus | reverse complement strand
ATGTGTGGGAGATTGATTTTATGGGACCTTTTCTGCCTTTATACAATAATCTGTATATCTTGCTGGCAGTAGACTACGTGTCTAAGTGGGTTGAAGCTGCGGCACTCCCAATAAATGATGCCAAATTTATCTTAAAATTTCTGCAGAAAAACATCTTTACAAGATTTGGCATGCCAAGAACAATTATAAGTGACGAGGGAAGTCACTTCTACAATAAGTTCTTCACAGCTCTCTTGGTTAATATGAGATTAACCACAGAATTGTGACGACCTATCATCCCCAAACGATTGGCCAAGCCGAAGTTTCGAATAGAGAAGAGAAAAGAATTTTAGAGAAAATAGTGAATCCGAACAGAAAATGTAAGACCCCAAATTTTATGAAATAAAAGTATTCAATTTTCTTATAATTACTATTCAGTAAATGGTTAAATTGATAAAAGTTTAAAGTTAAAGGTGATATATGTAAATATTTTAAATAAGCAAGTGTTTATAAAATACTCATTGTTGTCAGGGAATATTCGTTTGGTCGTGGAATATTCTTGTTGTTGGGGAATATTCGTACGACGGCGCAGCCATTTATGGGCCCCATAATATAACATTATTTGTAATGTCTAGAAAGTTCTGTCTAAGGAGAGGTTTGGTCACCTAATTGCGCGCCAGTAAGGAGAAATCCTTATTGGAAAATCCCCTCTTTCCTGGGAACTGTCTGGTTGTCAGTTTTATAATTCTGTAATATTATTTGTGAATAATTAATTATTGATTTATATGATGATGAAAATATTCATTTTATGTGGATATAGATGGAGAAAATTTTTAAAGTGACAATTGTTGAAAATTGATATTTTATCTTTTCTGATAAAATAATATTTATTATATTATTATAATATAATAATGATGATATTTTTACAATGAATATGGGATATATGAGTATATGAGGAGAAAGAGTATTTTTGTTGTATTAAATAATTAACACATGTTTTGTGTGTCGGTGAACCCCATTTCTTGACTGAAATTAGATTATAGCCTGTAAAATCGCCCGTTTGTAGATTTCGATCAATTTCGGTTTGGAATTTGGAAAAACTTTCTTCTACAAAGTTGTAAATAATGAAATTTCCTATGGAAAAGACATGGTTTGAATTTTTCTGATAAAAGAGCTATTTATTATGAATTATTGAAGTTTCGTAGTTCCAAAATAATTGGTTTTTGAAAGTTTTAATTATTTTTAATTACAAAAACGTTTTTTTTTGGTTTTTTTCAATATTTGGCGGCGGATGGATTCAGATGGTCAAGGTGGGCTAAGGAAAATAATATAAATATATTAATATTTTATTAAATTTTCTGTTTTGGTGTTCTAAGCAATTTCCTATAAATAGGGTGCTTAGGTTAGAATTAAAAATCACACCAGAAACTAAAATTTTCTCTCTCTATATTATCGAGTGTATTTTGTGAGTATTTAGATATCTTAAGTGTTGCTATACGGTGCAAGTTTGTTCAGCGTTATATCCGACATTCCAGTACTGCTCTTTTGAGGTAAGGGATAGTAAGAGATTTTAAGGGTTATTATGTTTTTCAATTTTGAAATTTTTGTGAACCTTCAAAACTTCTGGAAAAATTTAAAATGATAATTTGATGAGTTTTGTTGATTGTGTCCAAAAATGGCGATTTTTGGATATATAGAGTAAGAGTTATGGATTTTATGAGAAAAGACTATTTTAAAAGTAAACGCTTATAACTCCTTGTGGTTAACTCCATAATTGATGAAATTTTTATTGGGAGTACATGTATATAACAGAAGTATACCGTGTAAATTTCATAATATTTGGACAAAAGTATAATTTATGATAAATGTCTAAATATTCGGCAGTTTTGGCCATATAAAAAATAATAAATGAATTTTAAAAATACTGAGAAAAATATATGTTCAATATGGGACTATATTATGCTAAATCCCAAAAAAGAATTATTTTTGGAACTGATATGGTATTTTTCATGAAAATGGTCTAGTGATGAGTAAATGAATTAAATGTGTTATGTGAAGTAAGAAATTTGAAAAATAGTATTTTATGGATTAAGAATCCTATATAAAGTATATGCAGATTTTTGATGAGGGTTTTGGTTATTGGTGATGAAATCTTATGAGTTTGGCATTTTAGAATGATTAAATGCATTAATTATTAAAGTATAAACAATTAAAATAAATTGTTTATAAGTTTAAGAAATGATTAAGATATTATGGTAATATTAATAATATTAGATTATGAGATTATTAAGTGATTTATAACATTTGGATTAAGGTGTTATGAAATCATTGATTTATGAATCTTATTCTTGAAATTAAATGCAGTTGTTGATCATATTATTTTTATTATCATATATAACATTTTTATAATTCCAGTGATGATATTTCTCTTTGACTTAAGTGTAAAGATGGGTAGATTATTGGTATGATCGTGACTATGGGTTCTCTTTGGCCAATAGTGCAAAGATGAATTGTTGACTGGTATGATCATGACCATTGGATTTATAAATAATTATCTTTAGCTTAAGTGCAAAGGTGAATTGATCAACATGGTTATAATTATTGTTTATATAAATTCTGAAATGATTATATATTTCTTTGAGATATGAATATCTTTGGCCCGTAGTGCAAAGATGACTTGTTGAATATCTTTGGCCTATAATGCAAAGATGAATTATTGGTGAATATCTTTGGCCCGTAGCGCAAAGATGACCTGTTATTGAATATCTTTGGCCCGTAGTGCAAAGATGGATTTATTAGTATGATTATGAACATGAACTGTGATTTGGTATAACCATGATCTTTGATATTTCAGGTAAAGACAGGTGATGAAAATTATCTTCATTCTGGATGAGAAAAGGAATTTGGAACCACAAAGATGATTATGAGTTATTCATATGATTGTAGACAGGAACTATTGATGGATGTTAAAACATCGTTGGTGGACTTTTAACACATAGAAGATAATAGACATTATGGTCTATTTGACTCTTCTAATGGACTGCTAGTTCTGCTGCAACTATGGTTGAAAAATTTTATCATTTACCATATGTTCTAAATCTCTGATTTATTTCTAACGAAGGCTATTGATAATGTAATTATCTTTAGTTATGATATTCTTTACTGAGCTAGTTGTGCTCACCCTTTTGCTTCACAATTCCTTTCAGGTAATAAGAGTGTAGCTGGGTCGAGCAGGGGTAACAGGAGAATAGAACGGTGGTCTCTAGCTGCGGAGGTACTCCCTAAACAGTATAGAAAAGTGTGTTGTATTCTATACATCATTTAGTAGTTATATTTGGTGAATCAAATAGAGTGAGGCGAACCCAACGTTCATACAAGATGTCTAATGACATACAACCTCGCGTTATCATAAGACACGGTTGTGCACATCCACTTGCTGAGTATATCTACAAACACTACCTATATGATCTTGGAGTTTGGTTGAAGTATAATTCTCAATTAGAGACGGTGGAGATAATGATATGTCAAGAGAAGACTCACCATTGGAAAGAATATGATAGTAATCTTCTCGTTTTTCTTTAGGGTTTATTGGGTCAACCAATGATAATTCTGTGGGCATATGATATCTATCATAACCTAGACGCATGGCCTCCCATGTACGAAGGTTATCTTGAGCACTTCCCAAAGATTTTAATTTCTAAAATAATTATTGATTGTACCTTTATGTAAGGTGCCATTGTGACGTATTATCCAAGGTTGAGACATGAGTCACAGTTGGTATATATTGGAATCAAAACTCATAACATATGTGTTGTTGTATTTTGCACGACAATTGTAGTTATTTTCTGTATCATGTTTTTGGCGACTCAGAATAGGTTGGTTGGATTGGACCTATTTTGGGGGCGTTACAGAAAATATTGGTCTTTCAAATTGGATGACGCTTTATGAGCATATCGCACAGCATATAATACTCTAATTGGTATATCTCTATATCAACTTGTCTACGGAAAAACGTGTCACCTCCCAGTTGAACTTCTACATAAAGTATATTGGGTCATACAGAAGTTAAATTTCGATCTAATAGTTGCGGGGGATAAAAGATTGCTACAACTTAACGAGTTAGATGAATTTCATCTGCAAGCGTACGAAAACTCCAAGTTGTATAAAGAAAGGGTCAAGAAGTGGCACGATTGTTGCCTCTTTTATAGTTCTTATAAAAGATCTCTAACTCATGCAAGTATACACGGGTCAACAAGTAATACAGAGTAAGTAAAGTATCGATCCCACAGAGAAAGTTGTTAACTTAGACTACTATGCGTTAATCACTCACTATATTTATATGCTGAGACTTTAGACTAAATTGTTGATTTGAATAAATTATAATTATCAACTAAAAATAAGAATATAAACGAATTAAATATGATGTGGAAATAATGGGATCCTAACTTCATTCAATATTTCATTCAATCGCCATATGTCATGCAAGAAGTGTTTACATATCACAGGATAATAGCCAAGGGCTTAAAAGCGAGTTATAACCATTTTCCAATGCACTATAACTAACTCACATATCATCTACTGATGTTAGAATCCATGTAATCACCAATAACACCACAATTACCATATTCCTATGCGCAATTGCAATCCTATTGATTTTAAGCACAACCCTTACTCTACCTCATACGGTAAAATAGTATATTCTTATCTGTTTCACAAAATATGCAAGACTTACTCTAGCCCCATATTCGCATGCTATCATGATTTCATCCATATTCATATGTTCATTTCCAATTCCATAAAAATACTAACATGAAGATTATCAGTCATTTATACATACAAACCAACCATGATAGATAACCCAATGATATGCAAAACAAATCTAACACTTAGATGTGCAACCAAACTACATATTAAAATCCGTTAGAATCCCATAATGGAGTTTAGTTCATGGCAGAACCAAAAACCATTATAGGATCAAGACTAAACATGATCAATAATCATGCAAATAAGAGTAAGAGATAGAGAACAATCAAACCCAAACGCTGAATAGTAATCAATGATTAACTATGAAAACCCCAAAGAATTCCATTCAATAATAATAAAAATCCACAATGGTTAAGAACTCCAAGAAGAAGAAGAGAATAAAACGTTGCGACTTCGTTTTCCGTTGGGATCTCCCCCCACTGTGTTAACCCTAATTCTAATATAAAAATACATAAAATAATGTCAAGTCCCCTCTCTGATACACGTCAGAATCATTTTATACCAATTTACACATCATCAAATTTCTTAATTAAAAATAAAACAAATTACAGCATCAGCATCGCGCGCGGCTCTAGTATATCTGTTTCGCGACCGCGAGACTTACAGTATGCTCAGTACCTTCAGATGTCTTAACGCGCGATCGCGAGCTCCTGCCTTGTGGGCGCGCGCTGGGTCTCTCGCGGACGCGCGGTCCTTGCCTCGTGGGCGCTTGACTTGCAGAATGCTCCTTATGTCCAGCCCTGCACTCGCGCGGGCGCGCGAGCCTGCCTTTGTATTGTCGCGCGGCCTGTCTCCTGCAAATCCTGAGTCTTGTTTATGCTTTGCTGCTGCTACTTGTTTGCTAATGCCTTAACCTCTTGCTTGCTTAATTTGCATGCCTCATTATGTTCCCATGTCGTGCACATCCTCGCCTTTCCACTAGCCTACACACATATGCTCACAGATGACTCAATTTCCACCAAAATAACGCCGATTCCTGCACTTATTCACTAAAAGGAGTTTTTAGTATATGAAATGCAAAATAACGTGAAATGCGACTAAAACACAATGAAATGTACTCAAGGTGGGCACACTTCGCATGGATTAATATACAATAAGTGAGTAAAAATATCACTTATCAAATACCCCCAAACTTGAACTGTTGCTTGCCATCAAGCAATGCATGTGCATGAACACTGAAAATATAACTACAAAACTATTCAACTACTTTATGATGGAAACTAGTCTCACATAATCTTGACCATAACAGAATTTCAGCCCAAATTACCTCAGTGAACTATCCGAATTCCAGAACATACTTTCAAACCAAACCATAGATATAACATCATACATGTAGATAATTCATGAATGCTATAGAGATGCTGTGTGTGTGTGTTGTTCACAAAAACTTGATCCTAGCAAAGATTATGTATCCTACATTGCTTCTCACAGAAAATTGTAATCTAAATCAAGATTCATGTATACTCATGCACATAGACTGTTTCGACATCTTACCGCAAACTAAGGTTCAACAATAGGTTTATTGCTTTATTGCTACTCACGAGGGCGATTTCACACTTTCGCGTGGTGTTTATCGCTATTGATTCTTTTCTTTTACTCTTTTCCTTTTTCTTTTTTTTCTCACGTGACCATGCAATATCTCAATCCATTAGGCACACTGCTACCCTTTAGCGAGCTTTCAACCAACGACTCCCAGACCATGAAAGACCTTAGGGCGCTAAGTGTAGAGACAATCCCCTCGGGCGTACTTACTCAAGTAGCCAGGGCCCCGAATTAAGACTAGTCACGTTATTGCATATATATATATATATATATATATATATATATTATACACAACATACCCATGTTTCCTCAAAATTTGCACCTCAATGACTCTACAATCTACAACACTTTCCTCATGTTTCTCATTTAAAATCTACGTGTTCTATTAAGCAATGCAAGACACACATCTTAGACTTACAAGTGAATATGAACACAATTGTGGAAACCGAAAGCATATAAACAGCCACATGAATTGCATTGTTTAAAACATTATATCCACGTTGTGTTATGCAACATATTCTGAAATAGTTCACAATTCACTATCATCATTGGCTTAGACAAATATTTCTATTTATACGCAAGAATTTATATAAGACATTAAACTAAACATATTATCAATGAATAAAAAATAAAAATTTTATGCTAAAATTTAACTAACACATATTATTGCAAAATTTTAACTAACACATATTCATGCAAAATTAAACTAAACATGCTAAAATAAAATGCAACTAAACTACTATGCAAGTACACCAATACCCCCAAACTTAAAATGTTCAATGTCCTCATTGAATGAAGGTAAAGGGTACTAGAAAACTCCCCTACTGATCGGCATGACCACCCTCCTCGGGTGTTGAATCTGGTGGTGGATACAGCACGGCGGTCCCAAACTGGGGCCATTCAAGCATGGTTCCATGCTAAGCGAATGCTTCGGCCAAAGCCCTAAATAGTCCCGTAGCGAATGTCCTAAGATTGTTATACAGTGCGTCGACTTTGCGCTCCAACCTTCGGAGGTATCGATCGCTAGAGACAGGCTGCGCTCGGGTGGATGGACCTGCTTCATCGGGTTGTGGGGGCTGCTGGGTGGCTCGGGAAAGGTGGGTCAAAGAATGAATCCTCGCCCGTGCGTATGTGGCTCGCCACCTGGCCAGTCCTCAAATTTGGCAATTTTGGAGTGCGTTATGTCTTGGCTGGGATACTGCATTTGCTCGTTGCCCCAACGAACCTCTTGATGAGCACATAATATGGCTATTACCGAAGCGTGTGGGATGCTTCCCGTGGTAGTTCCCTTCAGATATTTCACAATATTTTGATGGATCAAATATCCCACGTCAATATACTCGCCAGTTATGATGCCCCACAGTAGTATAGCTCTCTCTGCTGTAATTTCATGTTGATGGGAGGATGGCAGTAACTTAGCACAAATGAACAAATTCCATGCTTTAGTGTACCGATTCAATGCGGCTGCTGGGAAAATACGAGGTAAGGTTGTACCGACTTTGTAAGTCCGCCTTGTGCCCGGAATGCACAGATCTGCGATGACCTGCTCCAAGTCTGTTTCCACATGAGCTCTTGTGATCCAATTGGCCGCCCCTGTTGGTGGTCTAGCAGTGATCCTCAGCACATTTTTTATGGTAGCGGGTCGGTAGTCTACCTCTGTGCTACGAACCATAGAGGAATCGTTCATAGTAACCTTGGCATTTGCGTAGAACTCCCGCACTATGCTCATTGGAATCGACGTGGGTACGGCAGTCAGTCCTCCCCATCCACGTTCATGGATCATTGCAGAAAGCTCTCCATCCTGGCCCTCGGGTCTGAATCCTCTCTCCTTGATGAATGTCTTTGCCACAATTCGATAATATTCTTGCTGAGCCTCCAAACATCGAAATTTGTTGTGGTCGACAATATCCTCCTCGTGGCCACCGTAGGATGATGAAGAGGAGGAAGCTGCCCTTACTCTCTTTGGACCCATGTAAGATAGAGAAAGCAAATGAACTTACTGAAGGAACGAATGTATTTGTAAACTGATGAATTACACTCTTGCTTGTGCTATCCCAATATAGAGACCTAGCTTTATATCATAAAGGAGATGAGGATGAGAATGGAATCATGGAGGAAATTGTGGAGATTTGATGGAGAGAAATACGCCTCAATCTGTAACTGATAGAGAGATAGCGATGTGAGTTAGGGAGAGTGAGCGATTTCCGCTTCTGTTAGTATCGCACGTAAGAGTCCAAATGATTCCAACTTCTGTTTTGAACTATTTTTATCCAGCTGGACCCGGAGTCGCGCGTGGCCGCACGATGATATGCTTTTTTGGGCGCGCGGGCGCGAGACTTGCAGAAAGGCTATTGATTTAACTGGCTGAACGCGCGGACGCGCGAGTTGATACTGCTTGTGCCGCGCGGCCGCGTGACCCTGATTACTGCCAATTTATCTTTGATCTCACTCTTCCATCAATGATGCACTCTAAACATTGTACCTACACAGATACTAATTTACATGAATACGGTAGGCAATAGTAGTGACGAGATGCGAAATTAATGTCAGTTGTTACTCGTTACGCATATACGCTCGCTTACTCATAACTTGTTAACACTCAACGTGAAATACTAATTAAAATAATCACAAGGAAATAACGACACTAAATGAATTCTTGGGTAGAGAATCGATGGTTTGCTTCCCATCCAGTGCTAAGTTATAGTCAATTAGCTTGACTGTCGTGGAATGTTCACGTCACATCAATAGTTGTGGTGCGTTCCTTGTTGTCCTTGGCACCCTGAAATTTAATCACTTCAGCTTTTGTTAATGGATCCACCTTCAACTCCGCATTTTCACCTGTGACATGTCTTTGTGATTCATCTGGCCTCGGGTCGTGTATCCACTCCTTACAGTTACCATTCACCAGATCAACCCGAAAACACTCTTATTCATCTGTTGGGAGCTTTATTGCACTAAAAACATTAAATGTGACCTCTTGATCATGTACGCACATGGTTAATTCCCCTTTCTGGACGTCTATAGAAGTCCTGCCCGTGGCCAAGAACGGTCTTCCTATGATTGGTATATCTTCGAAATCTAGGATGATGAAATCAGCCGGAAAGATTAACTTATCCACTTTAACTAATACATCTTCAACAATTCCCTGCGGATATGTGACAGACCGATCAGCTAACTGTAATGATATGTTTGTTGGTCTTGGAGCCGGTAATCCCAACTGGTTTAATACGGACAATGGAATCAAATTGATACTTGCCCCCAGATCACATAAACACTTGTTAAACTCCATCTTCCCAATAGTGCACGGAATTGTGAAGCTACCCGGATCATTCAGCTTTGGAGGTAACTTACATTGAAGCACTGCACTGCATTCTTCTGTCAAGGCTACCATTTCAAACTCATCTAATCTCCTCTTCCTTGACAATATACCTTTCATGAACTTTGTGTAGCTTGGCATTTGTTCCAATGCTTCGGCAAAAGGTATATTAATTTGCAGCTTTTTGAAGACCTCTAAAAACTTGCTGAATTGTTTGTCATCTTTCTGCTTAACTATCCTTTGCGGATATGGCACTTGAGGGTGCAGTGGTTGTAATGGACCCTTGACCTTCTCTTTTAACCCTGTTCTATTCTTTTCTTCCTGCGGAACCTTAGAATTTTCTAGATTTTGCTCTTCGTCGGTATCCTATTCTGCCTCGCGCGGCCGCACGGATTCCTTAGTATCATCTTGCGCGGGCGCGCAACTTGTAGGCATTGTCAAATCTTTCCCAAAACGCAATGTTATTGCTTGACACTGCTCCTTCCCATCTCTTCTAGGATTTTCCTCTGTGTTACTTGGCAAAGCACCTTGGGGCCTATTAGTGAGCATGTTTGCTATTTGCCCCATTTGCGTCTCTAAATTCTTGATAGCCACTGCTTGGCTTTTGATCATAACCTCAGTGTTTGCCATGTATTTCAACATCATTTCCTCATCTTCTGAATTTTTCTCTGGATGTGGTGCAGCTGGAGTGTGATGTTGTTGCTGTTGAGAAAACCCCGGTGGAAATGGTGGTTTCGGTGTAAACTGTGGCTGTGCTGACTGTTGTTGAAACTGTTGATTTGGCTGAAAATGATTTTGCTGTTGTCCTTGATTGTTCGACCAACTGAAATTTGGATGATTGCGGTTGTTGGGATGATAAGTATTCTGAAATTGGCTTTGGTCCTTTCTGTAGTTGCTTACGTACTGAACTGATTCTGAGCTGATAGCACATTGATCTGTGGAGTGTGATCCCGCACAAATCTCACATACAAAAGCAACCGTCTTCACTTTGCTCTCTGCCAACGTGTCTATTTTCTTTGCCATAGCTGTCATTTGTACCGACAGCTGTGTAATCGCATCTACCTCCAACACAACAACTTTGGGTTGCGACATCCGAGCTGTAGGGTTCTGATAGTCATTTACGGCCAAAGTTTCAATGAGTGTATAGGCCTCATCAAAGCTTTTTGCCCATAATGCCCCTCCTGCGGCTGCATCCACAATCGGTCTGGACTGCCATCCTAAACCATTATAAAATGAATTAATGATCAGTCAGTCTGGTAAACCATTATGGGGACATTTCCTGAGCATCTCCTTGTACCTTTCCCATGCTTCATATAAGGTTTCACCCTGTTGCTGCTCAAAGTGAGATATGGTTGTCCTCATCTTTGCCGTTTTAGCCATTGGGAAAAACTTGGCTAAGAATTTCTGTGCTAAGTCCTCCCATGTAGTGATCGATCCAGCTGGCAAAGAATGTAGCCAACTCCTTGCTTTATTCCTCAATGAGAATGGGAACAACCGTAGTCTGATGGCATCCTCCGTCACACCATTATATCTGAATGTGTCACAAATTTTGATGAAACTCAATAGGTGCTCGTTCGGATCATCCGTAGCAGCACCCCCAAACTGTACCGAGTTCTGCACCATCTGAATAGTTCCCAGTTTTATTTCGAAGGTGTTTGCTGCTATCACGCCTGACTATGCTAGACTGTAGCTCATTTATGCTTGGCATAGAATATTCCCTAAGAGCCCACTGCTCTTCTCATGGCTCAATCCTTTGTTCTTCCGTCATATTGACTGTAATGCTTTCCAACTGCTCTTGCTGATTTTTCCTCACATTCACTTTCCAACTCTTCCCGTTAATATTAGCGTGCGCTGGCGTTAACTCTGAGTTGGATGACCGCGTGTGCATAAAAGTCTACAAGTACCTGAGATCAAAAACAAAAGAAAAATAGAAATGAGAGATGAACAGATTTGTCTAAGTCATACAATACAGCTTTAAACTAATGATAATTATCTACATTAACGCCTTTCCCCGGCAATGGCGCCAAAAACTTGTTGCCTCTTTTATAGTTCTTATAAAAGAGCTCTAACGCATGCAAGTATACACGGGTCAACAAGTAATACAGAGTAAGTAAAGTATAGATCCCACAGAGAAAGTTGTTAACTTAGACTACTATGTATTAATCACTCACTATATTTATATACTGAGACTTTAGACTAAATTGTTGATTTGAATAAATTATAATTACCAACTAAAAATAAGAATATAAACGAATTAAATATGATGTGGAAACAATGGGATCCTAACTTCATTCAATATTTCATTCAATCGTCATATGTCATGCAAGAAGTGTTAACATATCACAAGATAATAGCCAAGGGGTTAAAAGCGAGTTATAACCACTTTCCAATGCACTATAACCAACTCACATATCATCTACAGATGTTAGAATCCATGTAATCACCAATAACACCATAATTACCATATTCCTATGCGCAATTGCAATCCTATTGATTTTAAGCACAACCCTTACTCTAGCTCATATGGTAAAACAGTATATTCCTATTTGTTTCACAAAATATGCAAGACTTACTCTAGCCCCATATTCGCATGCTATCATGATTTCATCCATATTCATATGTTCATTTCCAATTCCATACAAATACTAACATGAAGATTATCAGTCATTCATACATACAAACCAACCATGATAGATAACCCAATGATATGCAAAACAAATCTAACACTTAGATGTGCAACCAAACTACATATTAAAATACGTTAGAATCCCATAATAGAGTTTAGTTCATGGCGGAACCAAAAGCCATTATGGGATCAAGACAAAACATGATCAATAATCAAGCAAATAAGAGTAAGAGATAGAGAACAATCAAACCCAAACACTGAATAGTAATCAATGATTAACTATGAAAACCCCAAAGAATTCCATTCAATAATAATAAAAATCAACAATGGTTAAGAACTCCAAGAAGAAGAAGAGAATAAAACGTTACGGCTTCGTTCTCCATTGGGATCTCCCCCCACTGTGTTAACCCTAATTCTAATATGAAAATACGTAAAATAATGTCAAGTCCCCTCTCTGACACACGTCAGAATCGTTTTATACCAATTTACACATCATCAAATTGCTTAATTAAAAATAAAACAAATTACAGCATCAGCATCACGCGCGGCTCTAGTATATCTGTCTCGCGGCCGCGAGACTTACAGTATGCTCAGTGCCTCCAGACGTCTTAACGCGCGGTCGCGCGCTCCTGCCTCGCGGGAGCGCGCTGGGTCTCTTGTGGGCGCGCGGTCCTTGCCTCGCGGGCGCTTGACTTGCAGAATTCTCCTTATGTCCAGCCCTGCACTCGTGCGGGCGTGCGAGCCTGCCTTTGTATTGTCGCGCGGCCTGTGTCCTGGAAATCCTTAGTCTGGTTTATGCTTTGATGCTGTTGCTACTTGTTTGCTCATGCCTTAACCTCTTGCTTGCTTGATTTCCATGCCTCATTATGCTCCCATGCCGTGCACATCCTCGCCTTTCCACTAGCCTACACACATACGCTCACCGATGACTCAATTTCCACCAAAATAACGCCGATTCCTGCACTTATTCACTAAAAGGAGTTTTAAGTATATGAAATGCAAAATAAAGTGAAATGCGACTAAAACACAATGCAATGTACTCAAGGTGGGCACACTTCGCATGGATTAATATACAATAAATGAGTAAAAATATCACTTATCAATGATCAGAATATTTTGAATAGAAAGTTCGAACCGGGCCAAGTTGTGCTATTGTAAAACTCTCGACTGAGATTATTCCCCGGGAAACTCAAATCAAGATGGTCGGGGCCATTCACCATCAAACTAATTTATCCACATAGCGTCGTTGAACTGTATAGCCAGAATCCGTTGGAAACTTTCAAAGTTAACGGTCAACGTTTAAATCACTATTCGGGTGGTGACCTCGATCACCAAGCAACCTCAATCATTCTTGCCGACGTACCATGAAACAGGGAGTAGTCAAGCTGAAAGACTTAAAAACAAGCGCTAATTGGGAGATAACCCAATTTTCATGTTATTTGCAGTATTTAGTTTCACATTTTACAACTCAGTAGATTAGTTATTAGTGTTACAACTTAGTAGTTCAATTTTTTTACAATTAATAGGTTAATTAGATATGTAGTAGTTAGTCATTGTGTGTTAATCACAGCTAACTTGCTCAATTTCTATGGGACTAACTTTAATTTTGGGTTTTATTGGATTTTAGGTACTAGAATGAAGTTTATGTGTTTGCGCGACAAAAGAGCAGAAGTACTAAATTTTTGGCAGGAAATCATACCCCGCCCCGACGGGCCCAAATCCAGCCTGAAACACCTGTCCCGGCGGGGGTGCTCTCAGTCTTAGCCATCCTCGGTGGGCTCCTAAAGAAGAAAAAGGCTCGCGCCATCGGTGGGGGGGGTCCTCAGTCTTACCCCGCCTCGGAGGGGATTTATAGTACAAAAGGGGGCCACCCTGGCGGGGGTCACGGGTTTTAGTTTTTAAAAACCTCTTCTGCAGTCGCGACTTAACCATTTCTCTCTCACAAAATCAACCCTCAACCCTCGATTCCTTCCCAAAACCTCCCACTTCCCACCGAATTGGCCCTCTAATACAATCATATATATACTCTAACTCCAATTGCATACATTGACAATAAATTTAAGATTTCTATCACAAACCTAGGGCTTTCACCATACAATTTCTCAACTCTCAAGACTAGGGTTTTGAAATCCGAATTTGTGCATACATTGGAATGGAATCACTACTTGTTCAAAAATTCCAATGCATTCAACAGTGGGTAAGCTTCCTTGTGGGTTTTAAGCATACTTGGTAATTTATGTTGAGTTTGGTAGCATATATTTATTCTATTGGGTTTCACACAACAAAACACCCAAGTGAGTAAGTTTGGGGGATTGTGTTCAATTTGATACACCAAGGAGCCAAAGACACCAGTCAAGCGACAAAGGGGTGAAGGTTCCTCACCGCCCGCACGGAGTTTTGATAAGCGAAAATTTGTCAGTGCCGCGGCGGCAGACAAATTTGACTACCTAACCCCGAAGGCACTAACACCCGAGCGTGGGTTGAGGCCTGAGTCATTTGATGGTCAGATGCGACGTCAAATTCATGAGCAAGGTTGGGACTCATTCACGGACCAACCAGATCCAGCAGTAGTAACAGTAGTAAAGGAGTTTTATTCGAATGCGGAAGACAAGGCACAATTCGTTGCATTCGTTCGAGGAAAACAAATGTCGTTTGGTCCCAAAACAATAAACGAGTTCTACAATGTAAGCGCCCCAGCCATATGCCAGTATGTACAGTTGTGCGACAGCAATCCCAATTATAACCAAATTTGGACTAAGATTTCAAAGCCAGGTACAACGTGGGTAAAAGGGAAGAAAGGAGGAACACTATTTATGAGCAAAGATTTGAGCTTATACGGGAAAATTTGGTATGATTTTCTCTATGCCAAGTTATTTCTGTCCATGCATACAAGTGAGGTTACAAAAGAGAATGTGTTTTTGCTTTACTCTATCGTGAAGTACTTCGACATCAACATTGGCGAGATCATAAGTTTTTCTATTTGGCGATGTCTACAAGGCCCATTTTCTAGGGGGTTGCCTCACTCATCCCTTATTTCTGGACTATGTCATTATTCGGGCTTGAGATGGACGGTGGATGAGCCAGTGCAACAGCCCCTACAGATGCAAGACCCGCGACTCATTGCATGATATTTGGTTTGGCCTGGGGGTGAATCACATCCACGTGGGCTTGGGTTTATATTTTCAGATGCTCTGGAGGAGGAGGAAGCCGAGTCAAGTTCAGAAGATGATGAGTTCTAGGCTGATGAGATGTCTGAGGGTGATGATGAAGTTGCGCCAGGTGCTTCTTGGTCTACAAATACATGATCAATACCCAATTTCAAAGCTTGCAGCGCCACATAGATGCCAGAGACAGACTTAAAGATAGGAAGCTGAAAAGGATTGCAGCGCGATAAGACCACACCATTGCCACTCAAAATGCCTTTAATGCATCCTTGGCAGAGGCATTCGCTCATTTAAACCCTGTTGTTGTTGACCTATTCCAATTTCCCAATCCACAGCCACTGCTTGTATATCTTCCTTCAGATTCAGATGTTGAGGAGGTGCCACCTCCTGCTTAGTCAATATAGGGAAGTTCTCTATTATGCTTTATTGTCATATTCTTAACAATGAGGACATAGTTAGTCTTAAGTTTGGGGGTGTTTACTGTTTAGTTCTGTGTTTGTGTATGTGCATGTGTTAGTGTAGTTTTTGCAATTGTTAGTTCATTTTAGTTTAATTTTGCATTGCATGCTAATTGTTTATGTTAGTATAGTTAGTTTAGTTTTTGTAGTTTAGTTTATGTAAATAGTCTTTGTTTTTCGTTTTGAGTTATATAAAAAAACTGGAAAATGGAAAATCTCAAAAATAGTAGTTAGTTAAATGTTTCTTGTGTTGCATTTAGTTAATATTTGCATGATTCCAGCTTTTGAGCTAGTTGAAGTTATTTTGGCCAATGATGAGATTGGAATTGCGTAGACAAGAATTAGTATTGATAGCCAAGACTCAGATGTAATTTCATAACTTGACCCAAATTTTTTCTGTTTGAAACTGATATAATCAGAATAGCACAGTAGAATGACTATGTTGATTAACTTAGTTAAAAATACACATAATTGACTTCTTAAGGGGAATTTAGTCTTAATTTAAGAAATTCAGTGAATTAGTGGTGAAGACTGAGATTAGGCAGAAACCTAAGTTTGGGGGAAGATATGGGATTTATTTGAAAAAGAAAATGAAATGAAAAAAAAATATGAATAACATCGTGGCTAGTTTAGTTTTGTGGCCTTTGTTACTTGAGTAAGTACGCCCGAGGGGATGTCTTTATACCCAATGCTATAAAATCATCTGGTTTGGGAGTCGTTGGTTGAAAGCTTGTTAATGGGTAGCATTACCTAAGAGGACTAGACATTGCACAGTAATGAGTAAAATAAGTGAAATACGAGAAAAGGAGCGAAAAGCCCCCGTAAGTGAATAAGAAAGCAAAAATATCCCATATTGACTTCTAATTTTTGAATCTGTTGATTTTTAGTCAGATCTTGGCTTGTTTATGGATTTCTTGATGTTAAACTATTTTTCTCCTTTAAAGAAGCGTATTATGTGTTTTATTTGAGTTACAATCAGTTAATATGGTTGTTGAGCACACATGCACTATGTCAGTCACAATAGGGATTGATTTGGCAATTGATATGAGGTTATTGACTTATCTTGGAAAGATTTGTTGTTCATGTCTATTATGATTTCTCTGAGGCAATTTGAATAGACTTTGTACTGTCAGATAGCTAGATTCGTAGGCATGTAATTAGTTGTATTACATTGCATTGCATTGTGCTTGAGGACAAGCACTGTCTAAGTTTAGGGGAATTGGATGAGTGGGTTTCATACCTACGAATTAGATACCTTTTCGGACTTAAATGGTTGCTAATCCATATGTTTTAGTATTTTTTATGTGTGTTATTGTGTTGTGTGCAGGTTTAGTATGTATTGGCTAAGGCGAGGGTTGATGGGAAATTCAGCTGGAAAAGTAGCAGAAAGTAGTGAGATACAGAGCTCATGCCCACAGGGGTGGGCATTCATAGAGCAAAATACCCCCATCGGGGTGGGGGTCCACGTCAGCAACAAGTGTGATACCCGCCAGGGCGGGGGTTACCAAGAAATACTTTGAAATCACATTTCTTAAACGGTGCATATTTAAAATCAAACACATGGAAGATATAGTATTTATATATTGCAAAATGTAAATTGTAAAATGTAAAAGATACAAGAGGTTTTAAGTGGTTCAGAGACGAAACAACCCGGGTCAAATCCCGAGTCCGGAACAAATCTCGGGTCAAATCCCAAGTTCGAATCGAATCAAATTCATCAAAATAAGGCCTAAAACTACTAGCCCAATAGTATCTTCTTGGGTCATCTTAGCCCACCACAGGCCCCCAAAAGGTCATGACTTGAAGGTACTATTGGTAGTAACATATTTCCTTTTTATGGAGATAAATTTTTCCCCTATCTTTCGATGTGGGATTGGAGTGTTACATAAGGACACACAGACCTCTTCAAGTCCAGCAGACTTGGATATTTTAGTCTAAATAGACAAGGACACAAAGACCTCTTTAAGTCCATCAGACGTCGATATTTTGTTCCTAGGACAAGGATTCCATGATCCTACTTTGGTCACTTAGGCAAAAAGTCGAAAAAGAGCCCAAACCCCGCATCGGTCGTCCGAATGACACGCAAACACATACATAGCACCGCGTAGGTAATAGACACGCGTTAGAACTTACGGGACTCGATTCTGACATATGGAGACCGAGTTATCGCCTAGTTTGCAAAACTCGCCAACACTTAGGCAAATAGCCAAAAAAGATCTCAAAACTTGCATCGGCCATCCGAATGACACGCAAACACACACATAGCACCGCGTAGGTAATAGACACGCGTTAGAACTTACAGGACTCGATTCCAACATACGAAGACCGAGTTATTGCCCAGTTTGCAAAACTCAACAACACTTAGGCAAAAAGCCAAAAAAGAGCCCAAAACCCGCATCGGCCGTCCGAATGACACGCAAACACACACATAGCACCGCATAGGTAATAGACACACGTTACAACTTATGGAACTCGATTCTGACATACGGACACCAAGTTATCGCCTAGTTTGCAAAACTCAACAACACTTAGGCAAAAAGCCGAAAAAGATGTCAAAACTCGCATCGGCCGTCCGAATGACACGCAAACACACACATAACACCGCGTAGGTAACAGACATGCGTTAGAACTTACGGGACTCGATTCCGATATACAGAGTTTGAGTTATCGCACAGTTTGCAACACTCAACAACACTTAGGCAAAAAGCCGAAAAAGAGGTCAAAACCCGCATCCGCCGTCCGAATGACATGCAAACACACACATAGCACTGCATAGGTAATAGACACACGTTAAAACTTATGGGGCTCGATTCTGATATACAGAGTTCGAGTTATCACACAGTTTGCAACACTCAACAACACTTGAAGAACACAAACAAAACTAATTTAAATATGCTCTATTTTCGAATTCGTTATTAATATTTTAATTTTGTAGGGTCTTGTTAATTAGACTTCGGCAGGTGGAGGATGTGGCATGGGCGATGCCCGTGCTGGAGATGGTGATGACCGTCAGGCTGATGCTGATGAAAATAATGAGGGTGAGACCGGCAGTGGGACCGGAGGTGGGACCGGCGGCGATGATGATACCGACATTCCTGATCTTGGGTTGTAGTACCCATTATATTTATATTTTGACCTTCATATATGTATATTTATACAACTTTTGAGTTGTACAGACTAAAGTTTAGTATCTAGTTAGGTTGATGGTATATGTATCTAACTATATTGATTGTTTATGATTACATTTTGTCTTTACATCGTACGACTTTTATCTATAAGTCATTACGTTATTTACATATTTGATGGTTGATATAGCAAAAGCTATTATTGTTATTGATATGAGTTTGTAAAGAATTCTTTATTTTTCTTTAGTTTATTACAGGTATAATTATGTATATGTAAATGAACAGGGGTATTTTGATATTCTAAAAACAAAATTAGAAACCTCATTGGCGACGAGCAGTGGAGGGTCAGTGGCGACGGCTATGCCGTCAGCAATGACTATTTTAAAATTTTTAGAATTAACCATTACTGACGGTTTGTTCGTCGCCACTGCCGTCGCTAATACATCATTGCCGACGATTGGCCGTCTCCACTGACCCCGTCGGGAATGACTATCTTGCCGACGGCAGGCGACGGGAGACAGGGGCGACGACCCATACGGCGACGGGAAGGGCGGCGGACTCTGCCATTTTTTTTGTAGTGGAAAATAAATAGACATAAAAATTGACCATTTTTTTTATTAAAGTTTTCCATGTATTTTTACTTATTTATATAATGTGTCGTTGTATCTAGTTGTAATAAAAATCGTAATATTTTACCGCAAGATGATCATCTTTGTATATTTAATAACAACATTTAAATTGAATCAAGAGGTTAAATTTTTTAAAGAGTTATTATATATTACTTAGTTCCTAAGTCAACCCCTTTAATTTATTTATACTTATAATATTCAAAATAATAATATTATTAAAAGTTTTATATATATCATATATAGCATAACTAATCCTATAGTTTAATGCTTTAATTAACTGTAGAAGTAGAGTTTAATTTCCTCATCCGGCGGATGTGCCGTGTCGTGCCGTCACAACCACTCTTCTTCTCTGAATTTAATGACAAAACAAATGTATAATAAACTTATTAATATTAATACAATCCGTATTTTAATTATCAACATATATGTTACTCTATAAATATTAAATGAATTATTTTAATGTACCTTAGCATGAAAATAAGCTAAAAACATTAAGCATGTTCCTCAAGTTAAGCATGAAAATGAGCATGAAAGCTAGGCACATAATTCAGCAGGTAAAAATACAACATAAAAATTATATATATATATATATATATATATATATATATATATATATATATATATATATACGGTCCGTCTCTAAAGCGAACCTTAAAGAGTGAACCAAAGACGAACCGTCGTCTTTGGTGTCTATGGCGACAGTTCGATCCGTCGCCATAGCCATGTAGTCTTTGGCGACGGGTCGAACCATCGCCATAGACACCAAAGACGACGATTCGTCTTTGGTTCGCTTTTTAAGGTTCGCTTTAAAGCCTCTCCGTATGTGTATATATATATTCTATCTAATAAAATACAAATGATTTTGAATTTTCCGCTCACTCAATAAATCATCTGGGTCGTTCAAAGTTTGAGATAAATCCCACCGTTTATACAGTGCCGAAGGCACGGGATCCAACTAGTATATATATATCAAGGATCAATAACAATCCTCTTAAATAGCATTCCTACTTAAATAACATTTGTTTATTAAAACTATATATATATATATATATATATATACACACACCAATTACAAATAGAGTTAATATATATATTTTATACCAATTAATTAGCTAGGGTTCTTCAAGCTTTAAACAAGTGTATATATGAAAAAGTACAAGAAAATTACTTGTGGAAAAAAAAAGAGAGAAATAATATATCAAAATGATCATATATAATATAAATAATGGATGTTTCTTTTGATCCCTATTAATTAAAGTGTAAAATAAATAACATTATACAAAACCAATTGTGGAGACCTCAATGGTGCAATGGGTTTGGACCGATGGGAACGAGGCGCTTATCGACACCGTAGCGCAGGTCGATCTCCGGTTCAGCCTGCCGGGCGGCATGTTTCCGGTGGTGGTGGTGGTGCATGAACGGCATGAAGTCGAATTTTGTTGATAGTGATCTCCTATTGTAGTTTAGAGGGTGGTAGTTATAAGAGAAATTACGTGTGTGATCAAATTTGTGTGATCCACAAAAGAATAAAAAGAGGAGAGAAAGTAAAAGGATGAGTTTTGGTGATGAAATGTGTGAAATCTTCAAAATCATAGTGGGGTGGGGAAAGGAGAAGAGAGATCATGGGGAGGGAGAGAGAGAGAAATGAAGGTTTAATTTTTAGATGAGAAGTTGAGGACAGCTTATTTAATTCATAAACACCAACGCACAAAAAAAAAAAGATTCAAAATGGCGACCTCTATATCAATCTGGGCCTATCTTCACAACATGTATTATCAACAAGATTCATCTCTCGGTCTCTATATTAATGAGTGAACCTGTTACATGTAATATATAGTATTATTTAATATATATATATATATATATATATATATGATAAAACAAAACATGATTTTATATATCTATATATATAACACAGAAATTATTAATAATAAATTCGAGTTCTTTGAATTCACAAAGTCTCCTTAAAGCAAATTTATTCCCCCACAGATACTAAGGGTTAATTGAATAATTGTTTCCCAAGATAAAACGGATTTCCAGTTCTTAATTAGTAGCATTACAAAATTAAGAATTCATCGAACGCAAATTCTATGTTATGTACTCGAACTTTTACTATCAATAATAATGTTGCATGTAAAATAGAAATTACAGTAATGATGCATGAAAATGGTGTATTCATATACTTACTCAGAAACGGGAAAAGTATGCAGAACGGGAACGGGATTGCAACACTTTTGCAGAAAACGGGATTCTGCAGAACGGAGAACGGAATTCTATCTCTATTTATTGCTTCTTTCCAATGAGAAGCATCTGGAGAGGATACTGCTTCCTTGTACGTTCGAGGATCATTTTCTAACAAAAATATTAGAAAATTCGGACCAAAAGACGTTGAAGTCCTTGTCCTTTTGCTACGTCTAGGTTCATCCAATACAGACTCTTTGTCTATATTTTCAGGATTATTACTAGTAGCATCCAAAGGTCTTTTGCTTGAATTTGAATCTTTATTTTCATTATATGGAAAATATTCTCAAAGAATGATGCATCTCTTGATTCAATAAATATATTAACATGAATATCATTAATTTCAAATTTATGAATAAGAAAGCGATAAACACTGCTGTTATTTGCATAACCAATGAATACACAATCAATTGTTTTTGGTCTTATCTTAACCTTTTTTAGGTTTAGGAACCATTACCTTTGCTAGACACCCCCACACATTCGTAAGTATTTATAGCAAGGTCTATGACCTTTCTATAATTCATAAGATGTTTTGTGAGTTTTCTTATGAGGCACTTTGTTAAGAATATAATTGGCAGAAAGCAAAGCTTCCCCCCACGAATTCTGGGCTACTCCAGAACTGTTTAACATAGCATTCAGCATTTCTTTCAATGTTCGGTTCTTGCGTTCAGTAATACCGTTAGATTGAGGTGAATAAGGAGCAGTAGTTTGGTGAATAATACCATGAGTAGAGCATATCTCTTCAAATGGTGATTCATATTCACCACCTCTATCGTTTCTTATTGCTTTAATCTTTTTGCTAAGTTAATTTTCAACTTCATTTTTATAAAGTTGAAACATTTCTACAGCCTCATCTTTGTTTCTTAGCAAATATACATAACAATATCTTGTGCAATCATCAATAAAGGTTATGAAATATTTTTTTCCCACCTCTATTTTGCACAAATTTTAAGTCACATATATCAGTGTGAATTAAATCTAGAGATTCAGATTTTCTTTCAACAGAATGAAAGGGTAATCTTGTCATTTTTGATTCCACACAAATTTTACATTTATGTTTAAGATTAATATCAAATCTAGGCAAGAACTCTAAATTAATTAATCTACGTAATGTATCATAATTAACATGTCCTAATCTAGCATGCCAAATATTTGAAGATTCCAACAAGTAAGCAGAAGAATTAATTTTATTATTATCAATAGACTTCGGTACAAAAATCATAACATTCATCTTAAAGAGCCCATCATTCATATAGTCCTTTCCTACAAACATATCATTCTTAGTAAGTACAAACTTATCAGACACAAACACCAACTTAAAGTCATTCTTGCTAAGTAGTGACCCAGAAACTAGATTCTTGCGAATATCTGGCACATGAAGCACATCATTCAAAGTTAGTTCTTTGCCAGATGTCATTTTCAGTATAATCTTTCCACGTCCTTCAACCTTTGAACTTGAGGAGTTGCCCATGAAGAGTTGATCATCATTTTCTACTGGTTTGTAAGTAAAAAACATCCATTTGTTGGAACATATGTGGCGAGTAGCCCCAGTGTCCACGTACCACTCTTTAGGGTTTCTTACCAAGTTACATTCAGATATAACTGCACAAAGATTCATGTCTGAAACATCTTCAGAAAGCTTTTCCATTTCTGTCACATTTGCTTGAGGCTTTTCTTCTTTCTTGAACTTCTTTGGCTTTCGACATTCATTTGATTTATGTCCTTGTATGTCATAGTTGAAGCATTTGCCTTTGAATTTCTTCTTGGCCTTGAAAGCATCTTTGCCTTCACGCTTCCTTTTGTTGTTGTTTGGCCTTTGTTCTATCACATTTGCCTTTGCTTCAATGAAGTTTCTTCCACTCTTCTTCTCAGATTTTCGATTGTCCTCTTCAATCCTAAGTCGCACGATCAATTCTTCAAGATTCATCTCCTTGCATTTATGCTTTAGATAATTCTTGAAGTCTTTCCATGATGGTGGAAGCTTTTCAATCATTGCAGCAACTTGGAATGAGTCACTTAATGACATTCCTTCAGAATGAATGTCATGTAGAATTACTTGTAATTCTTGAACCTGAGTGATAACTGCTTTGGAATCTACCATTTTATAGTCAAGAAATCTACCAACAATAAATTTTTTCATGCCAGCATCTTCAGTTTTATATTTCTTGTCTAAAGATTCCCAAAGTTCCTTTGCAGTTTGAATTGTACAATACACATTATACAATGTATTGTCTAAACCATTCATCACATAATTCCTGCAAAGAAAATCTGCATGTTTCCATGCATCAACAGCAGCCACTTTTTCCTTGTCAGTTTCTCCTTCAACAAGAGTAGGATAGTCCTCTTGTAGAAACCTTGCCAAGTTCAGTGTTGTGAGATAGAAGAGCATTTTCTGTTGTCAACGCTTGAAATCAGTTCCATTGAACTTTTCAGGCTTTTCTCAATGAGACATACTCACGGCAGGAATGATACTAGTAATTGTCATTTCTGTTATACAAAGAAAATAATTGTCAATAAACAGAAACAAATTTCTGTTGTACAAGATGTATCAAATTTTGTTTACAAATTTATTTTGCAGAATATTTATATATTAACACAATAATATATCTTAATAATCAAAATAAATTGTTATATAAATTTGAAAACAATAACAGAATAGTATCTATTAATATGCAAACAATTTTCTGTTTACATAAAACACTACTACAATTACAGAATATATATATAAACAAAATATTATATATCTATTAACATGCAATATTTATAAACATATAAACATGCAATTATAGTAACATGCATGCAGCAGGTAATATATAATATATATATTATATTAACCGTAGTAAAGCTACAAACATTCTGCATGAATCAGAACAAAAATGCAAACAATATTAAATATTACAAACATACTACATACTGCATAAACGAATTTAAAGATTATTAAACTCGTTTTATAAACCAATAAACAATTGTTTTATAAAATAAGTTTATTATACTGACACATAAATACAACAAGCAATCTGTTACAATCATGTGCTCAAGGCTAAAGAACATGTAAGTCATTAATACAATATGCTTGAATTATTATTAACATGCAATCTGTTACTATAGTATTTATATATATAATAACAGAACATTAACATATAATCAATTAACATGTAACATAATCTAAAACTCAGTTTACATGTTATATATATATATATATATATATATATATATATATATATATATATATATATATATATAATATTCTGCACATATAATGCAAACTATTAATACACTTTTGTGTATATTTAAAGTCAGTAACATTAAAATTATGCTGCACTCACATTTTAATTTTAAGAATTATGACAGAATAAATAATGCATGAATAGTCATTACTGAATATGAACGAATATGAACAAATTTCTGCAATTAACGAATACGTATTAATCATGCAATTAACATTCAAGAATTCCGTTGGTACAGGAGATTTGTTTTATCAACGAATTTTTATTCAAATAAAATATATAATTAAATACTACTATATTTACAGAATAATAAATTTACTTTAAGATTGTTACATGTAATATATATAAATATGATAAAACAAAACATGATTTTATATATCTATATATATAACACAGAAATTATTAATAATAAATCCGAGTCCTTTGAATTCACAAAGTCTCCTTAAAGCAAATTTATTCCCCCACAGATGCTAAGGGTTAATTGAATAATTGCTTCCCAAGATAAAACGGATTTCCAGTTCTTAATTAGTAGCATTACAAAATTAAGAATTCATCGAACGCAAATCCTATGTTATGTACTCGAACTTTTACTATCAATAATAATGTTGCATGTAAAATGGAAATTACAGTAATGATGCATGAAAATGGTGTATTCATACACTTACTCAGAAACGGAAAAAGTATGCAGAACGGGAACGAGATTGCAACACTTTTGTAGAAAACGGGATTCTGCAAAACGGAGAACGGAATTCTATACTGCAGAACGGGGAAGGAAGGAAAGGAACGGGAATATGCAGAAAACGGGATTCTGTGGAAGGGAATGAACGGGAAATAACATTTCTGTATAACGAGACGGAAATTTACAGAACGGAGAGGGGAAAAATTACATCTTTTAAAAGCTTCCCACACCGTTTATTTATAGATTCCGTTAGCGTGTAACCGTCATCAAAACGACGTAGTATCACAAACCCGTCCGTCACGATCACGACCACGATCCGACCCGACCGGTCAATTTTCTCATTTCAATTCAAATCTCATTTCCAACAGAACCAAGTGATCGCACACGTACTCGGCCACAAAATATAAGATTACTCAGCTCTATAATTTACAAAGGCAAAGACATATATGTTTTAAAACAGAAGGGGCATATAATTATTTTGTGTTGCTTTTATATATATTTATATGGAATACTCCTACATTAAAAATGGAGGCATTGAGGGAAGAAAAAAACTCCTTCCGTTCCAAATTGTTTGATCATTGATGACTTTTGAAAGTCAAATTGAGACATTTTTAAACTCAAAAAAAATTAAGACGGTTCATTAAAAATCAAGAAATAATAAAACTTACAATGAGTAATACTTTTTAGATAGCTTACAATATTCATCACTGTATTGATTAAAATTAAAAGAATTTATGTCAATTTTAAATTTAAAAATCTCTCAAGTTGATTTTAAAAAATCAATAATGATTAAATAATATGCAACGGGGGGAGTATATCCCAAGGAAACAGATAAATTCACAACAGAAAATGATAATTTTACATAAAAATCGTCGTTATAGATCCTATAACGACACTTTTTACCGTCCACTTTTTATGCGAAAATATAAAAAGTGTTGTGGAAATATAACAAGCCTAAAAAGATGCATTGTTTTATTTTGTGCTTCTCTATCTCTACTTTTCTTTCGGAAGGGGGAAAAGACTTTGAAAAGTTTTGCGAAATGTGACCTTCTTGTTGCACAGACCCCCAAAGCCAAAGGTGTTAACACTTTACCTATATATATATATATATATATATATATATATATATAGGGAGCGTTTTTCCAACGAATCGAAAAAAATGGTCCAAAAACGAATTGATATAGGGACGATTTTTTTCGTCGATATAATATAGAAAATCGTCGTTATAGCCGATTATATCTAAGGCAACAGTTCGAACCGTCGCTATATCTCAGAAAACCATCGCTATAATTCCATTTGTCTTTAATTCTTTTTTTAGTTGGTTGGATAAATTTTTCATATATATATATATATATATACATATATATATATCAAGAGAATTCCTCTTAAATAATATTCCTCCTTAAATAACACTCCTTTATTAAAACTACGTCGTTTTGGAGTGGTCACGGGTGATATTTTTATAAATAAAAGGAAAACAAGTGGGACCACTCTCTATTAAGTCACTCCAAAACGACGTAATTTTAATATAATATAATATAACTAGCTGGGTCCCGTGCCTCCGGCACTGTATGGACAGTGAGATTTATCTCAAACTTAAAACGGCCCAGATGATTTATTAAGTGAGCGGAAAATTCAAAATCATTATTAGATAGATTAGATAGATAGATGTATTTTATTAGATAGATGTATGGACGGTGGGATTTATCTCAAACTTTGGACGGCCCAGATGATTTATTGAGTGAGCGGGAAATTCAAAATCATTTGTATTTTATTAGATAGATTTATATATATATATATATATATATATATATATATATATATATATATATATATATATATACATATATACGGAAAGCTTCAAGAGCATAATTATTAAATAGCATAATGCCTTAAATAACATAATTTTATCAAAACGACGTAGTTTTGTAAATACGCGGTGGCATTTTTGTAAATACGCGGTGGCATGGTATTTACAAAAATGCCACCGCGTATTTACAAAACT
The DNA here is from genome assembly GCA_020205505.1 of Panax japonicus. Lineage (NCBI taxonomy): Eukaryota > Viridiplantae > Streptophyta > Magnoliopsida > Apiales > Araliaceae > Panax > Panax japonicus. The sequence continues at coordinate 77,045,461 of CM035096.1, read as the reverse complement.
ACGTCGTTTTGATAAAATTATACTATTTAAGAAATTATGCTATTTAAGAATTATGCACTTGAAGCTTTTCGTGTATATATATATATATATATATATATATATATATATATATATATATATAATAAACTAGAGACAGGAAGAAGATAACTCTTCAAGGGAAGAAATGTCAAAGAGGTTGTTTGCCATCCTTGGAGGAATTCATAATGATTAATTATTGAGTGGACAGATTCCTTTTTCTTTTCTTTTTTTGGGACATGAGGAAAAAAAAACAGAGAGGAGAGATTCAAAAGTCAAACCTTTGTAGGCACCCAAACACACCATGATCCTAATTGTATGCACATCAATTCCAGGTGTATAATAGTATTAGTTGAAATAGTTATTTTATTCAGCTTGGAACAAATTAATATTAATACACAAAAAAATTAATTAATATGAACTTACTCTTTTTATATATTTAGGTAGGTTTTATCTTCAATGTGAAAATTTCCTTTACAGACCATGGATTTTGTCCCCAAAAAATTCAACTTATCACTTTTACTAGCCAATTTGAGAAAAAGTTGAAGGAAAAAAATTGTCCAAACTCAAATTTCAGATGTATTCTTCAAAATATAAAATCACTTATTTTTGTACTTCACAAAATCAAATAATCTTATATTTTGATACGGATGTAGTATTATTACAATTGTAACGTATATCAGTACATAGAATTGGATAAAACTATAATAATAGTCCACCATATTACATATCTGAATAAAAGAGTTGCCAATAAAAGTTATCCTCTCATCTTGAAAAGGAAAGGGCAACTTGCCTTAAACTTACCAATGATGCAAAGTGAAAATTAGACCAAAAATGGTAGCCTAAGATTAGATCTTTCTTTTTACTCTGCATATTCAAATTTTTCAAGCTTAACCCAGAATAATCAACATAAATATTGGCTCTTGAATGGATCATCCTCAACAGGTAAAGCATCTTAAAGGAGACGACATAAAATCTGTTTTCATAGTCTGGAAAATCACAAATTGAGAAGTATTTCATTCCCTATTATATATGAAGCCAATATCAGCTCAAGACGTGCGAATAGGTTCTGAATCTAAAGAATACACAATAAAACGGACAAAAAATTCAACTCAGAAATGGTTTGATGTCCAGAACAATCTAGTTGTATTACTAACATTTATACTAAGACATTCTGAACTTGAAGAATACAAGATAAACCGACTAAAATTCATCTCATCCAGGTAAAGGACATGTGAAAAGGAAGGGGGGGGGGAGAAAATTTCTGTTGCGAGTTTAGAGGTGCTATAAGCTTGAGAAGTAGGCAATAAAAGATTAGTTTGAAATGCCAGAAGAATCTGGCTATAAGATCCAACTTTAGACTTGGAATCTGAAAAAAGTTCAACCCTCCTCCCAGTCTATGTCGTCGTCATCTCCCGAAGCATCTGCTTGAACATTTAAGTCATTCACCTTAAAGGTTTCATTTGTATTTCCTGTAACAAGGCAAGTTGGAAAATACAGTTAGCAGCCATGGAAGCTGCATCATCAAAATAATCCTTGTGTGACCACAATACCAATATCATTTATCTGTCTAAATTTGAGAAAATAACTAGAGGTAAACAAAAAAATAAACTCGAGTCAGTAGTGTGCGCGCGCGCGCACTCACGCACACCCCTTTATATTAAACCAGCCTAATATTAATAATGTGCAAATATATGTTTATAAACATACTTTAGCTTTGTCAAATTTTACACAAGTAAATGTTCATATCAACTTATATTTGATATTTTTCATGCTGATAATAATATTAGGAAAAAAATTTAAGTTTCTCAAAACAACCGCACATGGCAGACTATCAGGAACTAATGTACTAGCGTCCTCGGTTTATCCAAATATCATGTTGCTACAAGACTGCAAAAGCTCACATTATTTCAGAAGCAAACTCCAACCAACTTGCAAACCCAAAAGTATAATAACAAATTAATAACGTTTGAAGTTTAAACCTTAAAAATAACAATTTTTTCCCATATTTTTGGTTGAATGTGTGATATTAATGACTAGCCATCTCTGTTATCACTTATCAGCACATGGTAGCAAAGTTTCATGCCAAGATGGGGGCTGGTTTGCCATCTCTCTTACAGACTCTAAACTTATGTGAGCATACACACTTGCAAAAAGCCAAAAACAAAAGGGAAAATGTATAGGCTGTTCATGTATCTATTCTTAAAAGCTTAATATATCAGATATGCATGTCAAGAAAGTATCCTTGAGAATTAATAATCCAATTTTTGCCTGATTAAATCTCAAATATCATGGAACAATGTTCAGTAGTACACCAGTAACTATAGTTGACAGTACTAGCTGGTTGCTTAACATTTCAAACAGAACTTCTAGTCTTTTCTTGTTGCATAGTACTTCCTCCGTCCCAAACTGAGAGTTCTGGTATTCTTTTTTGGATGCCTCAAAATATTTGATACTTCTATAAAACTAATGCAACTTTAATACAAATGGTCTTGCCAATTGCCAATTAGGGGAATAGAGATGAAAGCATATGAACCCCATAATATATTATTCTTAATACTACTAGTATAAAAGGAACATGTAGCACAAAAAATGTTCTTTCTAAAGCTATGCATCATGTTGAGTCCAATGACAGTAAATTTCGGCCTGAGGGTGTAGACTGTAGCCACGGAGTCAAGGAAACCATCTTTTCTTTAACAATTTACTAAAATCTATATCATGTCTAATGCTCATACTCCCTGTTTGAATACTTTGTAACTAGTTTTTTTTTATTTCCCGTCTTTTTACTTTTTCTAAAAATAGAATTTAGTCACTGCAGGAAAAATTATACTTTATCTTGTAGGAAGTTGTGCAAAAATTGTAATGATCAGTTGGACAATGAAAGATACTAAAAAAGCTTTGATATCTACCGGCTGGTGGAGCTTCCTCCCACTCAACACCTTCATCTCCCTCATCGTCGTCATCACGTTTTGATTTCATGCCAACTTGACGCTCTGAAGATGCACCATTAACGCTGTTGGAAATTCTTGTGTTTGAAGACTCCTGTTCCCTTTTGGTAGCTGCATCTTGTTCTTGCTGCCTTTGAAGTAGAGCAGCATAATATGCTTTAAAATACTCACCCTATGAAGATTATCAATTGTGATACCAAGCAAATTTTCAGACTTAGAAGGAATGAAGTCAGAACATACATGACATGGTCCAAGATAATAAGAGAAATAAATGTTCGTTTAAACTAGCCTGTAAATTCTTCACATCATCTTTTTCATCTATTGACTTCTTTTCATCAAATACTCCAATTGCTGAAGTGCCCTCCATCTTTGAGTCTTGCTTGTCGTCACCACGCTGCTCTTTTGTAAGGTTCATCCCTTGCTTAATCATCCACGGAGGTAAAACTTTCATGGGAGTATTTGTATTCTCAGGATTTGATTTTTGCTTCTTTACCATCAACACCAGAGAAATCAACTTCAACCTGCAAACAACAAAAAACATAAATCGTTAGCTAAATACCCAAACCTATTCTATATATCAGATTTGGGAATGAATGCTATAACCCCCCCCCCCCCCCCCGGGCAGCCGCCACAATAAATAAGAAACTATATAAGAAAATAGAGCAATAACAGCAACAATCCAGTGACAACTTGTGAAGGCAACTACATAGAAAAGGCACAGCTAGAAAAGTTAAAAATATAGTATATGGCACAACACAGCATGCGAAAACAGTGAATTCTAAATTATTCACTAGAAGCTTCAAACACCATTGGGATTTAAATAAAACAAGAAATACCAAATGAAATTGCTTGGCTTGACTACCAAAAAAAAAGAAATGCACGGATCAGTATAATAGTAAGAAAACAAATATAAAATGCATTTAAAGTAAAAGAAGAAAGAAACATAGTAACACCTTTGTCTCTCCAAGAAATGGCATAGGGGTTCCACCATAACCCTGTGAAGATTTAGAGGGATCATTGCTATTAGAATCACCATTTGCTGAACGTGCTGCAGCATTTGCTCGAACTTCCCATGCTTGAAGAGTTCCAAATTCCGGAACGGTCAAGTCTTTTACTCTGTTGAGTTGATCCATTAATGGCTTGAGCTGTACCTGCATCAATTAACCAACCAAATCTTTAACTGTAAATATGTTTCACGTCTACCCATAGTGGAGTATATTATTATTTTAAAAGTTAGTGGACCCCACTTTTGAGGATAAACTAATCTTTCCAAGACATTTTGATATAAACTTATGTAATTTAAGACATCCTCTGGACGAAAAAAATTATTGCACATTTAGACAGCCATAAAACAGAGGTTGAGAGGTTGTATGTAGGAGTGAGCAAAAAACGGACAAAACCGAATTATCGAACCGAACCGAACCAAAAAATTTTAACCGAATTATTTCGATTTTTCGGTTTTTTTTACAATTTCGGTTATATCCGAATTATTACTCAGTATTCGGTTTCGGTTTTCAAAAAACAGGTTATTCGGGTATCCGAATAACCGAACCTTTATACTTTAAAAAAATTAATTTTATAATATTATTATTATCTACTCAGCTACTCTAAGTCTATCAAGTCCATTTCACTATTTCATATCAGATCCCATTTTGCCCTAGCCCTTGGCAGTTAGCCCGCTCCCATTCTTCACTCTTTTCGTGGAACTTCGACCATCGATTAACTACGAAACATATTCATTCTTCACTCTACTCGTCGACCGTCGTACTCGATCTCACATCATCTCCACTTCTCTAGCCTCCGCGGCGAACACGCCTCGGGCGACGCATGATCTCGATCTCGACCCTCTCCGGCTCTCCCCCTTCGACTCTCTTACGAGTTCCGACTCTCTTTACGACTGATCTAAGAAATTGGTATGTTTGTTTTGTAAGTTACATCTGATTTTGATTTGAACCCTTTTACGGGTTATTCGATCTGATTTTGTACAGGATTTGTGATGTTCATGGTCATGTACAGGATTTGTGTTGCATGTTCATGTTGTTGTTGTTGACTTGATATTGGCTGGTGTTGTAGTATGTCGTTGTTCGTTGTTGGTTGTTGGTTGTTGGTTGTTGCACAAGCACAACTGCTGGTCTGCTGCTAGTTGCTGCCGCCTGCCTGCTACTCTGTCTCTGCTAGTAGATTAATTTCATTTTGGCTTGTTGTTGCTTTGTTAAGTCATAAATTTGTTAAGGTCTTAAAGACTGGACAATTAATTTTTGTTGGCTATGTTGCTGACTTGCTGTATTTTGGACAGTTAATTGGCTTGCTTTGTTAAGTCATAAATTTCATGTTGGCTTGTTCTTGCTGGTGGACAATTAAGTTAACAGTTGCTGGACAGTTAATTTGTTAAACAGTTAACAGGTAATTTATATAGGATGATATTTCGGTTATTACCCGAATACTCGAAATTACAATTCGATAATTCGGTATTCGGTTATTTTCAAATTTCGGTTAGTATTTCGGATGGTGAAATTATCAATAATTCGGTTTTCGATTATAACCGAATAACTTATTCGGTTCGGTTATAACCGAATGATCAATCCTAGTTGTATGTAAGTACACTATTTTTAGGAATCAAAATATCAAACCCTATAAAATATTAGCATGCAACAATCTAAAGTCGTAACATGTACCCATGGAGTTCTTTGGGATATTCTGTTGCTCAGGAAAATGAACAAAGTGAATATCGTGATTTGCATTATACCAAGGCAATAATCGCAACCGAATATAATAAATCCTGATATGCAAAAAAAATTGAAATAAAATAGAAATGCAGATAATATCTTGCAAAGAGTCTGTAGAAATATCAACAGTTGAATAAAAGCCATACCAGTAATTAATTAAAATGCATAAAAAGAACAAACCTCCAAGTTTTGAAGCATATCCCTCAGTTTTTCACGACGCCTTCTCCTTGCATTGTCATCTCCATCTCCCATTTCTTGACCTGCTAACTTATCACTCTCTGCCACTAGTTCCCCGTTGCAACTTTCACAATGAAAATACTCATCCTCTGGAGAAACCAGACGCAATGCATCCAAAGCAGTATATCTGAACATAAAATAAGGAAGAAATACTTTAGTGCCATCAAAATACCAGTTTATATGTATAACATGTATAACTACAAACATCACCAGAGATGATACCAACCTTCTCCCGCAGCTTGGGCATATATACTCCTGAACAGTGTTCTTGTTATCGAGTTCATCTTTTAGCTTTTTCTTCACTGCGGTGCATTCTGTACCTCACAACATCATGTATCTGCAAAAAGTAGCTTACTTTATCTATAATTTTACAGAAAATTATTTAATCAAATATCTGCAAACTCAAAAATTGAGATGGAATGGGAAGCACGGCTAGAGTTCCTTCCACCTGTACTAAGAAGCAAGAAATGAACACCAAAGCAAATATGACATGGCAGAGTCATGGACACGAAATTTCTATATACAAAAAAATAATAATGAAAAAAATAGGCTACTGATATTGGGATATATAATATATTACATAAAGTTGTCAATATATATTAATAATATGAACATAGTTATGATGAAAACTCTCCTATACAAATTCCTCTGGTGAAGTCTTCTCTTTGTTTTACTTTTGTTGATGTAACATTCTGTTATATTTCTTTTAAAATAAAACGTCATATCTTAGCAATCCCAAGTATGTTGAGGCACGTTTAAAAGTGTCCAACAAATGGCAGAGATGAAATTTAAGTATCAAATAATTGATATGTTGAGGGAGTGCGGGACATGTATTCAAGAGTATATGTCAAGTACCAATGAAGAGTGGTTGAGCAAAAAGAAATTACCAATATACGACAGTGTTCTAAAAATCCCCGCCTAGGCGCTAGGCCCCCCTTGGCGCTCCGCCTAGGCTCTAGGCCCCCTGGCGTCTCACTCAGGCCCAGGGCGGCAAAAAATCCCTCTAGAAAATTAGGCGGGGCCTAGGCGAGTTAGGTGGGGTCTAGGCGAATAGTTTTTTTTTTAATTTTAATAAATACTCAAACTAGATCTTGATATATTTATTTTTCTAATGATTTACCATATTCATAATGTATGTTGTAGCATATCAAATCACAACAAGTAGTGAACAATATCAAGTCAAAATGAATAATTTTATTATAGTTATAATTTTTTGAACTTGTACCAACTTCAAATTATATAAATGATGATACATTTGTAATATTTAATTTAATTCAATATAATTCTTAAATTTATGTTTAATTTTTTAAGTTTTAATATTGAATTGAATTCTTGAATTTTAAATTTTATTATTTAATAGCAATCTTGTTTATGAATAAAACTAATACGTTAAAAATATATTTGAACTTTCAATAATTGCATGTTTGCGTTTGAACTTTGACTTTGACAATATGGATGTGTTTGAACTTTAAGCAAAGACTTTTATTATCTTTATTATAGATTGTTTTGCTTTATATTATTGTTTTATTTGGATAAATGTAAGATAAAATATTAAAATTGACTTAAAATAAAAAATCCCGCCCAGAACCCCGCCTAGGCCCTCCAGGCGCTAGGCCCCCCGCCTCCCGCCTTTTAGAACATTGATATACGATAAATGTCTACTGCAAATATTTGTTGTTTAAGGGAATCTGCCAGTTTTAGGCTCTCTACATCACATGCTATCAATATGGAGACGCCCATCAGCTAATTATATACAAAGTCCTCATTGCGCTTATCAAAATATAAAAGTTCTCAACATTAAGAAGAACTTACCAACAAAAAGGGAGGGAGAGTATCAGAAAGTATCTAAATCCAGTATGTACAGTATCCGTAAACAACCAAAATTAGAAAACCTAATATTGTTTGGCTGAAATAAAGAGCCTCCAAGGGGACATCGTTATAGAACCAAAAAATATCATTTGTCACATAGTCAAAATGTTAAAATGGCAAACAATTAATGGATGGTAAAGTAAATATCATGGACTGTGTTACTCGGACACGGATGGAGTGTCCGGTTGGACACGGTATCCGACACGGGTACTTCTCAATTTTGCCAATTTTTTACACTAAAGTGAAGTATCCAAGTGAAGTATCCAATTTTTGGACACGGTGTCGGGCACGGGTACTTCAGGGCAAAGTGAAGAGTCCGAGTAACACAGATCATGGATCAACAAAAAGAACCTGTGCATAATCTAGACAACAGTAAGAGTGAGTGTGCAGCTTAATCTTTTCTTCTCCCTCTTTTCCTGTATGTTGACCATCAGCAGTGGCAGCAACCGCAGCACTATAAATTTTCGCACCTTTTGCCGTCTGTAACAATATCAACAATAAGCAATGATGCGACTTAAAGGAACAGAAATATTCGGCAATCACTCCAACTTAACAATAAATACCTAGAGCTAGAAAATATATAGATGCATTTTGAACTATCATTTACTTGATAGGAGTCACTAAGTGATGCTAAATTGAATACATGTTGAGAAACTATAATGCACGAGCTTCGTATAAAAGATTATAAACTCAGAAGAGGCAGGATAACACATGGATCTCATCAAATTTAATTATAGAAATTCATCATTTAGAAAAGATCTTATGGCACAGTTTCTATTTACCCAACAGACCGAATAAAGATAAGTAAATAAGTGATGCGAAGGAACTGCATTTTCTTATTTATAATCATTAAGTAACAGGGAATGAGATGTTTCTCGTACGAACAGTTGGACTAAACAAAAAAAATTGACCTCTTTCCTGTGATCCCGAGTGATTAGCTTTTCTTCTTCAAAAAAACGCAAAGTTCGACGAAGTTGCTTTGAGTGCAGCTTTAAGTCCTTTGCCAAATCTTCTTCTCTTACCCACTGACGCCTGAAATAGAAAACAAAATACATATTTCTTTACAGTTGACCGTCTTAGTTTAATGACAGTTAACAAACTGTAGTTAATGAGTTGTCAGTTATACTTGGTTAATTGTTCATGTTTTAGTTAAATGTTTCAATTAGCTAGAGTTAAAGCAGTATAAATAAGACCAAGTCATCTGTAACCAGGGGCGGATCTACTATATGGACAGTGTAGGCAATTACCTACACTGGCTTTTTGAAAAACAAATATTTTAGGGGGGCTAATATATATATATATATATATATATATATATATATATATATATATATATATTGATTTAGATAAAAGTTTTTTTATTAGATTAGATAAAATAAAAGAGGAACTTTTCATTATGTTTTTGAATTTTGGATACAAAAGAAAATAATAGAAAATTTAAATTAGGATGGAGAAAAAATAATAAAAAACTTACCAAGTCTTCTTTTGTGTTTTTTATGTTTGTACATGGAAAACTTTTAATTTTAAATATAGATTACCACTTTATCCTTATATTAAATGTTCTTATGTTTGTATATAAAGAGTAACGTAGACACTACAAAAGACTTACTGACGTCTAAACCTGTTCAGCTTTTAATGAAAAACTTTAGTAAGAAAAGTGGTCAATTTTTTGGTCTATTTCTTTTCTTTTTCGTTCCTTAAAAAACTCACAAACAAGAAAAATAGATAGAAAATTTTAATTTTTCACTCATTTCTTTTCTTTTCTTTTTATTATAAAACTTAAAAACACTATGAAAAAGTATAGTTTACTATCGTTTCTAGCATGTAACCACCATTACTAAATCCTTGGTTAATAGTAATGCTACATTTGTGGATATAAAATTATTTTCAAAAGTCTTTATTTAAACATGTATTTCAAATTTTGGAACGGAAGGAGTATTGTATATATATTAATTTTATTACTAATTCACTCTAAATTTTTTGGTAATTAAAATATTTATAAAAAACATATTGCCTACACTGAAGTCCAATTCTGGATCCGCCACTGTCTGTAACAGGGATATATTTATATAATTGATAATGAAAACTCTTCTTGAAGCCCTTATTCTTTCTGGATATTGGCTCATATATTGGCTCATTCTTTTTCTCTTATAACATATTAACATTTTATTCTTACCCTAAAACCCAATCAACTAGAAGTAAATATTTCTACATTCCAATACAAAAACTAAACCTCCTAATCATTAAAGCCCCATAAATATGAAAAGATAACACATTTCACACTGATATAGCCGACTTGCATATTAGATATACTAATCCTATTTGCCATTCAAGTAGCCAGTTAATTCCATAATGTGCCCAATTCAAACACCCTAGCATCAAATTCACATATGCCTATAAATTTACCTATAATTGTCTATACAATCATTCAAGTTCAAAGGCATGGATGTATAGAAACTCCAATACCTGGTGAGGGCATCAAGTACCACCACAGCAATCCCCCTATTATCACTCCTCCCGGTTTTGGGTTGATTATCACCTTTCGTAGTAATGTCATCATAAAAAGCTCTTGCAGCTAGCTTCACCAGCCTATCAAATTAGTCCCAATAATCAATAAATAATAATAATCTAAACATGTATAATAATTTTTGAAGAAATAACGATAGTTTACCGATTAAATGGATTAAATGATTCGCCCATCTTGTGCTCTTTCCCCTCTAGGGTTTGAATTATGTGTATGTAAAACCTAATTGAAATTGATATTAGGTACAAAGTGAGACCTTTTACGCATAAATTAGCCGATATATGTATGAATCTTGTCAGAAATTAGGTATCAAACGAATTGAACCGTTGGGAGATTTACGAAACGGATTGGGCATGAAAAACCAATCACATCAACAGGCATATTCAAGTAATCGAAGCTTCATCTGTTCTTGGGTAAGATATTCACAATTTTCAACTCGTGAAGTGTGTTGATTACTGCAATTAAAAATAGGGGACTGTGTGAGTTTTGAAAGAAAATTATGGAGAAGTATTATGATAGATGGAACAAAATAGAAAGAAAAAAAGTCAGTGCAACAAAAATAGTATTGGATACGAAATGACAGAATTTGTGAATTAACATAAATATAAGAGTAATGCTATTGAAACAACTTATTCTACAACTATTTTACAATTTGCTAATGTGGTATACTCCACCTCAGCATATTGATGAACAAATTGTTTCAATGTAGTCTTTGGCCCCATATAAAAATTGTAGTGGATTATGTCACATCAGTAAATTGTAAAATAGTTGTAAAATAAGTTGTGTCTCTAGTATTACTCTAAATAGACTTATGACCAAAAAATATGAAACTATAACTATGTAAATGAATAATATCTATGAATAATTGAATATAAAATAGATTTTTTTTATCAAAATATCTCCCCTTCTATTTGTCATTACTCATCACTAGGGGTGCACAATAGGTCGGAATGAGACTACCAGACCTTGGGCAAATTACGTCAGACCTGTTGACTTTGATCTACCAGGGGCCCATGCCAAGTCTTGGCCTCTAAAATTTAGTTTTGTTAGGCTTGCAGGCAGACAAGGCCTAGGTCAGTCTGATCCGCCCCTTTTTTTAAAATGTTAAATATTAAAAATAAAAATTTTAAAATATAACTAATAAAATTTTGTAAAAAATTAAAAATAAGCTTTTTTAATGATGAACTAGAGTATTTACAATAAATTAATTTATTATTAATGTTATATATTAAAAATTAGTTTATTGATATATTAATTATTGTTAATACTTAACATTAAACGTAGCACAAAATATTAATTAAATTTTACTGTTCAATATTAGTATTTAGAAGAAACTAACTTATTATTAATATTTAATCAACTAATTTTTAATGTTAAATATTAAATAAACTAATTAGTATATTAATTAAAAGTATTTAAAAGAAATCAATAATGAATAACTAAAACTTTAAATTTTTTTGATGTTTTAATTAAAACTAATGTATTACACTTTATAAATTAAAATTAATGGTTTGGGTTGTTTATTTTATTTTATTTTTCTCTTAATTAGATTGGGTTAGACATAGACTACTATCTAGTTAATTAATTAGTGTGATGCTAAGTCGGGTTATGACCTCATGAAAATTAGAGGTGCAAACGGATAGGAGTATCCGTATCCGGAAAATTAATTCGCTATTCGTATTCGTATCCGGTATCTGACGGATTTTAAAAATATTATCAGTGAAATAATATTCGTTTCCGTTTATTTTATCCGAATAAACAAATTATTCCAATATCCGAGCATCTGAATTCGTTTATCAGTCAAATAATATAAAATTCATTCAAATTATTTACAAAAAATAAAGAAAAAATTTGAATAATTAATCATAAACAGTCACAATTTTAAGTTTAAACCATATATATTAATTAAACACAATTTAAAGTTTAAACCATTCATATTAACTAAACACACACAGATAACTAACTAGTAGATATATCTTTGACAGAATTCGGATCATCCCAACAAAACACAAGGATCCCAAACCCATATACTCTTCCACCAAATAGTGCCTAATAAGGTATAAAAGTTTTCTCAAAAAAAAACAGGCCAAGACCGGGACAAAACCGCCACAAAATTAAGAAAACTAGTCGTCATCCATACAATCTAAATAGTCAGCATCTTCTTCTAGTACTAATTTGCTCACACTAATGGTAAAATTCTCAAATTTTCTCAACCATTTTGTACAAAACACTACCTATATACATGCAAGAACCAACCACCTCTAGTATAATGTAGTCTAATAAAATACCTTTCTAATGACTTGAACTGGAAGCTTCTTGTTGTCTTGGTTCCCTCAGATAGCACAAAAGGATTTCAGCCTGCCAAAAAATCAACCAAACACAATCAGAATTCAGCAACCCATAGAAACCAAATTTTAGGAGAGAACAAGCTATTCTTCAAACGCAAACAGAGACAAGAAAGTTAATAGGCACCACAATTGTTAATACACTTCAATTACTAGCTATTTAATATCGTGCAACTGATAAAATTCTTTAATTTTTCTAAACCACTTAAGTAGTAATTACATTAGTTAACCAGTTACTTAAACTCCAACGGTATTATTATAGGAAAAAGCTGATATTAAAACATATTACTAGTAATGATAACTGGAAACCTGATTTTACCCACAAGTTGCAACTAACAAAACCATGAAATCAAATTTTTTTTAGGAGCCTATTTCACTCAACCATATGATTGATCAATTTAGCTAAACATTAGCACAATTTAGGCTCCTAACCTAATAACTTTTCAATAAATAGCAAAACATCAAGACATTGAGTTTCACTAACTTTAGTAAATCAATAATTCTGAAACTGTTTGGAACTTGCTTGACTCAAACAATTCTGATTCACCATTATGTTAACCAAATGCAGAAATTTTAGGATAATTTGCAAGAGTTAAGCAATAGTGCCACTTACACCATATGTGATCGGCCAACAACTAAACAAAATCAAGAATTTGGAAGCTGTTTGAAACCCATTTCACTCCAACAATTCATTCACCCATTATGATAATTAATTGCAAAAACTAAGCCAACTAAATCCAATTATATGTATACTGATTAGCTAAAACCAATATCCAATTGTATGAAATTTTTTGTCTTATAAAATATGGGATTTCATTGGTATCAACGGTTATGAAGATCCCGGAGGAATATTAGACAAAACACCCTTTTATTTTTTTCTATGCTTTGAGAAATTCCAGACAAAAATACTAGTGGTAGAGGATTCATGCAATATTATGGCAGCAAGCCAGCAAGTTTAATTATATCATTTCAGTGGTCCCTTGTACTACTTCTGTAGCACTACTTAAATATACCCCTTTACCACTTTCCCTTGTAATCATACTAATGACAAGAAAAATCACTAAAACAACAAAGATTGGAGCTTTTCTATAACACACGAATAAGAAATCAATTGGGAAAAAGTAGAACCAGACACAATTTTATAGCAGTAAATAAATTAATAAAACATTAGTTCGAAAGAATAAAAAAATGTAAACTGAAATTTTGAGAGAGTTTATTAATAAAATAAAAATAAAAACTTTCTGCAAATAACTAATGAAACTAGAAAGTGAGAGGGGAAAAAAGTGTAATGATTAATTAAGAAAATTGTACCTCTTATACACTGGCAATGGCTATCGAGCAGACTAAAGAGATTTCAATGTTCGTACGGGAAAGAAAGATGAAATAACATAAGGAAACAAACCCTCTAAAAACCCAAATTGCAAAGAGACTTAAATGGGTCACATAAAACCTAGAAATCGTCCAAGGTCAAAACCCAGAATGAGTAGATGGATAATAGTTAAGGGTTTACCGAATCGAAGTCAAGATATGTTGATTCTTGGTTCGAGCTAGGTTGAGATTGGGTTTTTTTTGAGCGAACAACTTCGATTTGTTTTGGAGAGATCGAACAAAGGTTGAGTTTTGTTTTTGATTTGTAGAAACAAATGTTTTGTTTTGGAGAGAAAAGGTTGGGTTTTGTTTTTGATTTCTAGAGAACAGAGGTTTTGTTTTGGAGAGAACAAACAGCTTCGGAATGTTTTGTTTCGGAGAGAACGGACGTTGGGTGTTTATGATTTTTCCCATATATATATAATATATTAGCAAGAGTCTATTGGCTCCGGCAATATGGACTGTAAAATTTATCACAAACTTTAGACGATTCATATGATTTATTAAGATAAGTAGAAAATTTAAAATTATTTATATTTTATTATATAGATATAGATACGGTCCGAATCTTAAACTCACTATTTTTTTAACATACGTTGTATACTTCCTTTAGCGACGGACCGGACGATAATTCGGTCCGTCGCTATATGTTGTCCGTCGCTAAAAATTAAGAAGACGATTTTATATATAGCGACGGACCGAATCGTCACCCGGTCCGTCGCTAAAGGGGTATGTAAGATATGTTAGATAAGGGGTGAGCTTAAGATCCGAAATTTATATATATATAGGGAATCCATCCATGACAACCGGTTGCTGAGAACAACCCAAAAAGTCAAGGCACAACAGCTTGTAGCGGCTGAGACAATAAAAATGGGACGTCCCAAATTTATTGTCTCAGCCGCTACAAACTGTAGCGGCTGGTTCCCCTACTCTCAAATAGTCAGTTCCTTCTAGACCAGGCAAACGGGCACAAAGCCCGCGGGCCGGGCCGGCCCGCCCGCCAAAAAGCGGGCTTTGGGCCGCACTTTTTTGGCCTACAAAAAATCGGGCCTTTTTGGCCCGGTCCGGCCGCGGGCTTAGCGGGCTGAAAAAAATGTAAAAAATAGGCATAAACCACCTTCGGCCCTCGGGCCGGCCCGCGGGCTATAGGCTTACTTTTTTTGGCCCGTGAAAATTCGGACCTTTTTGGCCCGGCCCGCGCCCGCCGCCCGTTTGCCACCTCTAGTTCCTTCCTTACATTTCAAATAGTCTCTTCCTTCATTCTTTTTTAAATTTCATTCAACTAGTTAGTAATTAATAATATATATGATATTAATATTATTAACAACTTAAATTACAATGAAACATTAGTTAGTAATATTAATGATATTAATATTTAGAAAAATATTCCTACTAAGTCTCGACCTAGTCAAATGAAAAAGAAATATTTACTTCTTTGCAAAACTGAAATTGAGTCCCTTAAACAGAAAAAATTGATAAAACCTAGTACTTCTCCCTAGAGTTGTACAACTTTTTATGTCAATAAAAATTCAGAAATTGAACGAGGAACTCCTAGACTCGTTATTAATTATAAACCGCTTAATGAAGCCCTTCAATGGATTAGATATTCAATCCCGAATAAAAAGGACCTTTTTGACAGACTTCATGATACCACTATTTTCTCTAAATTTGACATGAAATCAGGATTTTGGCAAATACAAATTAGAGAACATGATACTTATAAAACTGCTTTTACAGTACCCTTTGGTCATTATGAATGGAATGTTCTTCCATTTGGTGTCAAAAATGGACCTTTAGAATTCCAACATATCATGAATGATATTTTTAATCCCTTTACTGAATTTATTATCTGTTATATTGATGATGTTTTAATTTTCTCTTCATCCATAGACCAAGCATATTAAACATTTAAATATTTTTAAAAATGTTATCATAAAAAATGGTTTGGTAGTTTTTGCCCCTAAAATGAAACTTTTCCAAACTAAAATCAGATTTATTGGACATAATATTTTCAATGGAACTATAATTCCAATTGATAGATGTATCGAATTTGCATCTAAATTTTCAGACGAAATTAAAGGTATTAACCAACTGCAAAGATTTTTGGAAAGTCTTAATTATATTCGAGATTTTTACCCAAATCTTTCCCAAGATACTACTATTCTGTATACTCGATTACGAAAAAATCATTTACCTTGGACTAATGAACATACTGAAGCAGTAATAAAAATCAAACCAAGGTTAAACAGATACCTTGTCTTTCCCTACCTAATCCCGATTGGAAAAAGATTGTTCAAACTGATGCTTCTGACACAGGATATGGTGGGATTTTAAAGCAATTTAATCCTAACAGTAAAAGAGAAGATCTTGTCTATTTTACTTCAGGAACTTGGAAAGGACCCTCTTTAAATTATCCTACTATAAAGAAGGAATGCCTTTCAATTGTTAAATGTGTTTTAAAATTTCAGGATGATCTTTTGAATCAGCACTTTTTAATCCGAGTTGATTGCTCAGCTGCAAAACAGATATTTAAAAAAGATGTTCAGAATTTAGCATCTAAACAGATATTTGCAACCTGGCAGAGTACTTTATCCGTATTTGACTTTGATATTGAATATATCAAAGGAAAACAGAATTATTTACCAGATTTTCTAACCCGAGAATATTTGCAGGAATGACTAGTAGAAGCCGTGGCCGCAGTCAGCGAGGCCGAGGCAGAGCTAATTTGTACTATACAGAATTCCCGTCCTTAAATACTCAATCCAGCATTTCTTCGGCTTCTTCTAGCCAACCAACAGTAAAGGATGTTCTCCTATTACCCGAACAGTACATTCCCAACAAAAATACAGAAGAAACAGTATTGATCATTGAACAGAATGATGAAAAATAGATGAAAGATCCATGGGACATAAAGAGACGTTATTTAACGACTTAACAGTCTCCTCCCCGTTTCAATCAGTATCGCTATGTTTATGAGCAAATTATCCTTGAAATAGCATCCATGGACATTAAGCACACGCTTCATGATCCATCAAAATCAGCTAGTCAAATCCAATACAGTAAAATAACCGTCAAGAGCATCATGCCTCTTGCTAATTGGGGTATTAATCCCCATACTACCCGAACCATTGAATCTAGTCACACAGCAGAAACCAGATACAGCTATTGGGATTATATTGATTCCTTCACACATGTATTTTATTATCAGAATCCAATTCATAATCATAGTTGGTTTATCCGTATCTGTCCTGATGTTCTAAAAAACGAAATTCCCAACTGGTTTTTCGTTTGGTGGGATAAATTTGGTAATCACTCTTGAAACCCTACCGAATCCCGTTCAAACAACATTCAAAGAATGGCAAATAGCTTATGCCCATATACTAGTAAATAAAGATTTGTCAATGCTTAAATTACTGGCCCATTTCATAATTCGTTTCAGTATCCCTTGGATATGGAAATGGGATTTCCAATGGGACTATCAGAATAAAATTCCCCATCTTAAAAGGGTATTTTTTACCAAATGGTGGGATAAAGGACTTAATCCCACTTTACCGGAACTTCTCAAATCCATAGAAAATCATACTCAGGCTTGTTTAGATGTTATACCTCAAAGCCTTCCAGCACCAACACCAGTCAATCCTTTTGTTAAAATCCAAGCAGACTTAAAATAGAAGTTTCCAAATCTAACTGAAATTGAACTCATAGTCAAGACCATGGATTATATGAAAATACAATTCCTACAGTCTCTAGTCCAAGATGATGTTTCTATGAAAACAGTTAGCGATGATGAATCTGAATAAGATGATAATCAATTCAACGTCTTAGCCAGAGAAAGTCGAGAACCAGAACCCACCATGGGAGACTTTTGGGATTCTCTCACTTCCATGATTTCTGAGAAAATGGAACAAGACAAAAAAGGAAAAAGGAAAAGCATAAAGCTATTCTCCACTACAACATCAATAATCAGAAAAGGACAACCACGGTACCTCCACCAGCAAAAAAGACATGGCCAGCTGCACTTCAATTATCAAAAAATGACGCCAGCTGTCAGCAATAATACTCCACTCAACCGACAACCTGTCTCACGCCTTCCACTTCATACGGTTGAGAGTTAAAGAAGAAAAGATAAGGATTATTGATCGACTCCACTACCAAGGACACGCCAGATCCTTTCTCATCTTCTTTCTTGTATAAAAGGGGATGTCCTCACCCATTGTTGAGGCAGATTTTCTTTTACGCTTTCTCTGTATTCTCTCTCTCTCCCTCTCTCTCTAAATATTGAATATATAAGTTTGAAGTTTGAAGATATCCAAGGCTCCCTTGTAAGTTTTAAGTATTGCTTCTGTTAATTATTATGTCTCTTTACTAGAGCTTTTAGATTATCATACTGAAAACAGTAATCGTTATAAAACAGCATATCAAACTGCATCCAATAGCCATAATCATTCTTATTTTTTAGAACAATTCAACAAATCTGAACAATTTATCGTTTTAACTAAAAACGTTATACAGGAAGAAACCTGTCGGCTTATAGTTTTGGGAAGACCCCCAAATCAACAGTAACTTTATGAGATCATATATGTAATAATTTATCTGCTAATATATATTTAATATGCCTTTAAACATTCATGCCATCTTACTAGATGAGATAGATTAAGATTGATGTCTGTTTAAGTGGAACGTCACCCAAGTCGTGTTTTAGGACTTTGCCTTTAGCCGTGTTATGGCGTTGTGGCTTTTATCCTCTGTAAATCATTGACAGACGTGCTTTATTTATATCAATCTTTGATCCTCCCTCCTTTGGTATCAGAGTCGTGTTAAGTTTATTGACATATTAATGAATATATTACTTATAAATTATGCATATATGATCACTTTGAAAAATGACTGATTTTTCCACCTCATCTGTAACAACAGTAGCCAATACTTCAGCTTATACTTTGGAAGCAACTGAACTTATTGCCTACCAGGATGTTAAGGAAGCCCTTAACAAATGGACTCTTCCTAAAATCAAACCAGAAACTATTTATAAAATTGGAACCTTTGATTTTATCAGCAAAAGAATTATTAAAACCTTTGAACATGTTGTTCCTTTACAGAATAATGATGAAATATTATATTTATTGCATGTTGAAGATTTATATCATTTTTTGCAAAAATATAAATATGTTCATATAGGACTTGTCCAAGTAGCTTTTAAACCTTTGACTTTACTTGGTCAAAATACGAGTATTCAATGCACACTTAGAGATGGTAGGTGTCTCAACTGGAAAGCCTCCCTTATGGGTGCTATTGAAACTAGTCTTGCTCATAGGACCAGTTTATTTTAATATTTATCCGAACTTAAGCGTTGCTTTAACTGATAATAATTTGTCAAAAGTTTTAGAAATGAGAATTATATCTCATGGCTATGAGTATCTACCAGGATCTCCTCTTTTTGCCATATTATTCTGTATTCATCTTAAAGTATTAACTACTTTAAATCCCTATATCAGGAAACAAAGCCAACAAGGACATACTGTCCTAATTGACATTAATCTTTTTAGCAGTCAAGTGGCTATTCCCAGATATAAGTATTAATATTATTAATATTTTATTGTATTAATATTATTAACATTTCATTGTATTAATATTATTAATATTTCATTGTATTAATATTATTAATATTTCATTATAATTTAAGTTTTTAATAATATTAATATTGTAAGACCCCAACTTTTATGAATAGTGATGATTTTTCTATAAATATCATTTTTGAATATTATGAAATGAATTTGATATAATGTTATAGTTGTGGGTAATATTTATAAATTTTGCAAAGTACGTAAGTTGTTATATAATATTCGATTGGTCGGGGAATATTCGTTTTAACAGGGAATATTCGTACAATGGCACAATTATTGGTGGACCCCACAACGGAATTATTTTCGGATTGAGAAAATGACAAAAATACTTTATGAAAATAACGGCGGAAGTTTTACCGTTAACTGTTGAAACACCCGGTGTTAAAAGTACAGTAATACGCGTAGTTACACAGTAGCACACGGTATTGATTATTGATGCTTACGTGAGAAGTCACTCAGTTTTGTTCAATTACTGTTACAGTAATTGCTACATAGTATCTCACGTTATTTGATTCAATTATTGTCAATATTTTATAATCAATAATTGAGATGACAAAGTTATTAATATTATTATTTGCAATATTAACGATGTCTAGAAGTTCTGTTAAGGAGAGGTTTGAAATCCTAATTGAAAACCCCCCCATTTCCTGGGAACGACCTGGTCGATTAATATTGTGAATTATAATAATGATGATGAGTTTTGTTTTATTAGTATTATTAATGTAATAAAACAGAAAAACTTTTTATATAAAACAGAATCCTTTTATAAAGTTATTCGTTTTATTAGACTAATAGTAAAATCTTTTTATATAAAATAGAATACTTTTATAAAGTTATCTATTTTATTAGACAATAAATAGAATATATTATATTTTATTATAAACCAATCTGGATCGTCCATTTAAAGTAAATCAATCTGGACTGTTCATGAATTAGTTACTATGCAGTCCATTCTTCTATAAATAGAAGCTCATTCCTTTATTATTTCTTACGAATTCACTGAAACTCTAGAGACAGAAACTATAAAGAGAGTTTTTCTTCTATAATCTTGAGCGTATTTCTTTAGAGTTTAAGAAAGCTTTGAGCGTAGTATAAGTTTTTTTTGAGTATATCCTCGCCCTACCAGTCAAAATACTCTTCTTTTACGGTAAGGGATATTATTTGTTGTACTCGTTAGGGGTATTCCTTCTTTCTTATTGGTGAAATTCTTTTGTTATTCCATTCTTTATTATTCTGTTGGAATAACCTGTATACGCGGGATACCCTATACTTGGTGAAATTCTTCTGTTATTCCATTATTTATCTGTTGGAACATCCTGTCTGTGCATTTACGCATGACCTGGTTCCGTTGTTTATTATTCTGTTGGAATATCTTGTCGGTGCGTTTACGCATGACCTGGTTCCATTATTTATTATTCTGTTGGAATAACCTGTCTGTGCAGTCTATCGCATGCCTGGTGATTTCTTTTGTTATTCCATTCTTTATTATACTCAGTTGGTTAAAGTTTTGACTTCTATACTCTATGAAATTAGTGGAATATCCTTGATATTTTCGCTTCATCCAATATCTTTTCATGAAAATATTCTTCTGAGCATTCTTGAGTGTTACTCTACAAAAAAGTATCATTTTGACAATTTGGACATTATTAGTTCCTAGATAAATTAATTCTTGAACATGTTTTATTGAATTCTTATATCATTGTCATCATCGTCATGTTTATATTATGTTGAAAGTCATCTGTGGCCTGTAGTGCATAGATGGACTTGGTATGATTATGACCAGGGATTATTTGATGTAATCATGACCGTAATATTACAAATGATGTGGAAAAAGTCCTCATTAACCCGTAGTGCATTGATGGACAGTTGTTGGCATGATCATGACCATTGATGAATACACGAATATCCTTGGTTGTGGTGCATGGATAATTTGTGATTGTGATATTAATGAATATCCTTGGCCGTAGTGCAGGGATGATGTGAATTATTTATTAAGTTGAGTCTCAGTGATCAAAGTCATGAAAAACCTTTTAAATCATAGAAGATAGTAAATTTTATTCTCTACTTGACTCTTCTAATGGATTGCTTGTTCCGCTGCAGTTAAACTTGATGTTTGTTATATTTTATCAGTTTAACACTGTTGAAGGCTAATGATAATTTATTTTGCATTATCTTAGTCATAATATTTTTACTGGGCTAGTTGAGCTCACCCTTTTGCTTTCATTGTTCTCTTCAGGAAATGAAAACGTAGCAGGGACTAGTAGGAGAACAGAGTGATAGTCCAGATTGTAAGACCCCAACTTTTATGAATAAAGATGAATTTTCTATATATATCATTTTTGAATATTATGGAATTAAATTTATATAATGTTATAGTTGTGGGTAATATTTATAAATTTTGCAAAGTACATAAGTTGTTATATGATATTCGATTGGTCAGAAATATTCGTTTTAACAGAAAATATTAGTACAACGGCACAACCATTAGTGGACCCCACAACGGAATTATTGTCAGATTGAAAAAACGACAAAAATACTTTATGAAAATAACGACAGAAGTTTTACCGTTAACTGTTGAAACACCCGGTGTTAAAAGTACAGTAATACGCGTGGTTGCATCGTAGCACACGGTATTGATTATTGATGCTTACGTGAGAAGTCACCCAGTTTTGTTCAATTATTGCTACAGTAATTGGTACATAGTATCTCACGTTATTTGATTCAATTATTGTCGATATTTATATATTATTAAATTAATAATTGAGATAATAAAGTTATTAATATTATTATTTGCAATATTAACGATGTCTAGAAGTTCTGCCAAAGAGAGGTTTGGTCACCTAATTGTGCGCTAATAAGGAGAAATCCTTATTGGAAAGCCCCCTCTTTCCTGGGAACGACCTGGTCGATTAATATTGTGAATTATAATAATGATGATAAATGTTGTTAAAAATATTGAGGGGATTTTATGAAGTTTTTGATGAAATTTTTTCTTATTATTTGGACCCCCACTTTCCCATTTTTAAAATTGTCGGTAGAAGTTATCTCAATTTTGTTTATATATATATATATATATATAACTTTGGTGGATATTGATGTTGATGGGGGAGAAAATAATTGTCAGGGAAGAGAAATGAATTGGTGGTGGGGGTGGGGGTGGGGGTGGGGGTGGGGGTGGGGGGGGGGGAGAAAATAGGTTGTCACGGAGGGTTATATGTATTATATATATATATATGTTAATGTACTGATATGAATAGTTGTATATATATATATATATATATATATATATGATGTTGAAAAATAAGGCAGTAGAAATCACGGGAATGTATCCCGTGAGTAATTTTAGCACATGATTATATATATATATATATAATATATATATATATATATATATTTATATATTATATTTTATTTAAAAGATTTTGTTTTAAATCTGGACTGTCGGTTTAAAAGTAAATCAATCTAGACCGTTCATGAATTAGTTACTATTCAGTCCATTCTTCTATAAATAGAAACTCATTCCTTCATTATTTCTTACGAATTCACTGAAACTCTAGAGAGAGAAACTATAGAGAGAAAGAAGAAAAGTGTTCTGCTACTTCACTACTTCTATATCCAGTACTCTTCTTTCTAAGGAAATGAGAATGTAGCAGGGACTAGTCGGGGAAACGGAGTGAAGGTCCAGATGACATCATTAGTAGTCCTCACTATTCTTTGAAATAGTGTGATAATAAATGTATTGATGACTTATTTGAGTTTGAATACTGTCTAGAAGATAATATTTGTATTAAAACTCACAGTTCATGTTGTATATTTAAAGTTGTATTTATATTCTGTACCATGTATTTGGCGACTCAGAATAGGTGATGTATACCTATTTTGGGGGCGTCACAGTTGGTATCAAAGCTTAGGGATATGATCCTTGGCTAAGATGTGAGACTAGAACTAGGAGGGGAGAGACGGGGAATTCATTCGCTAGTATGACCTACCTAAGTTTATTTGGTATTTAATTGGTCGGTCAGAGTATAAGGATAATATGTTATATGTTAATTAACCCTTGTTTTGTGGCAGTATCTGAAAATGACATCCGAGAATGTTGAGAATAGCAATGGAGCACAGGAAACCGTTGAGTCTCCATAGATCAATAATCAGGATAATGTACATCAGGAAGGTGACAATCCTCAGGCAAAAAACAATACTGACCAGATGACGAACGATGGAATGTTCAGAGGCTTTATACAATTCATGAAACATCAGGCAAGAGCGGCTCCTGTCCAAAATACAGGTGGAAACACTGGAAACTCTCGGACGGTCACCGCTAAACAGTTCAAGGAGCTGGGACCACCAGAGTTTATTAGAGAGCCAAAACCACTTAAGGCGGAAGCATGGATAAAGCAGATCACCAAGATATTTGATGTCTTGGGATGCTCCGATGAGAAAAAGGTGCCATTTGCCACCTTTATGTTACGAGGAGAGGCAGATTACTGGTGGGAATCGGTAAAACGTACTCAACCTGTCGCACTAAAGATGTCTTAGGAGAAGTTCCAAGAACT
Organism: Panax japonicus; assembly: GCA_020205505.1. Classification (NCBI taxonomy): domain Eukaryota; kingdom Viridiplantae; phylum Streptophyta; class Magnoliopsida; order Apiales; family Araliaceae; genus Panax; species Panax japonicus. The sequence goes on along the minus strand of CM035096.1, from coordinate 77,021,252 downwards.
ATTCAACGACAAGTACTTTTCTGAAAGTATCCGTCACATGAAAGAGGTAGAGTTCATCAAGCTGGAGCAGAATAACATGACCGTGTCGCAGTACGAAGCCATGTTTGTCGAGTTGTCCCGGTTTGCGTCCCACTTAGTTGATAATGAAGAGAGAATGACGCGGATGTTTTTAAAAGGTTTGAAGCCGGAGATACGTCAATATCTTATTTCTCATAAACTGTGTTTGTATTCAGATGTTGTAAATAGGGCTCAGTTAGTGGAGCGCGATAATGAGTCAACGCAACCAAAAGAGAGCAGCCGTCAAAATGATAATACCAGTAAAAGCAGTCATCAAAGTGGTGACAACAAGCGTGGAGGGAATCAACAGGCCAGAAATGGTAACCACTTCGGTGGTAATCAGGGCCAAAACAATAAGAATGGACATTTCAAGAAGAGGAGATTCAACAATGATGGAAAGATGTCAGCACCAACACCCGTTGTTAAGGAAGGAGAACGGCCACCTATCATATGCTTTAAATACGGAGGGGAGGGACACATCAGTCCAAACTACGCGATGTCGTCCAAAGCATGTTATAATTCTGGAAGAGAAGGTCACTTAGCTCGATTTTGTCATTCACCGAAGACAAGTTCAGCTAGGATGGAGGCACCAAAGGCCGTCCTAGAAAAGTCAAAGCCGGTAGTACAAGGGAGAGCGTTTGTTGTGACCTCCAAAAAAGCAAGGAACCCGAATGAGGTCATCACGGGTAAGCTTATCATAAACTCTAGCGAAGTCTATACATTATTTGATATCGGTTCTACCCATTCTTTTATTTCTCCTACTTGTGCTCAACGATTAAACTTGACTCCGGAGAAATTAGACTTTGACTTATCTGTGGAAATTCCGTTGGGAGAAACCTTCATTACATCCACTGTTTATAAGTCTTGTTTGGTTTAAATCGGTACCCTCACATTACCTGTTGATCTTATTTCATTGAAAATACTTGCATTTGATGTGATTCTAGGGATTGATTGGTTAACTACTCATCATGCTAAAATTGATTGTTTTCGTAAGGTTGTTAGCTTTCATATTCCTAATCAACCTATTATGCGAATTCAAGCGACCATACCATTAAAATCAATCACAGTCATCTCAAGCCATAAAGCTATTTGTTTATTGAAAAATGGATGTCAAGTTTTCTTAGCTCATGTCACGGATCTAAACAAAAATACGTCAGTTTTGTATGATATTTCTATTGTTAATAAATTCCTTGACGTATTCCCTGAAGAACTTCCTTGCCTACCCCTAGAGCGTGAAATTGAGTTTTGTATCGACCTTGAACCCGGTGCAAAACCCATTTCCAAAGCCCCATATCGAATGGCTACTGTTGAACTTCAGGAGTTAAAGACCCAATTGCAGGAATTGTTAGACATCGGTTTTATTCATCCTAGTACGTCTCCTTGGGGTGCTCATGTTCTATTTGTGAAGAAGAAAGATGGGAGTATGCGACTTTGTATTAATTATCGGGAGTTGAATCATGTCACCATCAAAAATATGTACCCATTGCCACGTATTGATGACCTGTTTGACCAGTTGCAAGGAGCCAAATTATTTTCAAAGATTGATCTTCGTTCTGGATATCATCAATTGAAGATTAGAAACGATGACATTCCAAAGACGGCTTTCAAAACTCGGTATGGGCATTATGAATTCCTAGTCATGTCCTTTGGATTGACTAATGCTTCTGCTGCCTTCATAGATATGATGAACCGAGTATTCAAAGAATATTTGGATCACTTTGTGGTGGTCTTTATTGATGACATCCTTATTTATTCCAAAAGCCGTGAAGATCATGAACAACACTTGAGGCTGATAATCCAAAAGCTTCGTGAATACAAGTTTTATGCCAAGTTGAAGAAATACGAGTTCTGGCTTGAGGAAGTAGTATTCTTTGGGCACGTAGTATAAAGTCATGGAATATCTGTTGATCCGACAAAAATTAAAGCAATTCAAAGCTGGGGGCAACCGAAATCAGTGACCGAAGTACGTAGCTTTCTCGGTTTAGCTGGTTATTATCGGAGATTCGTGGAAGGATTTTCTCGAATCGCTACTCCATTAACTCAGCTAACTCAGAAAGATACAAAGTTCGGTTGGAGTGAAGAATGTGAGAAGAGTTTTCAAGAACTCAAGAGGAGAATCATTTCATCACCTGTTCTGATAATACCTTCTGGCTCGGAGGGATTTGTCATCTACAGTGATGCTTTGGGCAAAGGGTTGGGATGTGTTCTCATGCAACATGGGAAAGTCATAGCCTATGCCTCAAGACAACTCAAAGAATATGAGAGGAATTATCCTACTCATGATCTAGAGTTAGCTGTTGTTGTCTTCACACTTAAAATTTGGAGGCATTACCTGTATGGGGAGAAAATGGAGTTCTTTACGGATCATAAAAGCCTCAAATATTTCTTCACTCAAAAGGAACTCAACATGCGACAACGACGTTGGCTTGAACTTCTGAAAGATTATGATCATACCATCCAATACCATCCTGAAAAAGCGAACGTGGTAGTTGACACATTGAGTAGAAGATCATATACAAGTATGAGTGGGATATTGTCAACGCAAAAGCCCATTTTGTGTGACTTACAAAGGATGGAGATAGAGTTAAAGACTCCAGGGACCCATATGATGATGGCGAATATACGAGTAGAACCGACGTTAATTGATAAAGCTGTTCAAGCTACAGACCTGGAGCTGATGCGTATGAGGAAGAAAGTGCAAGAAGGTGCTATGCCGGAAGCAAGAATCGATGAAGAAGAAATACTTCGAGTCAACTCCAGACTTTGTGTTCCTAACGACCCTGATTTAAAGTATAAAATCATGATGTAGGCGTACAACACACCGTTTGCAATCCATCTTGGGAGTACCAAAATATATCATGATCTTCGTCATACATTTTGGTGGAGCAATATGAAGAGAGAGATAGCATTGTTTATCTCAAGGTGTCTAAATTGTCAACGAGTTAAAGCGGAGCATCAAGTACCAAAAGGTCCATTGCAACCACTTGAAATTCCAGAATGGAAGTGGGAGCACATTACCATGGATTTCGTTACCGGTCTTCCTAAGGTTTCTCAAGGCATATATGCGATTTCGGTCATTGTTGATAGATTGACCAAGTCTGCTCATTTCTTACCGATACGAGAAACTTATACACTTGAACGTCTTGCTCGTATGTACATAAACGAGATTGTAAGACTGCATGGTATGCCAGTATCCATAGTTTCTGATCGAGACCCAAGATTCACTTCACGATTTTGGGTTAGTTTGCAGAAAGCTATGGGCATAGATTTATGATTTAGCTCGGCATATCATCCTCAGACGGACGGGCAGTCGGAGAGGACTATTCAAACTCTTGAAGATTTATTAAGACTCTGTGTCCTTGACTTCAAGGGAAGTTGGGATAAGTTCTTACCATTGGTGGAGTTTTCCTACAACAACAGTTATCAATCAAGTATTGGCATGGCTCCATTTAAGGTGTTGTATGGAAGAAAGTGTCGTTCTCCAGTATGCTGGGATGAGGTGGGTGAAACAACGTTGTTGGGACCGGAGTTGGTACGAATGACTATATAAAAGATTCAAACGATCCGACAATGTATAAAAACCTCACAACACCGACAAAAGAGTTATGTTGATCTTCATCGAAAGGACGTGGAACTTGATATTGGAGATCATGTGTTGTTAAGTGTTGCTCCATGGAAAGGAGTTACGAGATTTTGAAAGAGAGGAAAGCTCAATCCTCGATTCATTGGCCCATTTTTAATCCTCGATCGAGTAGGAGCTGTGGCCTATAGACTCGCTTTACCGCCAAGTATGTCTCGTGTTCATAACATTTTTCACATATCCATGTTACGTAAATATGTGGAAGACCTGAACCACATTATTGAGTTAGAACTGGACGAAATAGCGGAAGATTTAACGTATGAAGAGGCGCTCCAAGGTTATACCTCAAGTCAAAATTTTGTAGAGAAACCACGATGTTGAGGAAATGACCTGGGAGTTAGAATCTGAAATGAAATCAAGGTATCCTTACCTTTTCGACATACCAGGTACGTACCCTAATTTTGAGGGCGAAATTTTATAAGAAGGGGAGGTTGTAAGAGCCCAACTTTTATAAATAAAGATGAATTTTCTATATATATCATTTTTGAATATTATGGAATTAAATTGATATAATATTATAGTTGTGGGTAATATTTATAAATTTTGCAAAGTACGCAAGTTGTTATATGATATTCGATTGGTCGGGAAATATTCGTTTTAACAAGGAATATTCGTACAACGGCACAATCATTGGTGGACCCCACAATGGAATTATTGATGGATTGAGAAAATGACAAAAATACTTTATGAAAATAACGGCGGAAGTTTTACCGTTAACTGTTGAAACACCCGGTGTTAAAAGTACAGTAATACGCGTGGTTGTATAGTAGCACACGATATTAATTATTGATGCTTACGTGAGAAGTCACCCAATTTTGTTTAATTATTGCTACAGTAATTGTTGCATAGTATCTCACGTTATTTGATTCAATTATTATCGATATTTTATATATTATTAAATCAATAATTGAGATAACAAAGTTATTAATATTATTATTTGCAATATTAACGATGTCTAGAAGTTCTGCCATGGAGAGGTTTGGTCACCTAATTGCGCGCCAATAAGGAAAAATCCTTATTAGAAAGCCCCCTCTTTCGTGGGAACGACCTGGTCGATTAATAAATGTTGTTAAAAATATTGAGGGGATTTTATGAAGTTTTTGATTAAAATTTTTCTTATTATTTGGACCCCTCACTTTCCAATTTTTAAAATTATTGGTAGAAGTTATCTCAATTTTGTTTATATATATATATATATGACTTTGGTGGATATTGATGTTGATGAGGGAGGAAAGAATTGTCAAGGAAGAGAAATGAATTGGTGGGGGGAGAAAACAGGTTGTCACAGAGGGTTATATGTATTATTATATATATATATATATATAAATTTACTGATATGAATAGTTGTATATATATATGATGTTGAAAAATAAGGCAGTAGAAATCACGAGAATGTATCCCGTGAGTAATTTTAGCACATGATTATATATATATATATTATATTTTATTTAAAAGATTTTGTTTTAAATCTGGACCGTCCGTTTAAAAGTAAATCAATCTGGATCGTTCATGAATTAGTTACTATTCAGTCCATTCTTCTATAAATAGAAACTCATTCTTTCATTATTTCTTACAAATTCATTGAAACTCTAGAGAGAGAAACTATAGAGAGAAAGAAGAAAAGTGTTCTGCTACTTCACTACTTCTATATCCAGTACTCTTCTTTCTAAGGAAATGAGAACGTAGCAGGGACTAGTCGGGGAACGGAGTGACGGTCCAGATGATAGCATTAGTAGTTCTCACTATTCTATGAAATAATGTGAAAATAAATGTATTGAGGACTTATTTTGAGTTTTAATACTGTCTAGAAGACAATATTTGTATTAAAACTCACAGTTCATGTTGTATATTTAAAGTTGTATTTGTATTCTATACCATATATTTGGCAACTCAGAATAGGTGATGTATACCTATTTTGGGGGCGTCACATAGATAATAACATTAGTAGTCCTCACTATTCTATGAAATAGTGTGATAATAAATGTAATGAGGACCCCATTGAGTTTGTATATTGTCTAGATGACAATATTTGTATTAAAACTCACAGCATATGTTTAGTCATATTTTATACGACTGTTGTATAATTAAGTTGTATTTGAATTTTGTACCATGTATTTGGCGACCCAGAATAATTGATGTATACCGATTTTGGGGGCGTCATTGTTGGTATCAAAGCTTAGGGATATGATCCCTGGCTAAGATGTGAGAATAGAACTAGGAGGGGAGAGACGGGGAATTCCTTCGCTAGTATGACCTACCTAAGTTTAATTGGTATTTAATTGGTCGGTCAGAATATAAGGATAATATGTTACATGTCAATTAATGTAAGACCACAACTTTTATGAATAAATATGAATTTTCTATAAATATCATTTTTGAATATTATGGAATGAATTTGATATAATGTTATAGTTGTGGGTAATATTTATAAATTTTACAAAGTACGCAAGTTGTTATATAATATTCGATTGGTCGGGGAATATTCATTTTAACATGGAATATTCGTACTACGACACAATCATTGGTGGACCCCACAACGGAATTATTGTCGGATTGAGAAAATGACAAAAATAATTTATGAAAATAACGGCGAAAGTTTTACCGTTAACTGTTGAAACACCCGGTGTTAAAAGTACAGTAATACGCGTAGTTGCACAGTAGCACACAATATTGATTATTGATGCTTACGTGAGAAGTCACTCAGTTTTGTTCAATTATTGTTACAATAATTGCTGCATAGTATTTCACGTTATTTGATTCAATTATTGTCAATATTTTATAATCAATAATTTAGATGACAAAGTTATTAATATTATTATTTGCAATATTAACGATGTCTAGAAGTTCTGTCAAGAAGAGGTTTGGTCACCTAATTGCGCGCCAATGGGGAGAAATTCTTATTGGAAAGCCCGCTCTTTCCTGGGAACGATCTGGTCGATTAATATTGTGAATTATAATAATGATGATGAGTTTTGTTTTATTAGTATTATTAATGTAATAAAACATAAAAGCTTTTTATATAAAACAAAATACTTTTATAAAGTTATTCATTTTATTAGACTAATAGTAAAATCTTTTTATATAAAACAGAATACTTTTATAAAGTTATCTGTTTTATTAGACAATAATTAGAATATATTATATTTTATTATGCATAGTGTTTGTATAGTTAAATCTTTTTATATAAAACAGAATACTTTTATAAAGTTATTCATTTTATTAGTTTATGAATAGAATATATTATATTTTATTGTAAACCAATCTGGATCGTCCGTTTAAAGTAAATCAATCTGGACCGTTCATGAATTAGTTACTATGCAGTCCATTTTTCTATAAATAGAAGCTCATTCCTTCATTATTTCTTACGAATTCACTGAAACTCTAGAGACAGAAAATATAGAGAGAGTTTTTCTTCTATAATCTTGAGCATATTTCTTTAGAGTTTAAGAAAATTTTGAGCGTAGTGCAAGTTTTCTTTGAGTATATCCTCGCCCTACCAGTCAAAATACTCTTCTTTTACGGTAAGAGATATTATTTGTTGTACTCATTAGGGGTATTCCTTCTTTCTTATTGGTGAAATTCTTTTGTTATTCCATTCTTTATTATTCTGTTGGAACAACCTGTATACGCGGGATACCCTATACTTGGTGAAATTCTTTTGTTATTTCATTCTTTATTATTCTGTTGGAATAACCTGTATACACGAGATACCCTATACTTGGTGAAATTCTTCTGTTATTCCATTATTTATTTTTCTGTTGGAACATCCTGTCTGTGCGTTTACGCATGACCTGGTCCCATTGTTTATTATTCTGTTGGAACATCCTGTCTGTGCGTTTACACATGACCTGGTTCCATTATTTATTATTCTGTTGGAATATCTTGTCGGTGCGTTTACGCATGACCTGGTTCCATTATTTATTATCCTGTTGGAATAGCCTGTCTGTGCGGTCTATCGCATGCCTAATGATTTCTTTTGTTATTCTATTCTTTATTATACTCAGTTGGTTAAAGTTTTGACTTCTATTCTCTATGAAATTAGTGGAATATCCTTGATATTTGCGCTTCATCCAATATCTTTTCATGGAAATATTCTTCTGAGCATTCTTGAGTGTTACTCTACAAAGAAGTATCATGTTGACAATTTGGACATTATTAGTTCCTGGATAAATTAATTCTTGAACTTTTTTTATTGAATTCTTATGTCGTTGTCATCATCCTCATGTTTATATTATGTTGAAAGTCATATGTGGCATGTAGTGCATAGATGGACTTGGTATGATTATGACCAGGGATTATTCGATGTAATCTTGACCGTAATGTTACAAATGATATGGAAAAAGTCCTCATTGACCCGTAGTGCATTGATGGATAGTTGTTGGCATGATCATGACCATTGATGAATACACGAATATCCTTGGCTGTGGTGCATGAATAATTTGTGGTTGTGATACTAATGAATATCCTTGGCCTTAGTGCAGGGATGATGTGGATTATTTATTAAGCTAAGTAATTACTGCATAGTATCTCGCGTTATTTGATTCAATTATTGTCAAAACTGTCGGTAGAAGTTGTTTCAGTTTATATATATATATATATATATAAATATATATATATATATATATAAGGAGGATCTAAAGCGGACCAAAAGAACGGACCAAGGAGCGGACCAAGGCAAAAACACGCGGGTTTCAGGGTCAACCCGCGTGTTTTTCCGACCCAGACCCTGAAACCCGCGTGTTTTTGCCTTTGTCCGCTCCTTGTTCCGTTCTTTTGGTCCGCTTTAGATCCTCCCCGTATATATATATATATATATATATATATATATGTATTATATATATATATAATTTTTGTCACATGTTGTGAAATGGTGGGGGGAGGTTCACAGGAAATCAAAGAAAAAGGAGTTGGCTGCTCTGGTGGAGAAATGTATTATTAAGACTTATATATATATATTAACTTTTGTTAACTTTGTTATATATATATATATATATATATATATATATATATATATATATATATATATATATATAGAGAGAGAGAGAGAGAGAGAGAGAGAGAAAGAAAGAGATTGAATTGACATTGGATTCAGAGGATGAATCCTGTGACTTTTTTTTTTTAAAAAAACACATGTTATATATATATAATATATATAATATATTATTTTTTATTTAAAAGATTTTGCTTTAAATATGGACCGTCAGATTAAAGTAAATCAATCTCGACCGTTCATGAGTTAGTTACTATGCAATCCATTTTTCTATAAATAGAAGCTCATTCCTTCATTATTTCTTACGAATTCACTAAAACTCTAGAGAGAAAAATTATAGAGAAACCATAGAAAAGTATTATGCTCCTTCCCTACTCTTATATTCAGTTTCTTTTATGGTAAGGGATATTATTTCTTTTGTATTCATAAAGAGAACTTCTGTTATTCTATTCTTTATTATTCTGCTGGAATAACCAGTATACGCGGACTACCCTATACTTGGTGAAATTCTTCTATGATTCCTTCTTTATTATTTTCTGTTGGAATATCCTGTCTGTGCGTTTACGCCGGACCTGGTTCCATCTTTATTATTATTCTGTTGGAATATCCTGTCTGTGCGTTTTATGCCGGACCTGGTTCTGTCTTTATTATTATTCTGTTGGAACATCCTGTCTGTGCGTTTTACGCTAGACCTGGTTCCGTCTTTATTATTATGTTAGAACATCCTGTCGGTGCGAATTTCGCCTGACCTGGTTCCGTTACTTATTATTCTGTTGGAATAACCTGTCTATGCGAAGTACCGCATGCATGGTGATTTCTTTTGTTATTCCATTCTTGATTATACTCAGTTGGTTAAAACTTTGACTTCTATACTCCATGAAATTAGTGGAATATCCATAATATTTGCGTTTCATCCAGTATCTTTTCATGAAAATATTCTTCTAAGCATTCTTGAATTTTACTCTACAAAGCAGTATCATGTTGACAATTTGGACGTTATTAGTTCCTGGATAAATTAATTCTTGAACTTGTTTTATTGAATTATTATATCATTGTCATCATCCTCATGTTTATATGTTGTTGAAAGTCATCTGTGGCCTGTAATGCATAGACGGACTTGGTATGATTATGACCAGGAATTTTTCGGTGTAATCATGACAGTAATGTTAGAAATGATGTAGTAAAAGTCCTCATTGGCCCGTAGTGCATTGATTGACAGTTTTTGGCATGATCATGACCATTAATAAATACACAAATATTCTTGGCCCGTAGTGCATGGATAATTGTGGTCGTGATACTAAAGAATATCCTTGGTCGTAGTGCGGGGGTGATTCGATGATGTGGATTATTTATTAAGCTAAGTCCCAGCGATAAAAGTGGTGAAAAACCTTTTAAATCATAAAAGATAATAGATTTTATTCTCTACTTGACTCTTTTAATGGATTGCTTGTTCCGCTGCTGTTAAACTTGATGTTGTTATATTTTATCAGTTTAACACTGTTAAAGGCTAACGATAATTTATTCTGCATTATCTTAGTCATAATATTTCTTACTAAGCTAGTTGAGCTCACCCTTTCTTTCACTGTTCTCTTCAGAAAATGAGAACATAGCAGGGACTAGTCGGGGAACGGAGTGACGGTCCAGAGGATAGCATTAGTAGTCCTCACTATTCTGTGAAATAGTGTGTTAATAATTGTAATGAGGACTCCTTTTGAGTTTGTATAATCTCTAGTAGACAATAATTGTATTCAAACTCATAGTTATGTTTTGTCGTATTGTACACGACAGTTGTATTAGTAAGTTATATTTGAATTTTGTACCATGTATCTGACGACCCAAGATGGGTGATGTATACCTAATTTTGGGGGCGTCACATAAGACTATGGACCTTTCTACTCGTACTTAGGGGATCAGCCCTTAGTACCATACTGTGCACAATATCTTAACGCTAACGCATAAGTAAATCCCTTTGCAGGGTTGTTCATCTCAGTTTGACATTCGAGTCCGCACCAAAGGAAGTTTGGTTTGGATAATTCAATAAGGGTTCTGAAATTTAGAACGTTCATCAACTATGGATTAGTCGAATCAATAAGGTTCACTAGTCTAATAAGGCTCAACAATAATGATATTCAAATTGAATAATAATCTCAAGAAGTATACAATAGAACAAATATTGTATAACAAATTCATACTTTGAAAGGATAATAAATCTTTAATATAACAATTCGAACTTGAATAATAGTAATGAGAATTTACTCAAGGTAAATAATAAACTTGAACAATGATAACAAGTAGGGGTAGGAAACATGCCTCGTGCGTAGATTACACTTTAACTAAACTCGTTCTTTGATTTAACTCCTACATATCAATTACGTTCACAATACCAGTCAATTATAACTTACTAAACATCACACGTTTATTCTTTGTCTAACTCGAATTCAGGACTATACTTAGTCATATCATCATACTTGTTTCCACATAATATTACACTATACGAACAACGAGCTAAGTATATAATCAACAATTCAATCAACATGTAATTGTCTTCTTGACTTGGTAAAAACTCATTTTAATATCTCATTATATGTCTAACAAGTTTTTATATTCATTACACTAGGTTACTAACACATTTCTATACTTGAACATTAAAAAAATACATTTTCTGGATATTCTGCTAAGTGGTGCTGCGGCGCCACTTCTGTACTGGGTCTTGGCGCTGCGGCTAAGGTGTCTGGCGCTGCGGCACGATTCTCAGGCCAAGAGTTGGCGGCGCGGCGCGACACTCCAGATTCTGAATTTCCAGTTCGCGAAGAACACAGAATCAAACGAAATAAACATAACATAAACATTAATTTAACCAAATTACACATACCCATATGTTATAATTCATACTTAATCATTACCCAACACTTAAAGAGTGATTTTATCGCATTAAAACACATAATTACAGAATTAAAATATGCAAATTATATTGTTCTTGATGTTCTTGAACAAAAACATGGAATTTAATACTACGGATTCGTTATAAGGCCAAATCCAACCATTCAAGTTTTGTTTTGTTCGTTTTAGCATGCATAATCACATATAAGTGGAAATTTTGTAGAAAAATTTATGGTTGACATATTAAAGTTATGTATAAGGGCCATATGGCCAAAACCCATACTCTGTAAGTTTTGATCAATATATACGACATATTTTCATGAAACTGGTGACATGATTTATAAAATATATATAATCAAATAAGATATGGTAACATTTAACACATATATAAACTCATAATCATATCCTTTCCTAATTACAGAGACTTTACAAAAGCTTGAAAGCCATTTTCATAAAAACTAAATGACGTGAAATAGAAATTGGGTTTGGAGAAATTACCCAGAGTATAATTTAGAAGAAATGATCACAGATGACTCTTTCACAAAAATTTGTTGATTACACACTCACAATTTCTCTAAATCTCATAATTTTATCTGACAATTTCTCAAACTCTCTCTCCCTCTCTGTTTTCAAACTTAGAAAATGAATAGAAAAAGAATACGTATAATAAAGGAAAAGAGAACTGACGCGCATAATAGTCAGTTAACCCAGTCATGGGTAACTGCTAATAACTCCCACTAAGGCCATGTTTGGCTATTTTTAAAACTTATTTTTATTTAAATTAATAAATCTCTTATACTATAGTTTAAATCATGTCACTCCCCTTTACGAAATAAATCAAATATCTTATTTAATTTATTTTAAATAAAATATAATAATTTCTCATTAATTCACATAGTCACATAATTCAAATTCTCATTGATTAATAATGTCAAATTCTTAAATATCTAATTAATAATTAAATTAATTAAAATAACATTAGGCATATTAAATATTTCTTTTAATACAATAAGCTCACATAATGACATACTTCGAATAACAAAAATTCTCCACATTAATTTAAAAAATATAACACATATAATTAAAGTAATCTACCACAATTTCATCAATTAATTATTTAATCTAATAATTAATTCATCAAAAAATATTTATTCAATCCAATAAATATTAAAATTAATTACAAAATCTCAGTTGTCACATCTTTCCCCTCTTAAAAGGATTCTGTCCCTAGAATTACGACTCAATAAATTCGACCCGTTACTTTCTCCCCCTTATAAAGATTCTATCCCCAGAATCGGATATACATAAGTTAAGTAAATAAATGAGGGTAATTCTTCATCATATTCTCTTCGAGTTCCCACATAGCTTTTTCAGCGTTGTGGTTCCTCCAAATTACCTTAACAGAAGGTATTACTTTATTTCTGAGAACTTGTTCTTTTCTGACGACAATTTGAACAAGAATTTCCTCGTAAGATAAGTCTTTTTCAAAATGTAGGGGTTCGTATTCAATTACATGCTTGTAATCGGCTTTGTAGGGTCGTAACACAGAAAAATGGAAGACGTTGTGGACATTCTTGAGTGCTGGAGATAGGGCTACCTTGTACGCGACTTCTCCGATTCTTTGAAGTACTTCAAATGGTCCAATGAATCTTGGGCTCAATTTCCCTTTCTTTTCGAACCTGATCTTTCCCTTCCAAGAGAGACCTTTAAGAACACATAACTTCCTGATTCAAACTTAATATTTTTACGATGTGGGTCAACATATTTCTTCTGTCTATCTTGAGATGCTACCAGTCATGCTCAGATCACTTTGACTATTTTTCCTGTCTGCTGTACCGATTTTGGCCCTAGCAATTGTCTTTCACCAACTTCATCCCAATAAAGTGGAGTTCTGCACTTTTTTCCGTATAACGCTTCATAAGGCGGCATGCCTATACTAGCGTGGTAACTGTTGTTGTAGCCGAACTCTACTAACGGTAGGTGATCATCCCAATTTCCTTTAAAGTTCATCACACAGGCTCTTAGCATATCTTCTAATGTCTGAATCATTCTTTCGCTCTATCAGTTTGTTTGAGGGTGGTAAGCTGTACTCATTTGCAATTGCGAACCCATGCATTCATGTAGACGTTTCCAGAAATTCGATGTGAAGCGCGGATCCCTATTAGAAATAATTGACACCGGCACTCCGTGTCTCGAAACAACCTCTTTTACATATAACCTCACCAACTGATCTAAATTGAATCTAATTTTGATTTGAAGGAAGTGTGCGGATTTCGTCAGTCGGCCAACGATAACCCATACTGTGTCGTAGCCTTTCTGAGTCGTCGGAAGGCCAACCACGAAGTCCATTGTAATATGTTCCCATTTCTATTCTGGGATCTCTAACGGTTATAGTAATCCACTTGGTCTCTGATGTTCTGCTTTCACTTTCTGACAGGTAAGACACTTGGCAACACATTCTGCAACATCTCGTTTCAAATCCGGCCACCAGAAATGTTGTCAAAGATCTTGGTACATCTTGGTACTATTAGGGTGAATCGAATATCGCGAACTATGAGCCTCGCTCAAAATGTCTTCCTTAATCTCTTGTACTGGCGGTACCCAAAATCTGCTCTCAAATCTCAGTATTCCTTCTTTATCCATCTTAAATCTCGGTTCAGTTCCTTCAGATATCTTCTTTGTCACCTTTTTACATTCTTCGTCCTGAAGCTGAGCCTCTTTTACTTTATCTAGTAGAGTTGTACCAGATTGCATTTGAAATAGCTTCTCATCAATCTCCATAGGATACTTCACTTCCAATTCCAGCTTTTCTATTACTGAAATTAGCTCCTCCTATGCGGTCAACATCATCAGTTTCTCCCGACCCTTTCTACTTAAGGCATCGACAACCACATTCGCTTTACCCGGATGGTATAAAATCTCATAGTCGTAATCCTTAATTAATTCCAACCATCTTCTTTGACGCATATTCAAATACTTCTACGTGGAAATATATTTCAGACTCTTGTGGTCCGTATATATTTCACACTTCTCCCTGTAGAGATAGTGCCTCCAAATTTTTAAAGCAAAAATAACTGCAGCTAACTACAAGTCGTGGGTCGGATATCCCTTATCGTAATCCTTCAATTGTCGTGATGCATACGCAATGACTTTGCCATTTTGCATCAGCACACAGCCAAGTCTTTTATGCGACGCATCAATATAAACAACAAAATTTCCTATATCATCTGGGAGAGATAACACATGTACCGTACTCAACCTCTTCTTTAATTCTTGAAAACTTTCCTCACACTTCTCCGTCCAAACAAATTTCACAGCTTTTCGAGTTAAATTCGTTAGCAGAGTTGCAATCTTGGAAAAATCTTGAATGAATCTTCTATAATATCCTGCCAATCCAAGAAAACTTCTTACTTCCGACGGCGTTCTCGGCTGATCTCAGTTAATCACGGTTTTGACTTTTGATGGATATACCGAAATTCTATTTTTATCGATCACGTGACCAAGAAATTGTACTCGCTTGATCCAAAATTCACATTTCAAAAATTTAACATACAACTTCTCCCTTCTCAATACCTCCAACGTTAATCTCAAAAGCTCTTCATGTTCTTTTTTGGTTTTTGAATATTCCAAAATGTCGTCTATAAATACCACTACGAATTTGTCCAAAAACAGCTTGAACACACCATTCATTAGTCCCATAAATGCTGCAGAAGCATTCGTAAGACCAAACGACATTACTAAAAATTCGTAGTGACCATATCGCGTTCTAAACGCTATCTTCGGTACATCCTCTGGCCTCACCTTCAGTTGATGATAACCGCTTCTCAAGTTTATCTTGGAAAAATATCTCGCTCCCTTCAATTGATCAAATAGGTCATCAATCCTCAGTAATGGATATCTGTTCTTAATCGTGACCTTATTCAGTTCTCTATAGTCAATGCAGAGCCGCATCGATCCGTCCTTCTTTTTCATAAATAACACTGGCGCTCCCCACGACGGTACGCTTGGTTGAATGTACTTTTTGTCCAACAATTCTTGTAGTTGTACCATTAGTTCTTTCATCTCTACTGGTTCCATTCGGTATGGTGCCTTTGATATTACAGCAGTTCCTGGCGCCAAATCGATCACGAAGTCTACCTCTCTATCTGGTGGAAGTCCTGGCAAATCGTCTGAAAATACGTCGACGAAGTCCCTCACAATCGGTATCTCATCTACCTTCGGATTCTCTCTTCGACTATCGACTATGTAAGCTTAGTATCCAACACAGGCTTGTCTTAATAACTTCCTGGCCTGCATCATCGTCAAACAACTCGCTTGTCTAGGCGACTTGCTACCATAAAACACAACCTTTGATGGAGTCATAAGGTTAATACGCTTCTTTTGGCAATCAATTATAGCCCCGTAATTGAATAACCAGTCCATTCCCAATATAACGTCAAATTCCACAAGTCGAATAGGGATAAGATCTACGTTCATGATATTACCCTTAATATCTACTCTACAGTTCTTATACACATACTTAACAGGGATTATCTCTTTATTCGCAATTTCTATGTTCATGGGATATTCCAACCACTACAAAAAAGGTCTATCAGCGACCGCTTAATAGCGACCACATTTAGTCGCAGATAACTATCAGCGACCGCGTCCAGTCGCTGATAGTCGTTGCATAAAATCTAGTCGATGGGATGCACATCAGTGACCCCCATTAGCGACCGACACATCTGCGACCGGTATTCGCGGTCGAAGTGATAAATTCGGTCGCTAAGCTGAGTTAGCAAGGTCCAGGGCCAAAGCTGACGTGGTCCACATGTCAGCGACCACAAGCAGTCACTGATAGACCTTTTTCTTGTAGTGAACTCATCCTTAAACAAATCTAAACTATTAGCAAAGTCATCGGATATAAAGGAACAAGTAGCACCCGAAACAAATAAAACATAAACATTAATTTTATTGATCGGAATGATACCTGACACCACATCCCGAGACTGAACTGCATCCTACACCGTCATGTTGAAAGTCCTGGCGGTCGGTCGGTTTGTTGCGGTTGGTCCGGTGATAGTTAAGGCATTTCTACTGTTGTTTCCCCGGTTTCCTCCTGATCCTAACCCTCCCTATCCCTTCTTAGGGCAGTCTCTTGCCAGATGGTCCTTCGAACCACAAGTGAAACAAGCACCCTTCTTTGGGTTAGGACAGTTATGTGCTATGTGGCCTTCCTGACCACAATTGTAGCACACTCTTTTTCCCTTCATACAAACTCCAAGATGAGCTTTCCCGTAGGTCGGGCATGCTTTGATTATTTTCTTCTGACTTCCTTGTTGATTCCCCGATGATGTGTTTTCATTCCACCTTTTCTTCTGATTAAAATTACCACCTCCTGTGCCACTTCCGCTAGACTTGTTATCTTCTTCTTCTTCTTCTTTTGATCTTGATTATACTTGGTCACCGCATCGCTTCCACCTTCAGCAAGGATGGCCTTTTCCAGTACTCCAGCAAAAGTGTTTATCTGAAACATTGATACTTAACTGTATACCCAAGGCTTTAGTCATTGTTTGAATCTTCTGGCTTTTCTCTCGTCCGTGTGTACTTGATACGGGGCGAACCTCGCTAATTCGTTGAATCTAGCCGCATAATCAGGTACACTCATATTTCCTTTCTTCAATTCCAAAAATTGAACCTCCATCTGGTTCTGCGAACTGGTTGGGAAATACATCTCAAAAAACATCTCTTTAAATCTCTCCCAAGTAATTACACCTTCACCTCCTCGAACTTTGTTTGCTTGCAACCAATAGCTAGCTTCAGACTTCAGTATAAACGTTGCAAAAGCGGTCTTCTGGTCTTCTCTAACCCTAGCGACGTCGAAAACCTTCTCCATTTCCATAACCCATGTTTGAGCCTCGATCGGTTTCATGGAACCTTTAAATTCTGGCGGTCCCACCGCCTTGAAATCCTTAAATGTAGTATTTGGTGGAGCTTGAGGTTGATTATTCATTGCTCCAGCTAGCAAGTTAACCAATTGTTGAACAGGATTAACATTGGCGTTATTGTTGTTATTCGTAGACTCTTTTTGAGCTGGTTGATGTTGCTATCTTCTTCTTGGCGGCATAATTCTGTTAAAATATATGTTTATTAAATCTCTATTAAATTCTCTAAATAGTTAAGACTTAACTCAACAATTTAATATAATTATTTAACACATCATCTCAAACAACTTAATATATTTAATTCAAATCAAGAGTTTTACATCAAATGATAGCATCACTGCTATTTACTTCAATTATCCTGAGATAAAGAATCCACAGGATTTAAATATTAAACTATTTCTTTGTTCATAACAACATCGAAATTTACATCTAAATACCAAATAAGTTTATCACATAATTAAACAAATTCTATCACTGTCTGTCAAGGCGCTGAATAACCTTGCTACGCTACTCTTCCATGATGTGAGACATCGTTCTGCGATCCAGCATGTACGATGGAAGTCCTTCGAACTGGATGGGGTACCTCAAAACTCGATCCTGGGCCTCATCCATTGCATGATTAAGTGTAGAGTATGTCTCACCAAGCTTTGCCTTCTTTGCATGACCATCCTCTTCTGCAAGATCAGCACAACGTGACTCTCTTACCCAGCCTTCCTCTGCTATGATCAGCCTTTCAGAGCTTTCCTTCAGTTCCTTCTTTAACTTCTCTATCTCCTCGGTCTTATCTTCGATTTGACCCTTCTCGTGGACCAAATCCCATTCTACATTTCCCAGTCATGAGTGAAGAGTCGAAATCTCCCTCTCCTTCAGCTCTAGAGTAATCTGCTGAATAATAGCCCGCTCAGTCAGATCTTGCACCTCATCTCGTAACTCCACGTTACAGTAGTATAATGTGTCGTACATCTCAGCATCAATGGAGTGTTGTGGAAACTCCTCTTCCTCCTCTTCCTTGTCAAATTCCTCCTAAGGATCCTCCTCAGGATAGTCTCAGGTTCATGCTCCTGACCAACAACGGTGATCAATGGAGATGACTCCCTCTGTACCAACTGTTCCCTAACGACATGAATGTCTATGGGCTCCTCCTCTGTAGGTACTATAGGTACTCGGGGTTCCTCCTCCCCAGCTCGACTAGTTCCTCCAACGTCAGACATCCTGACAATAAAATTTCGAGTTCTAGTTACTAAGTCGTACTAGTGAGCACATCACATAAGCACATAAAGTCTTTTATTATATTCAATGAATTACTAAAATTCATTTCTTAGAACTCGATAAGAGTTTTCCATCTCTATGTTCTTCCTATAAGGCTACTACCTAAGGTTGTTCCCCCACCTAAGGTTCATAACCTACAGCTTTGATACCAACCTGTGACACCCCCAAATCCGGGTACTTAAATTCCACGGGATTTGGTATTCACTGTACAAATATCATCTATCTATCTACCCATAATAAATGCAAATCATGCAATAGATAGAAATAAAATCCTCCCCTTATGGGGTTACAACATCCGAATAATAAATACAATCCCAGGGTAAACTAACCTTAAACATTTGTGCGGAAACATAAACAACTAATAAGTCTTAAAAACATTAAGTCTTAACACATAAATTCAACATCTCATAAATACAAGTCTTCAACATTTGTTAACCTTGCCCTTGCCTTTACTAGTAGAAGGCTCGTCGGTTCTTTCGTTCTTAACTGCAATGTTATTATAACGCAAGAGTGAGCATTATTGCCCACAAGTAAAATAACGAAATAACAATGTATAACAACATGCGAGTGAATCAAAGACTGCTGAAATAAAAGCTCAACTTTTGAATCAAGAATGAATAACAAGAATCAAAAGATTTCTGAGGGTCACAAGACCTTGAACTATGTCCTAGGTTATCAAGGGTTATACTTTAAACCTTTAACAGTCATAAGACTATGGACATTTCTACTCGTACTTAGGGGATCAGCCCTTAGTACCATACTGTGCACAATATCTTAACGCTAACGCATAAGTAAATCCCTTTGCAGGGTTGTTCATCTCAGTTTGACATTCGAGTCCGCACCAAAGGAAGTTTGGTTTGGATAATTCAATAAGGGTTCTAAAATTTAGAACGTTCATCAACTATGGACTAGTCGAATCAATAAGGTTCACTAGTCTAACAAGGCTCAACAATAATGATATTCAAATTGAATAATAATAATCTCAAGAAGTATACAATAGAACAAATATTGTATAACAAATTCATACTTTGAAAGGATAATAAATCTTTAATATAACAATTCGAACTTGAATAATAGTAATGAGAATTTACTCAAGGTAAATAATAAACTTGAACAATGATAACAAGTAGGGGTAGGAAACTTGCCTCGTGCGCAGATTACACTTTAACTAAACTCGTTCTTTGATTTAACTCCTACATATCAATTACGTTCACAATACCAGTCAATTATAACTTACTAAACATCACACGTTTATTCTTTGTCTAACTCGAATTCAGGACTATACTTAGTTATATCATCATACTTGTTTCCACATAATATTACACTATACGAATAACAAGCTAAGTATATAATCAACAATTCAATCAACATGTAATTATCTTCTTGACTTGGTAAAAACTCATTTTAATATCTCATTATGTGTCTAACAAGTTTTTATATTCATTACACTAGGTTACTAACACATTTCTATACTTGAACATTAAAAAAAATGCATTTTCTGGACATTCTGCTAAGTGGCGCTGCGGCGCCACTTTTGTAATGGGTCTTGGCGCTGCGGCACCGTGGAGCTGCGGCTAAGGTGTCTGGCGCTGCTGCGCGGTGGCGCTGCGGCGCGAGTCTCAGGCCTGGAGTTGGCGCCGCGATGCGACACTCCAGATTCTGAATTTCCAGTTCGCGAAGAACACAAAATCAAGCGAAATAAACATAACATAAACATTAATTTCACCAAATTACACATACCCACATGTTATAATTCATACTTAATCAGTACCCAACACTTAAAGAGTGATTTCAACCCATTAAAACACATAATTACAGAATTAAAATATGCAAATTGTACTGTTCTTGATGTTCTTCAACACAAACATGGAATTTAATACTACGGATTCATTATAAGGCCAAATCCAACCATTCAAGTTTTGTTTTGTTTGTTTTAGCATGCATAATCACATATAAGTGGAAATTTTGTAGAAAAATTTATGGTTGACATATTAAAGTTATGTATAAGGGCCATATGGCCAAAACCCATACTCTGTAAGTTTTGATCAATATATACGACATATTTTCATGAAACTGGTGATGATTTATAAAATATATATAATCAAATAAGACATGGTAACATTTAACACATATATAAACTCATAATCATATCCTTTCCTAATTACAGAGACTTTACAAAAGCATGAAAGCCATTTTCATAAAAACTAAATGACGTGAAATAGAAATTGGGTTTGGAGAAATTACCCAGAGTATAATTTAGAAGAGATGATCACAGATGACTCTTTCACAAAAACTTGTTAATTACACACTCACAATTTCTCTAAATCTCATAATTTTTATCTGACAATTTCTCAAACTCTCTCTCCCTCTCTGTTTTCAGACTTAGAAAATGAATAGAAAAAGAATACGTATAATAAAGGAAAAGAGAACTGACGCGCATAATGGTCAGTTAACCCAGTCATGGGTAACTGCTAATAACTCCCACTAAGGCCATGTTTGGCTAGTTTTAAAAACTCATTTTTATTTAAATTAATAAATCTCTTATACTATAGTTTAAATCATGTCACATCCCTTTACGAAATAAATCAAATATTTTATTTAATTTATTTTAAATAAAATATAATAATTTCTCATTAATTCACATAGTCACATAATTCAAATTCTCATTGATTAATAATGTCAAATTCTTAAATCTCTAATTAATAATTAAATTAATTAAAATAACATTAGGCTTATTAAATATTTCTTTTAATACAATAAGTTCGCATAATGACATACTTCGAATAACAAAAATTCTCCACATTAATTTAAAAAATATAACACATAATTAAAGTAATCTACCACAATCTCATCAATTAGTTATGTAATCTAATAATTAATTCATCGAAAAATATTTATTCAATCCAATAAATATTAAAATTAATTACAAAATCTCGGTTGTCACAGTGGAGATATTTACGGATCATAAAAGCCTCAAATATTTCTTCACTCAAAAGGAACTCAACATGCGACAACGACGTTGGCTTGAACTGTTGAAAAATTATGATCATACCATCCAATACCATCCTGGAAAAGCGAACGTGGTAGCTGACGCATCGAGTAGAAGATAATATGCAAGTACGATTGTGATATTGTCAACACAAAGGCCCATTTTGTGTGACTTGCAAAGGGTGGAGATAGAGTTAAAGACTCAGGGACCCATGTGATGATGGAGAATATACGAGTAGAACCGACTTTAATTGATAAAGTTAAAGCTGCTCAAGCTACAGACCTGGAGCTGATGCGTATGAGGAAGAAAGTTCAAGAAGGTGCTATGCCGGAAGCAAGAATCGATGAAGAAGGAATACTTCGAGTCAACTCCAGACTTTGTGTTCCTAACGACCCTGATTTAAAGTATAAAATCATGATAGAGGCGCACAACAATCCGTTTGTAATCCATCCTGGGAGTACCAAAATGTATCATGATATATATTCGTCATATATTTTGGTGGAGCAATATGAAGAGAGAGATAACGCTGTTTATCTCAAGGTGTCTAACTTGTCAACGAGTTGAAGCGGATCATCAAGTACGAAAAGGTCCATTGCAACCACTTGAAATTCCAGAATGGAAATGTGAGCACATTACCATGGATTTTTTTACTGGTCTTTCTAAGGTTTTTCAAGGTATAGATGCGATTTGGGTCATTGTTGATAGATTGACCAAGTCTGCTCATTTCTTACCGATACGAGAAACTTATACACTTGAACATCTTGCTCGTATGTGCATAAACGAGATTGTAAGACTGCATGGTATGCCAGTATCCATAGTTTCTTATCGAAACCCAAGATTCACTTCACGATTTTGGGTTAGTTTGCAGAAAGCTAGGGGCACAGATTTACGATTTAGCTCGGTATATCATCCTCAGACGGACGGGCAGTCGGAGAGGATTATTCAAACTCTTGAAGATTTATTAAGACTCTGTGTCCTTGACTTCAAGGGAAGTTGGGATAAGTTCTTACCATTGGTGGAGTGGTGGAGTTTTCCTACAACAACAGTTATCAAGCAAGTATTGGCATGACTCCATTTGAGGCGTTGTATGGAAGAAAGTGTCGTTCTCCTGTATACTGGGATGAGGTGGGTGAAGCAACGTTGTTGGGACCGGAGTTGGTACGTATGACTACGAAAAAGATTCAAATGATCCGACAACGTATAAAAACCTCACAAGATCGACAAAAGAGTTATGCTGATCTTTATCAAAAGGACGTGGAATTCGATATAGGAGATCATGTGTTATTACGTGTTGCTCCATGGAAAGGAGTTACGAGATTTGGAAAGAGAGGAAAGCTCAATCCTCGATTCATCGGTCCATTTTTAATCCTCGATCGGGTAGGAACTATGGCCTATAGACTCGTTTTACCGCCAAGTATGTCTCGTGTTCATAACGTTTTTCGTATATCTATGTTACGTAAATATGTGGAAGACCCGGACCACATTATTGAGTTAGAACCGGACGAAATAGCTGAAGATTTGACATATGAAGAGGTTCCTGTTCAAATCATGGATAAGATGGAACATATTCTATTCTCCAAGGTTATACCTCAAGTTAAAGTTTTGTGGAGAAACCACGATGTTGAGGAAATGACTTTGGAGTTAGAATTTGAAATGAAATCAAGGTATCCTTACCTCTTCGACATACCAGGTACATACCCTAATTTTGAGGGAAAAATTTCATAAGAGGGGGAGATTGTAAGTCCCCAACTTTTATGAATAAAGATGAATTTTCTATAAATATCATTTTTGAATATTATGGAATGAATTTGATATAATGTTATAGTTGTGGGTAATATTTATAAATTTCGCAAAGTACGCAAGTTGTTATATAATATTCGATTGGTCGGGAAATATTCATTTTAACAGGGAATATTCGTACAACGGCACAATCATTGGTGGACCCCACAACGGAATTATTGTTGGATTGAGAAAACGACAAAAATACTTTATGAAAATAACGGCGGAAGTTTTACCGTTAACTGTTGAAACACCCGGTGTTAAAAGTACAGTAATACGCGTAGTTTCACAGTAGCACACGGTATTAATTATTGATGCTTACGTGAGAAGTCACTCAGTTTTGTTCAATTATTGTTACAGTAATTGCTGCATAGTATCTCACGTTATTTGATTCAATTATTGTCAATATTTTATAATCAATAATTTAGATGACAAAGTTATTAATATTATTATTTGCAATATTAACGATGTCTAAAAGTTCTGTCGAGAGGTTTGGTCACCTAATAGCGCGCCAATGGGGAGATATCCTTATTGGAAAGCCCTCTCTTTTCTGGGAACGACCTGGTCGATTAATATTGTGAATTATAATAATGATGATGAGTTTTGTTTTATTAGTATTATTAATGTAATAAAACAGAAAAACTTTTTATATAAAATAGAATACTTTTATAAAGTTATTCGTTTTATTAGACTAATAGTAAAATCTTTTTATATAAAACAGAATACTTTTATAAAGTTATCTATTTTATTAGACAATAAATAGAATATATTATATTTTATTGTAAACCAATCTTGATCGTCCGTTTAAAGTAAATCAATCTGGACCGTTCATGAATTAGTTACTATGTAGTCCATTCTTTTATAAATAGAAGCTTATTCCTTCATTATTTCTTACGAATTCACTGAAACTCTAGAGAGAGAAACTATTGAGAGAGTTCTTCTTCTATAATCTTGTGCGTATTTCTTTAGAGTTTAAGAAAGTTTTGAGCGTAGTGCAAGTTTTCTTTGAGTATATCCTCGCCCTACCAGTCAAAATACTCTTCTTTTACGGTAAGGGATATTATTTATTGTACTCGTTAGGGGTATTCCTTCTTTCTTATTGGTGAAATTCTTTTGTTATTCCATTCTTTATTATTATGTTGGAATAACCTGTATACGCTTGATACCCTATACTTAGTGAAATTCTTCTGTTATTCCATTATTTATCTGTTGGAACATCCTGTCTGTGCGTTTACGCATGACCTGGTTCCATTGTTTATTATTCTGTTGGAATATCCTGTCGGTGCGTTTATGCATGACCTGGTTCCATTATTTATTATTCTGTTGGAATATCCTGTCAGTGCGTTTACGCATGACCTGGTTCTATTATTTATTATTCTGTTGGAATAACCTGTCTGTGCGGTTTATCGCATGCCTGATGATTTCTTTTGTTATTCCATTCTTTATTATACTCAGTTGGTTAAAGTTTTGACTTCTATACTCTATGAAATTAGTGGAATATCTTTGATATTTTCGCTTCATCCAATATCTTTTCATGAAAATATTCTTCTGAGCATTCTTGAGTGTTACTCTACAAAGAAGTATCATGTTGACAATTTGGACATTATTAGTTCCTGGATAAATTAATTCTTGAACTTTTTTTTTATTGAATTCTTATGTCATTGTAATCATCATCATGTTTATATTATGTTGAAAGTCATATGTGGCATGTAGTGCATAGATGGACTTGGTATGATTATGACCAGGGATTATTCGGTGTAATAATGACCGTAATGTTACAAATGATGTGAAAAAAGTCCTCATTGACCCGTAGTGCATTGATGGATAGTTGTTGGCATGATCATGACCATTGATGAATACACAAATATCCTTGGCTGTGGTGCATGAATAATTTGTGGTTGTGATACTAATGAATATCCTTGGTCTTAGTGCAGGGATGATGTTGATTATTTATTAAGCTGAGTCTCAGCGCTAAAAGTCATGAAAAACCTTTTAAATCATAGAAGGTAGTAGATTTTATTCTCTACTTAAATCTTTTAATGGATTACTTGTTCCGCTGCAGTTAAACTTGAAGTTTGTTATATTTTATCAGTTTAACACTGTTGAAGGCTAATGATAATTTATTCTGCATTATCTTAGTCATAATATTTCTTACTGGGCTAGTTGAGCTCACCCTTTTGCTTTCATTGTTCTCTTCAGGAAATTAGAACGTAGCAGGGACTAGTCGGGGAACAGAGTGATGGTCCGGATAATAGCATTAGTAGTCCTCACTATTCTATAAAATAGTGTGATAATAAATGTAATGAGGACCCCATTGAGTTTGTATATTGTCTAGATGACAATATTTGTATTAAAACTCACATCATATGTTTCGTCGTATTTTACACGACTATTGTATAATTAAGTTGTATTTGAATTTTGTACTATGAATTTGGCGACTCAGAATAAGTGATGTATACCGATTTTGGGGGTGTCACAAATATCACAAATATTATTAATTAATAACTAGTTGAATGAAATTTAAAAAAGAATGATGGAACAGACTATTTGAAAAGGAAGGAAGGGACTGACTATTTGAGAGAAGGGGAGCCAGCCGCTACAGCTTGTAGCGGCTGGGACAATAAAAATAGTTGTTCCAGTCGCTACAAACTGTTGTGCATTGACTTTTTGGGTTGTTCTCAGCAACCGGTTGCCATAGATGGATTCTTATATATATATATATATATAGGGTCTCCATCCACAACAACTGGTTGTTGGGGAGCAACCCATTTTGGCCAGCCGCTACAAGCTCTACCGGCCTTAGACAATTTTTTTTAATAAGCCGGTAGAGCTTGTAGCGGCTGGCCAAAATGGGTTGCTCCCCAACAACCGATTGCTGTGGATGGAGACCCATATATATATATATATTAGTGGCATACCCCATTCTCCTCACAAGAGCATAAACCTTAAAAGAGCATAATTACCTTAAAGAGCATAACTACTTAAAAGGCTTCAGTGTTTTTTTTAACAAACCCATTATCCTCACAAGCTTTTCTCTAAAATCGGCAAATAGAAAAACCCAAAACAGTCCTCTAGAACACAAGCTTCTCTCCAAATCTCCAAAATCGGCAAAGAGAAACACCCAAAACAGTGCCCTAGAATTGGATTTCTCTCCAAATCTCCACCCAATTTCTCTCCAAATCATATTTCTATCGCGAATCGGTAAACCCTTTCTTGCCTGCTTGCTTCCATTGTCTTAACTTTCCTCATTTTGTTATATGTTTCAATTTTCATTTTGCTATGTGTTTCGTACTATGAATGTATGAATGAATGAGAACCTTGAATGGGTTTGTTTATGATTTTGGCCTTCTAAAACTTCTGTGAATGAATGAGAATCTTAAATAGTGATTTATTCTGATTTCTATCTAAATTTTAGTTGAATTATTGTTTGTATTTCGTTTTCATTTCCAGAGTTGAATGCTTATCTTTGTTGATAACAATTGCCATGTAAATACATCAAATATTTTGTCAGTTGCACTCTTTTACTCACCAATGCCGCTGCTATGGAGGTTGACATTAAAATAGAGTATATTTTGTACTATTTTAGTGACATATACCCCTAGGTACTTGACATGCATTTTTTTTATCAGGCATTTCCCCTATTTCATGATGACTTGCATTCAGTCCAACACACATCCTTATGTGAAAATATTTCCCATTTGAAACCTGGGTTATGGATCGGAGGGGCTGACCACTGCATTTTCTTCCCCTTTTTTCTTATCGATTTGTTTACGTAGTTATGTATATACAACTTTTTTTTGGTACTGGGTATTAATGAAAAGAGGTGTAATCTTAAGCTTTTATTGTGCTGACTACTCTTTATTTTCTATAAAATAACTGGAGAAATCATCTTATGCAGCAGGTCTCTTGCTGCTGTCTTTGTATCCATTTACCTTGTTACTAGCACCATTTGAAACCATGATTGGTTTTTATCATGTTGAAGTCTGCATACATATATGATCAACAATAAGACTAAAAATCTGTATAGAAAATATACCATGTTTTTTTTTTCTGATGTCTGTTAGAGGACTACATTATCTCTAGTTTTGGTCATAAACATGTATGTTTTTTTGTTGATTATTATTTTTTGATCATTGGCCATTCGATTGTTTTATTTTGCAGGGGGTAGTACATAGATTTATAACTAATCGATTTGATAAAACTGCATTCGTGAATGATGATTTTTGAATTTGGAGGTGAAGCTTTTGAAAATTGTTGGACCATCGTCGATGTTAAAGAATAATGGAGGAGTTTTTGTTAAGGAACTCCAAAAGAATTGTAATAGTTTAGTCAGATGATCTTTTATTTTTGGTTTCAGTTTCTTCCTCTTAACATTCGATTATCTATTAGTAGTTCCGTAATGATTTGTTGCTTTTGCCTGTACAAATTATGGCCACTGCTAAGTGCTAATCATGGATTTGTTATGAAATTATGGAAGTTTATATGATATTTTCCATGGGTCATTATTTTGATTTAAAAAGTCTCGCTCTTGGATTGAAGTTTTGATGAATTTCATTTTTCTTTAAGCTGGAATTAATGACAGGTTAAATTGTTTTTCTCAGTGCCTAGTGGAGTGGGCGAGAAGGGGGTTAAATACATTTTTTCTTACTCTACTCGACCTCAGTTTACAAATGTATCACTGAAGTGATTTTTTACGGTCAACTCATTGAACTATACATTATTTACAAAAAGTGATTTTGTCGTCTATGTTTGTTAACCATTTAACAAAGAAAGGACGTGGCAATACGTGGTAATACTTGTAGACACTCGAAATTTTCTGTACCACTGTCACTAACATTGCAGGAGGACAAATTCGTCTTTTAAAAGAGAACCCTGAAAGACAATCCAAATCCATACCAGATACTACCAGAAGTTCAGCATCAACCCTGGATCGCAATTTGGGAGTAACAAATCCAACCTCAGAGATAACCCCGAGTTTTGCAGATACAATACCGGAACACACACCGGAGAAGACCGATTAATCTCGGAGATAACCCCGAGGTATCCAGTCTCAGTCCCAACCATGGGAATAGCCACCAACCTTGGTGATAGCCCCAAGGAATGCAATTTCGGCGATAACCCCGTAAATGCTTGTTTCAAATGCAACTAGCTTCAATTTCGGCGCTCACAACGAGATACACTGCACCAACCCGGCAATAACATCGGGAAGACAGGCACACCTCAAAGGTGACAATGAAGACCTTCAACAAATTACAGCAGTCCAATCTCAGCGAACTCTGAGCAACGTCTGCTTTATCAGCCAAATCCGACGATAACACCGGTGAGGGGCAACATTGTCATCTCGTCAACACGGATGAAAGTTGAAGCTTTGAGACCGGAGGGCATCATCCCATCTTCAATGACTTCGTACAAACTCTAATCCCATGCCATCGTACAACTCTCGACAACGGGGGTCCGAAATAGGTCCTGTATACCTCAAACGGATGCCCAAATTGCACTTTTGAAAGTTCGAATGGACATTACAATGCCTGAGTGCACGTACTTCGAGATGATCCGACCCGAAAAACCCAGGCCCACACGGGTTGCCTCTGGTACACCTGTGGCTCAACCGCAGGTACACCTGCGGCTAAAATGCCTATAAATAGAGGGCTTGGGCAGCCCATTTTGCAGGAGAAAACGGCGAGGAAGCCCTGTCCAATTTGCTCTACACTCACCCCATGCAGTGTACTTTCCCCTTCTAAACACATATGAGCTCATATATAGCCCTTTTGTACCTACAAAAGTCAGTTTTTATCCACTCAAAAGATATAGAAGTCTTCTTTAGCAGTCAACTGTAAGCCTTCTCACACACCTTAGAGTCTTTCTCTTCATCTTTGCACACACCCTTCTACACGTTGAGAGTCGTGTTGCTTACTTTTGCCCGGACTTCGATCCGTGGTTTCATTTCAGTCTGTATATATATTTATATATATATATATATATTGACTAACATTATCGAGTTATGCCTCGATTGAGCCTAGACTTCGGTCTTCAGCGTTTATTTGCTTTAATATATATATATATATATATATATATATATATATATATATATATATATATATTAACTATGTGTCGAACTCTTTTCGATGAGCCTAGACTTCGGTCTGGTGCATTTACTACTTTAATATATATATAGCCCGGATCAGGTTCGGACTCCCGGATTTTAACAAAATCCGGACCTTTTTTTTTTTGCTTTTTTTTAAAACAACTAAAAAATAAATAAATTATGGAACTTGAATTTTTACATAATACAATATTTTGGGTGTGATTTGGATACGTATAACAAAATATGTCTGTACAGTCTGGGCAGATTGTACATACATTGATTGGTGTAGGTATTAAAAACACACCCAAAGCACTGTATTATGGAAAAATTTTAGTTTCATAATTTTTTTTTAGTTGTTCTAGAAAAAAAAATTGGGTCAGGATTTTGATCAGGTCCGGACTCCCGGACCTGATCCGTGTTCTATATATATATATATACACATTTATATATATTAACTGTGTGTCAGACTCTGTTTGATGAGCTTGGATTTTACATCCGGTGCATTTATTCGCTTATATATATATATATATATATATATATATATATATATATATATATATACTTATATATATGAACTGTGGTCGAACTTTGTTCGATGAGCCTGAATTTTATATCTGGTGCGTTTATCGCTTTTACACACACACACACACATACACACACACACACACACACACACACACACATATATATATATATATATATATATATATATATATTTGTCCTGCCTGGAGTTTTCTTCGTGGCAGTTGATCGCTTTTACATCTTTATTTACATTCTGTCCCGCCTGGAGTTTCGTTCATGGCGGTTGACCGTATTTACAGCTTTATTTATGTTTTATCCCGCCTGGAGTTTTCTCCGTGGCGGTTGATAGCTTTTTACAGCTTTATTTACTTTCTGATCCCTCATGGAGGTGCTTCGTGGTTGGTGATCCTGTCTATATATATATATATATATTTACGGCTTTTATATATATAGATGCTTACTGTTTTCATAAAAATTGCGGTACCTTGTGCGCCTAGGAATCATGTGATCACATATTCAACCCATTGGATCTAGATTCGGTTCCCGTGATGAACATTTTCAGCTGTAAGCAGCTTGTAAATTATTCTGCGGTGTCTGAATTTCCTCAGATGATTTCCATACCCATGAGGAAGTCGGCATTATTTTGTACATTATTTTCATACGGATGCCTCACATTCGTAAAATAAAATTAATCAAGCCGAGCACTTAATAAAAATGGGAGTGTAAAAGGTCTCAATTACTATTGAGCATCAGGGTTTGAAAAACCTCTTTTATAAAACATCACTGCCATATCTTGTTAAAAATTGAATTTTTACATAAATTCAAACCCTGTGTATATAGGTTCGAACGAGGCCTCGCACTACTTCCAAATAACAGCACATTGACCCACACACACACACACACATTCAGATAATAGTTTCTTGAAAAGAAGCGGTCACTGTGGTAACACGGATGTCGGGGGGTGCTTAACACCTTCCCCCCGCATAACCAAGTCCCCGGACCCTAATGAATCTCGGTTTCACCGACCCGTTTAGCAGTGTCAAATCACTGGGTCAATGTGCAAACATTTTCTAGGTTGTGTTGGTACAACCATTTAAAAAACCAACTGGCGACTCTTAACAGTCCATCGTCGACATTATACATGTCGGACCTTTTTCACTTATTTTTTCAAACAAATCTCACCTAAAATGAGAACACCAAAGAACAAGTAACGGAAAGGGACATCCAAAATCCCGACGTCGATAGGTGGTGACTCTGCTGGGGACTCCAGTAAGAGGACTTAAGCCGCTACTACAATCTTTTCAAAACTGTTATCTGCTTGTGTGTGGATGTTGCATTTATATTTTGATAAATGTGTACAAATGCATTTCCTTATTGCACTTAGTTCTTCGCACCATAACTGCTTGTGATGCTAGTGCTTCGCACCATAACTGCTTGTGATATTAGTGCTTCGCACCATACCTACTTGTGATATTAGTGCTTCGCACATGTCATCATTTTCATACGATGAGACGCGATATATGTGAATGTATGTTGTGTGGTCCCTCCACCAGGAGGCTATCCTATCGGTGTTTGATTACTGGACTCGTGAGAAGACAAATTCTTCGAGGCTCAGGAAAGGCACCACCCAAATTCGCTCCAATTGAAAGACCGAATTAACTTCCCGTCAAGTAGATTGCGATGATTTGGTAACCTTCATGCCAAAAAGCCGCGAGAGTAACCTAAGATTGGTCAGCCTCTGATAAACCCAAAGCGGAGGAAAGTCTCTTCATGCTCTCATTTCAATTACTTGTAAACACAATTACTTGTAATTTCATTCCATATCTATCTCCATGTAATAAGAAATATTAAGAAATGTGTACACATACATATTAACATGCTATAAACAGCTGACACCTGTTGTGCATGATAAAAATTCCTAAAATGGACACATCACATAGCATGTTATTGTATACATTCCTTAAAGACTAAACTATGCAAGTCTTTTGCAGGGAATCAATCGCACCTACTACCCGGTCAAAGTCCAAAAAGGCAACAGGTGTGACGCCCCCAAAATAGGTATACAACACCCATTCTGAGTCGCCAAATACATGGTATAGAAAGCAAACTACAACTTCAATAATACAATTGTCTTGCAAAATACGACAACACATAATGTGAGTTTAAATACAAATATTGTCTTCTAGACAATATCCACACTCAAATAAGTCTTCATTACAATTAGTGATACACTATTTTGCAAAAAAGTGAGGAATACTAAAACAACTATCTTGAATCATCACTCCATATCCCGGCTAGTTCATGCTAAATTCTCTCTTCCTGAGAAGAACAATGGAACAAAAAGGAAAAGGGTGAGCTCAACTAGCCCAGTAAAGAATATTATGACAAAGATAATATACAACAAATTATCATTAGTCTTCAACAGGGAAAAATCTGATAAAATATAATAGACAACAAGTTTTAGATCAACAACTACAGCGGAAACAACAATCCATTAGAAGTGTCAAGTAGAGAAAGAATTCCACTATCTTCTAAGATTTAAAAGTCCATCATCAATATTTATCCTTGTAACAACAATCAATATACATCTTTAATCAAATATTCATCTTTGCACTACAGGCCAAAGATATTCGTTTGTATCACCAGTTGGTCATGTTCATCTCAACACCTATTCATCTTTGCACTACGAGCCAAAGATATTCATTAGGTAATCATTCATCTTTGCACTACAGGCCAAAGATATTCATCAGTTAATCATTCATCTTTGCACTACATGCCAAAGATATTCAGTAATATCATCATTTAGGACTGAGGATGATGAAAAATATTTTAAAGGAACGAATCTAGTGAAACAAAATAACAAATATTAGAGATTCGTATTACAGTTTATCCAAGATCAATAATACTCCATAATAACCAATTTTGAAGCAAAATTTAAGAATAAAGATCAAAATATGGATACAATCAAAGATAGTAACCATAATAGACATATTGGACAAAAAGGAGAAAATATCATTTTTTGGTGAATATTGTCGTATTTGTGAATAGTGCCATATACGTGCATAGTGTCGTATACGTGAATAGTAACCCCGACACAAAAAGTTCCAAATTTGATAAAAAGTTCAAACCAATATTTTGGCATAATGATATTGAAGAAAATAATATCATTTAAGAAGAAATAACATCCCTTACCTTAAAAAGATAATACTTCTGACTGGAATACTGGATATAATGCTGAAGGAACTTGCACCGTATAGCAACACTCAAAGTATCAAAATACTCACAAGAATACGCTCGATAATATAGAGAGAGAAAGCTTATGTTTCTGGTGTGATTTTCAATTCTAACTTAGCCCTCTATTTATAGGAAAATGTTAGCACGCCGAAGCAAACTTGACCTGCAACCTGATGGCTTTACTTGCTACTATTCCCACCCATCACATTTGAATAAAAATTCAGCACATTTCTTCACCAACCACAAGTGGGGTCCACTCAATTCTAGAATTTTCCACCAAAATTATTTATAAACCTAATTTCCGAATCAGTCACCTCTTAATATTCATAACAAATCATACGCTTATTTTTAACGGTTCACAATTTGTGGACATATACTCAACTTATATATGTATAACATATCCAAAAATCACAACGATCCAACGGTCGGATTAAAAATTATAACTTACGCAATATATCTCAAAAACCACTGGTTTGATTTTTAATACATCCAATCCGACAAAATACTGATAAAACACCTCAACATTAACTCCTTCATTTTTAACCATAATAAATATATCCAACATTTATATCCACATAAAATAAATATTTCCTTATCACATGAATCAATAATTAATTATTCACAAATAATATTACAGAATCACTTTATGACAACCAGGCCATTCCCAGGAAAGAGGGGGCTTTTCAATAAGGATTTCTGTTTACTAGCGCGCAATTAGGTGACCAAACCTCTCCTGGACAGAACTTTCTAGATATTGCTAATAATGTTATCTCATAATATTATTCAAATAATATGAATTATTGATTCGATAATGGGAAATACTGTGCAGTGACAATTATTGACACAACAATAATATAAAATATCTACGCAGCAATTATTGAACCAATAAAATAGAATATTGAACAATAATTACTTTAACAATTATTGAGTAGTGCCTTCTTACGTAAGAATCAATAATTCAAAAATACTGTGCAAAACCGTGTGCTACTGTGCAACCACGTGTATTACTGTATTTTAACTACCAGGTAATCCAACAGTGTTAACGGTAACAATTACGTCGTTATTTATAAAAACTCATACTTTGTCGTTTTCTTCATCCGATAGTTATTCTGTTATGGGGCCCATAAATGGTTGCGCCGTCGTACGAATATTCCCCGACAACAAGAATATTCCACGACCAAACGAATATTCCCTGACAACAATGAATATTTTATAACCACTTACTTATTTTGCAAAATTTTCACATTTCACCCATAACCAAAATATTATATCAAATTAACATCTTATTATTTCAAAATAATAATTAGAGAAAAATTCAATTTTATTTATAAAAAGTTGGGATCTTACAACCTCCACTCCTTATGAAATTTCGTCCTCGAAATTAACGTACATACCTGGTGTTTCGAAAAGGTGAGGATACTTCGCTTTCATTTCTGATTCCAACTCCCAGTTCATTTCTTCAATAGCAAGGTTCCTCCACAAAACCTTAACTTGAGGTATAACCTTTGTGCATAGGACATGTTCTTTCCTATCTAAGATCTTGACAGGTACCTCATCGTACGTTAAATCTTCGGCTATCTCGTCTGGATCTAACATAATAATATGATTCGGGTCGTCCACATATTTACGTAACATCGATACGTGAAAAACGTTATGAACACGCGACATACTTAGCGTTAAGGCGAGTCTATAGGCCACAGTTCCTACTCGATCGAGGATTTCAAATAAATCAAACGCTTGAGCTTTCTTCTCTTCATCGACTCTTACTTCTAGAATAACGCATTCTTGCACCTTCTTCTTTATATTCATCAGCTCCAGGTCTGTAGCTTGAGTGGCTTTAACGTTATCGATTAAAGTCGATTTTACTCGTATATCATCACGTGGGTCCTTAGAGTCATTAACTTTATCTCTATCATTCATAAATTATATAAAATAGGTCTTTGTGTTCAACAATATCGCACTCGTACTTGCGTACGATCTTCTACTCAACGCGTCAGCTACCACGTTTGCTTTTCCAGGATGGTATGGTCAGGACAGGTTCCGAAATGAGTCGCCTCTTGAGCTCTTGGAAAATCTTCTCGCATTCCTCGCTCCATACGAATTTTGTATCTTTCCAAGTCAGCCAAGTTAACGGAGTAGCGATTCGAGAAAATCCTTCCACGAATCTCCGATAGTAACCAGTTAAGCCTAGAAAGCTAGATATTTTGATTACTGACTTAAGTTGCTCTCAACTGTGACTCATATCCCAATCTTGGATAACACGTCACAATAGCACCTATTGTTTTACCACCAAACAAATATAGCGTCCCCTACGGAGAGTCTGGCTTTGGTGCGTTCCAAAAAGGAAGTTACCAGATAGAGGCTTGAGTACCAACTCTTGTAATTGGGTTTTTAACTCCTGAAGTTCAATAGGAGCCATTTGATAAGAGATTTTAGAAATGGGTTTTGTACCGGATTCAAAGTCGATACAAAATTCAATATCACTCTCTAGGGGTATTCCAGGAAATTCTTCAGGAAATACGTCAGTAAATTCACTAACAACATAAATATCATTCAAATCTGATGTATTTTTGTTTAAATCCATGAAATGGGCTAAGAAAGCTTGACATCCGTTTTTTAATAAACGAATGACTTTATGGCTAGATATGAAAGTGTTTGACTTCAATGATTTGGTTTCTTGAATTCGCATAACAGGTTGGTTAGAAATATGAAAACTAACAACCTTACGAAAATAATCATTTTTGGCATGATGAGTAGTTAACCAATCAATTCTTAAAATTACGTCAAATGCAAGTATCTTTAAGAGATAAGATCAACAGGTAATGTGATTGTGCCCATTTGGATCAAACAAGATTTATAAATCGTGGATATGATAATAGTTTCTCCTAACGGAGTCTCCACAGATAAGTCAAAGTCTAATTTTTCCGGAGTCAAGTTTAATTTCTCCTCCCCTAGAATTTGTTGTTGGTGCTGTTG
The DNA here is from genome assembly GCA_020205505.1 of Panax japonicus. Lineage (NCBI taxonomy): Eukaryota > Viridiplantae > Streptophyta > Magnoliopsida > Apiales > Araliaceae > Panax > Panax japonicus. Next base: position 76,984,907 of record CM035096.1, on the reverse strand, counting down.
CCGACGTCTTCCCGTCATCGTTAAATCTTCTCTTCTTGAAATTTCCACTTGAATCATTTCTTCTATTATCTTGGCCATGATTACCACCGAAGTGGTTACCATTTCTGGCATGATAATTTCCTCCACGATGGTTATCATTGTTCTGATGACCGTTGCCACCGGTACGATTATTATCGTGTTGTTGCTCGTTATCCTTCGGTTGGGCTGGCTCATTATCACGCTCCAATAACTGAGCCCTATTCACTATATCTGAATATAAACAAAGTTTGTGAGAATTGAGGTATTGACGTATTTCGGGTTTCAAGCCTCGCAGAAACATTCGCGTCATTCTCTCCTCATTATCAACTAAATGGGATACAAATCGGGACAACTCGGCAAACTTAGCTTCGTACTGTGACACGTTCATATTGTTTTACTCCAGCTCGATGAACTCAACCTCCTTCATGTGACGAATACTTTTGGGAAAGTACTTGTCATTGAACAATTCTTGGAACTTCTCCCAAGACATCTTCAGTGTGGCAGGTTGAGTACGCTTTACCGATTCCCACCAGTAATCTGCCTCTCCTCGCAACATGAAGGTGGCAAAGGGAAACTTTTGCTCCTCGGAACATCCCAAGACATCAAATATCTTGGTGATCTGCTTTATCCACATCTCTGTCGTAAGTGGTTATGGCTTTCCCAAAAACTCCGATGGTCCCAACTCCTTGAACTGCTTAGCGGTGACCAACCGTGGGTTGCCATTGTTTCCACCTACATTTTGAATAGGAACCGCTTTCTCCTGATGTTGCATGAATTGCATAAAGCCTCTGAACATCCCATCGTTCACCATTTCATCCGTGTTATTCTTTACCTGAGGATTATTGTCTTCCTGTTGCACCTTATCCTGGGTATTGATTAAAGGTGTCTCCACTATCTCATTCACTCCATCGTTAAATACTGCCATAAAACAAGGGTTAATTAACAAATTAACATATCATATATTATCCCTATACTCCGACCGACCCATTAAATACCAAATAAACTTAGGTAGGTCATACTAGTGAAGGAATTCCCCGTCTCTCCCCTCCTAGTTCTTGTCTCACACCTCAGCCAGAGATCATATCCCTAAGCTCTGATACCAACTGTGACGCCCCCAAAATAGGTATACAACACCCATTTTGAGTCGCCAAATACATGGTACAGAAAGCAAACTATAACTTCAATAATACAATTGTCGTGCAAAATACGACAACACATACTGTGAGTTTAAATACAAATATTGTCTTCTAGACAATATCCACACTCAAATAAGTCCTCATTACAATTATTGATACACCATTTTACAAAATAGTGAGGACTACTAAAATAACTATTTTGAACCATTACTCCACACCCCGACTAGTTTCCGCTATATTCTCGTCTCCTGAGAAGAAAAATGGAACAAAAAGGAAAAGGGTGAGCTCAGCTAGCCCAGTATAGAATATTATGACTAAGATAATGTACAACAAATTATCCTTAGTCTTCAACAGGAAAAAATTAGATAGAATACAATAGACAACAAGTTTTAGATCAACAACTGTAGCGAAAACAACAATTCATTAGAAGAGTTAAGTAGAGAATGAAATCTACTATCATCTATGAATTTAAAAGTCCATCATCGATATTTTATCCCTGTAACATCAATCAATATACATCATAAATCAAATATTCATTTTTGCACTACACGCCAAAGATATTCACCAGTTGGTCATGTTCATCTAAACACCTATTCATCTTTGCACTACGGGCCAAAGATATTCAGTTATATCATCATTTAGGACTGAGGATGATGAAAAATATTTTAAAGAAAACGAATCCAATGAAACAAAAGAATAAATATTAAGGATTCGTACTTCAGCTATTCCATGTCCAAAAATACCTCATAAATAATCATAGTGGAGTAAAATTCAAGAATGAAGACCAAAACATAGATCCAATTAAAGATAGGAACCATAACAGACAATCATGGACATAGAAGAGAAATTAAATTTTTCTGTGAATAGTGTCGTATTCGTGAATAGTGCCGTATACATGAATAATAACTCTGACACCAAAAGATAGAAATTTCATAAAAAACATCATCATGTTTTGTGAATAGTACTCATGAATAGTAACTCGTGAATAGTAACTCATGAATAGTAACTCATGAATAGTAACCCCGACATGAAAAAGTTCCAAATTTGATAAAAAGTTTCAACCAATATTTCGGCATAATGATATTGAAGAAATAATATCATTTTTGAATAAAATAACATCCCTTACCTCAAAAGGATAGTACTTCTGACTTGAATACTGGATATAGTGCTGAAAGAACTTGCACCGTATAGCAATACTCAACGTACTAAAATACTCACAAGAATACGCTCGATAATATCGAGAGAGAAAGAGAGAGAAGATTTCAGTTTCTGGTGTGATTTTCAATTCTAACCTAAGCACCCTATTTATAGGAAATTGCTTAGAACACCAAAGCAGAAAATTTAATATAATAATATTATATATAAACAAATTTTCTACGCCCACTTCTAGAATCTAAATTCAGCAACTAAATCACATTCAAGACCCACAATTAATGACAAAAACTTTTTTATATTAAAAATAATTAAAACTTCCAAAAATTAATTATTTCGGAACTTCGGAACTTCAGAATTTCAATAATTCATAATAAATAGCCTTTTATCAGAAAATTCTAATCTTGCGAATTTTTATAGGAAATTCAATTCTCTTCAACTTTGTAGAAGAAAGTTTTTCCAAATTTCAAACAAAAATTGACCGAAATCCACATACGGACGATTTTTCAGGCTATAATCAAATTTCAGTCAAGAAATGAGGTCCACCGACACACAAAACATGTGTTAATCAGTTAATGCAACAAAAATACTCTTTCTCCTCATATACTCATATATCCCAAATTTATTGTAAAAATATCATCATTATTCTATTATAATAATATAATAAAATATTATTTTATCAGAAAAGATAAAATATCAATTTTTAACAATTGTCACTTAAAAAATTTTCTCCATCTATATCCACATAAAATCAATATTTTTCTCATCATATAAATTAATAATTAATTATTCACAAATAATATTACAGAATCACAGTACTGGCAACCAGGCCGTTCCCAGGAAAGAGGGGGCTTTCCAATAAGAATTTCTCCTTACTGGCGCACAATTAGGTGACCAAACCTCTCCTTAGACAGAACTTTCTAGACATTGCCAATAATGTTTTCTAATAATATTATGCAGATAATATTAATTATTGTTTCGATAATGGAAAATACTGTGTAGTGACAATTATTGAAACAACAGTAATATAAAATATCAACGCATCAATTATTGAATCAATAAAATAAAATACTGAACCGTAATTACTGTAACAATTATTGAGTAGTGTCTTCTTACGTAAGAATCAATAATTGGTGCAATACCGTGTGCTACTATGCAACAACGCGTATTACTGTGTTTTAACCATCGGGTATTCCAACAGTATTAACGGTAACAACTACGCCGTTATTTATAAACAACTTATACTTGTCGTTTTCTTCATCCAATTGCTTTCCGTTATGGGGCCCACACAAGGCTGCGCCGTCGTATGAATATTCCCCGACAGTAAGAATATTCCACGACCAAACGAATATTTTCCGACAACAATGAGTATTTTATAACCACTTGCTTATTTGAAATATTTGCGCATTTTACCCATAACTAACCACATTAATCAAATCAACCCTTACTATTTCAAAATGATAAATAGAGGAAATTAAATTTCATTTATTAATAATTTGGGGTCTTACAACCTCCCCTCCTTATGAAATTTCGACCTCGAAATTGACGTACGTACTTGGTGTTTCGAAAAGGTGAGAATACCTCACTTTCATTTCCGTTTCCAACTCTCGGGTCATTTCCTCAATAGCATGGTTCCTCCATAAAACTTTGACGTGTGGTATGACCTTTGTGCGTAGGACATGCTCTTTCCTATCCAAGATCTTGACAGGTACCTCTTCGTACGTTAAATCTTCTGCTATCTTGTCTGGTTCTATCTCAATAATGTGGTTCTGGTCGTCCACATATTTACGTAACATCGATACGTGAAAAACATTATGAACACGCGTCATACTTGGCGGTAAAACGAGTCTATAGGCCACAGTTCCTATTAGATCGAGGATTTAAAATGTACTAATAAATCGAAGGTTTGAGCTTTCCTCACATCGTCGATTCTCGCTTTTAGAATAACGACTTCTTGCATCTTTTTCTTCATATTCATTAACTCCAAGTCTGTAGCTTGAGCAGCTTTAAATTTATCGATTAAAGTCGATTCTAATCGTATATTCGTTATCTTCACGCAGGTTCTTGGAATCTTTAACTCTATCTCCATCTTCTGTAAGTCATACGAAATGGGTCTTTGTGTTAACAATATCGCACTCGTAAATGCATACGATCTTTTACTTAACGCGTCAGCTTAACATGTTCGTTTTTTTTTTCAGGATGGTATTGAATGGTATAGTCGTAATCTTTCAACAACTCGAGCCAACGTCGTTGCCACATGTTGAGTTCTTGGAATCTCTTCTCACATTCCTCGCTCCATTCAAATTTTATATCTTTTCGAGTCAGCTGAGTTAATAGAGTATTGATTCGATAAAATCCTTCCACGAATCTCTGATAGTAACCAGCTAAGCCTAGAAAGCTACTTATTTTGATTACTGACTTATGTTGCTCTCAACTGTGACTTATATCCCAATCTTGGATAGCACGTCACAATGGTACCTATCAGTTTACTATCACACAAATATGGCGTCCCCTACGGAGAGTCTGGCTTCGGTGCATTCCACAAAGGAAGTTACCAGATAAAGGCTCTGGTACAAACTTCTACAGTTGAATTTTTAACTCTTGGAATTCAATAGGAGCCATGAGATTTTAGAAATGGGTTTTGTACCGGGTTTAAAGTCGATACAAAATTCAATATCACACTTCGGGAGTAATCAAAAAAATTCTTCAGGAAATACATCAGGAAATTTATTAACAATAGAAATATTATTCAAATCTGATGTTTTTTTGTTCAAGTCCATAACATGGGCTAAGAAAACTTGACATCCGTTTTTCAATAAACGAATGACTTTATGGCTTGATATGAAAGTGTTTGACTTCAATGGTTTGGTTTCTTGAATTCGAATAACAGGTTTCTTAGGAATATGAAAACTAACAACCTTACGAAAGTAATCAATTTTGGCATGATGAGTAGTCAATCAATCAATCCCCTAAATCACATCAAAAGCAATTATCTTTAAAGAAATAAGGTCAACAGGTAATGTGATGGTGCTAACTTGGATCAAACAAGATTTATAAACAGTGGATGTAAGGAAAGTTTCTCATAACGGAGTTTCAACAGATAAGTCAAAGTCTAATTTTCTCCGGAGTCAAGTTTAAACGTTGAGTATAAGCAGGAGAGATAAATGAATGGGTAGAACCGGAATCTAATAAGATATAAACTTCGTAAGAATTTATAATTAACTAACCCGTGCTAACTTCGTTCGGGTTCCTCGCATTTTGACCAGTCACGACAAACGCTCTTCTAGGAACCGTTGACTTTGACTTTTCTGGGACAGCCTTTTGAGTCACCATCCCCGCTGGACTGGGTTTCTCAACCGTACAATCTCGAGCGATATGACCTTCTTTTCCATAATTATAACATACATTGGAAGGTTGTGAATAATTTGGACTTATGTGTCCATCTTCTCCGCATCTGTAGCATCTAACTGGCGGTCTTTCCCCTCCTCTAAAATTTGTTGCTGGTGTTGGTGCCGACGTCTTCCCGTCATTGTTGAATCTTCTCTTTTTGAAATTTCCACTTGAATAATTTCTTCTATTATCTTGGCCATGATTACCACTGAAGTGGTTACCATTTCTGGCATGATAATTTTCTCTACGATGGTTATCATTGTTCCGATGACCGTTGCCACCGGTACGATTATCATCGAGTTGTTGGTCATTATTTTTCAGTTGAGCCGACTCATTATCGCGCTCCAATAACTGAGCCTTATTCATAACATCTGAATATAAACAAAGTTTTTGAGAAATGAGGTATTGGCGTATTTTGGGTTTCAAACCTCGCAGAAACATTCGCGTCATTCTCTCCTCATTATCAACCAAATGGGATGCAAATCGGGACAACTCGGCAAACTTAGCTTCGTACTGCGACACGTTCATATTGTTTTGCTCCAGCTTGATGAACTCTACCTCCTTCATGTGACGAATACTTTTGGGAAAGTACTTGTCGTTGAACAATTCTTGGAACTTCTCCAAAGACATCTTCAGTGCGGTAGGCTGAGTACGCTTTACGGTTTCCCACCAATAATCTGCCTCTCCTCGTAACATGAAAGTGGCGAAAGGAACCTTTTGCTCCTCTGAGCATCCCAAGAAATCAAATATCTTAGTGATCTGCTTTATCCACGTCTCTTCCGTAAGTGGTTCTGGCTTTCCCAAAAACTCTAGCGGTCCTAACTCCTTGAACTGCTTAGCGGTGACCATTCGTGAGTTGCCAGTGTTTCCACCTGCATTTTGAGCAGTAGTCTCTCTCGTTTGGTTTTGCATGAATTCTAGAAAGTTCCTAAACATACCATCGTTCGTCATCTGCTCAATGGTGTTATTCACAGGAGGAACATTGCCAGCATGTTGCACGTTCTCCTCGTTGGTGAGCAAAGGTGTCTCCACGGTCTCATTTACTCCACTGTTAACATTCTCAGTCGACATTCTTAAATACTGGCATAAAACAAGGGTTAATTAAACAAATTAACAAATCACATAATACCCCTATATTATAACTGAGCAACAAATAAGCTTAGGTAGGACACACTAGCGAAGGATTTACTCATCTCTCCCCTCATAGTTCTATTCCCCGATCTCCACCAGAGATCATATCCGTAAGCTCTGATACCAACTGTGATGCCGCCAAAATAGGTATACATAACCCATTCTGAGTCGCCAAATACATGGTACAGAAACAACTATAACTTCATTAATACAATTGTTGTACAAAATACGACAACACATAAATTGTGAGTTTAAATACAAATATTGTCTTCTAGACAATATCCACACTCAAATAAGTCCTCATTACAATTATTGATACACTATTTTACAAAATAGTGAGGACTACTAAAACAACTGTCTTGAACCATTACTCCATACGCCGACTAGTTCCCACTATATTCTCGTCTCCTGAGAAGAAAAATGGAACAAAAAGGAAAAGGGTGAGCTCAACTAGCCCATTAAAGAATATTATGACTAAGATAATATACAACAAATTATACTTAGTCTTCAACATGGAAAAATCTGATAGAATATAATAGACAACAAGTTTTAGATCAACAACTGCAGCGGAAACAACAATTCATTAGAAGAGTTAAGTAGAGAATGAAATCTACTATCATCTATGAATTTAAAACTCCATCATCGATATTTTATCCCTGTAACATCAATCAATATACATCATAAATCAAATATTCATCTTTGCACTACAGGCCAAAGATATTCACCAGTTGGTCATGTTCATCTAAACACCTATTCATCTTTGCACTACGGGCCAAAGATATTCATCATAAAATCATTCATCTTTGCACTACGGGCCAAAGATATTCAGTTATATCATCATTTAGGACTGAGGATGATGAAAAATATTTTAAAGAAAACGAATCCAATGAAACAAAAGAATAAATATTAAGGATTCGTACTTCAGTTATTCCATGTCCAAAAATACCTCGTAAATAATCATAGTGGAGTGAAATTCAAGAATGAAGATCAAAACATAGATCCAATTAAAGATAGGAACCATAACATACAATCTTGGACACAGAAGAGAAAATTTAATTATTTTGTGAATAGTGTCGTATTCGTGAATAGTATCGTATACGTGAATAGTAACTCCCACACCAAAAGATAGAAATTTCACAAAAAACATCATCATGTTTCGTGAATAGTACTCGTGAATAGTAACTCATGAATAGTAACTCGTGAATAGTAACTCATGAATAGTAACTCCAACATGAAAAAGTTCCAAATTTGATAAAAAGTTCCAACCAATATTTTGGCATAATGATATTGAAGAAATAATATCATTTTTGAATAAAATAACATCTCTTACCTCAAAAGGATAGTACTTGTGACTGGAATATTGGATATAGTGCTGAAAGAACTTGCACCGTATAACAATACTCAAAGTACTAAAATACTCACAAGAATACGCTCGATAATATAGAGAGAGAGAAAGAAAGAGAAGATTTCAGTTTCTGGTGTGATTTTTAATTCTAACCTAAGCACCCTATTTATAGGAAATTGCTTAGAACACCAAAACATAAAATTTAATATAATAATATTATATATAAACAAATTTCCTACGCCCACTTCTTGAATCTGAATTCAGCAACTACATTACATGCAAGACCCACAATTAATGACAAAAACGTTTTTCATATTAAAAATAATTAAAACTTCCAAAATCAATTATTTCGGAACTTCGGAACTTTAATAATTTATAATAAATAGTCATTTTATCAGAAAATTCAAATCTCGAGAATTTTTATAGGAAATTCAATTCTCTACAACTTTGTAGAAGAAAGGTTTTCCAAATTCCAAACAGAAATTGACCGAAATTCACATACGGACGATTTTTCAGGCTATAATCAAATTTCAATCAAGAAATGAGGTCCACCGACACACGAAACATGTGTTAATCATTTAATGCAACAAAAATACTCTTTCTCCTCATATACTCATATATCCCACATTCATTGTAAAAATATCATCATTTTTCTATTATAATAATATAATAAAATATTATTTTATCAGAAAAGATAAAATATCAATTTTTAACAATTGTCACTTTAAAAATTTTCTCCATCTATATCCACATAAAATCAATATTTTACTCATCATATAAATTAATAATTAATTATTCACAAATAATATTACAGAATCACAGTACTGGCAACCAGACTGTTTCTAGGAAAGAGGGGGCTTTCCAATAAGAATTTCTCTTTACTGGCGCGCAATGAGGTGACCAAACCTCTCCTTAGACAGAACATTCTAGACATTGCCAATAATGTTTTCTAATAATATTATTCAGATAATATGAATTATTGCTTCGATAATGGAAAATACTGTGTAGTGACAATTATTGAAACAACAGTAATATAAAATATCAACGCAGCAATTATTGAATCAATAAAATAAAATACTGAACAGTAATTACTGTAACAATTATTGAGTAGTGCCTTCTTACGTAAGAATCAATAATTGGTGCAATACCGTGTGCTACTATGCAACAACGCATATTACTGTGTTTTAACCACCGGGTATTCCAACAGTATTAATGGTAACAATTGTGCCGTTATTTATAAACAACTTATACTTGTCGTTTTCTTCATCCAATCATTTTCCGTTATGGGGCCCACACAAGGCTGCACCGTCGTACGAATATTCTCTGACAGCAAGAATATTCCACGACCAAATGAATATTCTCCGACAACAATGAGTATTTTATAACCACTCGCTCATTTGAAATATTTGCGCATTTTACCCATAACTAACGACATTAATCAAATCAACCGTTACTATTTCAAAATGACCAAACGAATACTCTTGATGCTGCCCATCCCACTGGAGATCCAGACACTGGTGACATCAAAAAGAAAGTCCTCTAAATGGAAGAGACCCTTCGCGCTATCAAAGGAATTGGAACACATGGAAGTGTTTCATATGCAGATCTGTGTATTTTCCCTAGTGTTCATTATCCAGAAAAATTTAAAACTCCTGACTTTGAAAAATATGACGATTTAGGAGATCCTTACACACATTTAAAAGTGTTTATTGGAGAACTTGGATCTTATGTAGAGGACGAAAAGCTCAGAATGCAATTATTCCAAAATAGTCTATTTGGAGAAGCCCGTTCGTGGTACAAAAGATTAGACAACTCCAAAATCCATAGCTGGGAAGAGCTAGCACATGCCTTCCTCACTCAATACAACTTTCAAACTCAGATGGCTCCTGATCGGTATCAAATTACCAAGATCAAGAAATAGTCTAACGAGTCTTTCAGAGAGTATGCTCAGAGGTGGAGACGCCTGATTACCCAAGTTAGTCCTTTCATGACAGAATTAGAAATGGTCATGACATTCATAGACATACAAGAAGCTCCCTTCTATGAGAGAGTTTTAGCCGGCATCGACAAACCATTTTCTCAAAGCTGTTGCTGATCACATCCAATCTGGAAATTATGGAAACAACCCCCGGAGGGTCGATAAAAAGAAAGAAGAAGATGTTTCCCTGATACTACAGGGGCAAAAAGGCAATCAAAACATGCCTATTCAAAGGAGAAACTACAATCCCTTTCCAGCACAGTCTACAAATCCCTCCAATGCCAAAAGGTGGAGAAGTCAAACGCCCTCGAGTGCTTACACCCTTAGGGGATACCCTCGAGAACATCTTAAATCTTCTGACAACACAGAAGAAAATTACACATCTTCTTCCACCAGCCAGCCCTAATGGACGGGGTTTCAATGCTGCTAGGAAATGTGCTTATCATGCCGGGGCACCTGGACATGATACTCAGGATTGTTGGGCCTTGAAACACAAGATCCAGGACCTGATAGACAACGGAGAGATCGTGGTCACCAAACCAGATCAACCTCACGTACAAGACAACCTTCTTCCTCAACACAGAGAAGAAGAGGTCAACATGATTAATTGGAGCAATGGACAGAGTTCCAACTTCAGCTGTGATTCTTCCCAGACCATCAAAGACGGTGATGACAGATGGGATTATGCTAAGTTCCAGTTCACAATGGAACGAAAGAAGAAAGCTCTCTGCAAACAAATTGAACAATTGGTGGAACTAGTGACTTATCAGCATCAAGTGACTCGTCAGTTAATCAACCAGGAACATGCCAGTCTCCTACCTATTGTCATGAATATTCCCTCGTCACTTTCAGAAAATGAAATGCTAGAAGACAAATTGATAAAGAGAACAAATGCCAAAGCCCGTCGGGATTTTACCAACAAAAGGGAATTCACCTATCTCGGCCAACCTATGGAGGAAATCCTTCATATGTTAATCAATGAAGGAAGGATCAGTTCCCTTCTACCTCCAATCAACCCCCGTTCAGGATGGTACAACTCTGATGGAGTATGTCAATATCACTCCCAGTCTCATGGTCACAACACAGAAGAATGCTGGGCACTCCGCCACCTTATTCAAAATCTAATCGACAGTGGTGTCCTGCGCTTAGCGGACAACGATACTGTGTTACGTGCAAGTGAGAATGCATGCCCTACTAAGTAGAAAAGTATAGTAGCAGTCATATCCACTAAAACTGATGGGATTAATACATTACTCACAACGCCAACAATTCAACTTAAGGGAGGCAACAATCCTTTGAAAGTGGCCGCTCCCGAGCCAATCAACTTTTCGTGCAGAGCACAATATCCTATTGTTAGCTTACACACAATTCCGTGGAATTTTGGAGAAGGTGAAGGATCCACCTCACATAAAACTGGTACAGTGTCGAAGGAAAATTCACTGTATCTTCCGCAACGGGTGATGAAGCCTATCACTAAATCAAAGGGGAAAATATCCATAGAGAAGATTGAAAAATTCCTCTGCGATGTGGGTCATAATGAATCTACGGTGGTTTTAAGCTTGAAAGAAGCTCCACAACAAATATCAATTTTAGACTTGGTCCTAACTTCCAAGAATCACCGGAAGGTCTTGCTAAAGGTTTTAAAAGAAGTCTATCTCCCGACATCAGTGGATACGGAAAAGTTTCAACATCTGGTCGATCACATTTTCAAGAACAATGTGATATCCTTCACTGATGATGACATACCACCCGAAGGGACCGGTCATTACAAGTTGTTACATATTGCAGTCTTGTCCTCCGGATATATGGTAGCTGGATTCTTAATAGATGGAGGTTCTTCTCTGAATATCTGCCCATATACTACCTTGGTGAAGATGAACATCAATCTCAACCAAATTCAGAGTAGCCCTACCATCATCAAAGCTTTTGATGGAGCCCAGTGAAATTCGGTCGGAGTAATTGAGCTGCCAATAGAAATTGGTCCTCACACATTCTGCGTATCTGTCCATGTACTCAAGATAGATTCGGGATACAACCTGTTCTTTGGACGACCATGGATTCATATGGCTGGGGCAGTCCCCTCCACTCTTCACCAACAGTTGAAATATATTATCAACAATAGCCTGGTCACAGTCAACGCTGAACCAGAGATTCCTCAGCACGGAGACATGACATTCATTAATGCCAATGCAGATGTGGAACCGATCAATTTTCTTGCTTTAGAAATAAGCAATACCCAATACCATGCTATTGGAGCACCATTGCCCAAACCCAAGATTTCTACCGAGGTAATGTCGGCCACTCAAGAAATGATATCGTTGGGTCATAAGCCGGGACAAGGGTTGGGTAAAGATTGCCAGGGTATCAAGTACCCAATTCAATTAACCAGGCAAGCTAGAACAGCTGGGCTAGGCTATGCTGCCAGTTCTAGTCACAGGAATCCTCATAAACATCAGCAGATTCCTTCAGCTTCAACCATGTGGCATTTATCTTCGCCTTCAAACTCTGAGTCCACACAACCTCCCGTAAAGGTGCCAGCCAATGTAATGGCTATGTTATGTCCCAAGCCGGTACCGGTGAAAGGAAAAGAAATCTTTGTTCCAAATCTCGCAGTGGAAGAAGAGGAACAAAGAATCAAGCAAGACGTCATCCGAATGATGTCAGGCATACGCATCATCGTTCATAATGAACATACCAACAGATACACCCCAGACGATGATTGCCCAGACGTAATGGCCATCATTCGGGATAGGGAGGATGATGACAATCCCTCCATCACTACGGTCCACCCGGACTTTGCCCTTGCCAATTGGAACAGCATTCCTTGCATTGGTCGTCAAGGGTAAAGTGGGCAGAAAATCTTTCTGCCCTGTAGATATAATAACTGCTTACTTTTCTGTACAGTATTAGCAGTTTATTTTGCCAGTATATGCTAACACTGTGTATGATCAACACATTTCATATATACTAAGTGAAAGCATATTTTGTTTCAGGACTCTAAATTTAGTTGTGCACTTGCTGATACGGTGCCTCTTCTCCACAAGGATTGTACCTTTGATGTAAAGATGAATTCAGCCTTGATGGATATACAGGATGACATTGAGGTGCCTCCAGAAATTCAAGAATGGGTCAAAGACAAACCCAAACCCAAACCCAACCTTGATCAAACCACTTCTTTCAATCTCAGAACCTTAGAAAGCCCTAAGTTAATCCAGATTGGTTCAGACCTTACCCCAAACCAACGGAATGATATGGTTACACTATTAACCCAATTCCAGGATGTGTTTGCATGGTCTCATGAAGACATGGTGGGTTTGTCTACTGACATTGTCCTTCACCGCCTTCCCATTAAAGAGGGATTTAAGCTAGTGAAGCAAAAGCTCAGGCGATTGAAACCTGAATGGAGTTTAAAGATGAAAGAAGAAATTATGAAACAATTTTAAGCTGACATCATAATGGTGTCTACATATCCTGAGTGGATTTCCAACATTGTGCCCGTGCCTAAAACTGGAGGGAAGGTGCGAGTTTACGTGGATTACCGGGACTTGAACAAAACTTGCTTAAAAGATAGCTTTCCCGTGACATTTATCCACATTCTCATTGACAATACTGCGTAATACGACATGTATCCTTTGCTGATTGCTTTGTGGGTTATCATCAGATTATGGTTGCCGAGGAAGATTGTGAGAAAACTACTTTCATCACTCCTTGGGGAATTTTTTGCTATAGACGGTTGTCATTCAAACTCATCAATGCCGGAGCCACCTATCAACGAGATTGAATGGCTCTTTTCCACGACTTAATGCATAAAGAGATCGAGATCTACGTGGATGACATCATTGTCAAGTCCCGGAAGGAGGATGACCATATAGACCATCTTTGAAAGTTGTTCAACAGGTTGCGTAAGTACAACTTGAAGTTGAATCCAGCTAAATGCGCTTTTGGCGTTAAATCAGGCAAGTTGCTAGGATTTCTAGTTAGCTACAAAGGGATTGAGCTGGATCCTGCCAAGATCCAATTCATCATTGAAATGCCCATTCCTCACACAGAGAAGGAAATACGGGGATTTTTTGGGAAGAATCAACTTCATTAGCTGGTTTATCTCCCAACTCACAGCAACCTATGAGCCGATCTTCAAGCTATTAAGGAAGAACTCCTCCATGAAATGGAATGATGAGTGTCAGAAGGTCTTCCTTACAATCAAGAAACAACTAGTCAAAGCTCCCGTTTTGGTACCACCCAGGGATGATGTTCCCCTGTTTATATACCTATCCATAAGTGACAATGCCATGGACTGCATGCTGGGACAGAAGGACGATAGAGGCCAAGAACGAGCTATCTATTACGTCAGCAAAAGATTTAGCAGCAGTGAACACAAGTACACTCTGATCGAAAGGACGTGTTATGCTTTAGCATGGGCTTCCATGAGATTACAACATTACCTCCATGGTCTCACAACCCATCTCATATCTCGCGTGGATCCTCTCAAGTACGTGTTCAACAAACCTATGTTAAATTGCTGACTGTCCAGATGGCAATTGATCCTACAACAATTTGACATCGTATATCTGACTCAAAAGTCCATCTAAGGTCAAGGAATCGCGGATCAACTGGCCGCCACACATTCAGGGGATTTCAAACCCTTGGAAACATATTTCCCTGATGAAGGAGTAATGACAGTGCAACAACACCATCAGTACGATACGCCCCAATCATGGAAGATGTATTTTGATGGAGCTGTTAATATGGAAGGTTCTAGAGCTGGAGCAATTCTAGTGTCTGGTACGGGGGAGCAGTATCCCGTTGCCATCAAATTACAGTTTGTCAGCACCAACAATATGACTGAGTATGAAGGCTGTCTCGTGGGGCTAAAACTTGTCCGTTCAATGGGTATCAGGTGGTTAACTGTCTTTGGAGATTCGGAGTTGGTAATCAAACAATCCACCAAAATCTATTAAACCAAGGAACTACATTTGCTGCCTTACCATCGGCAAGTTTTGAAGATGGCTTTGGAGTTTGAAGAAATCTCCTTTCTATATATTCCTCGTAATAGGAATGACTTCGCGGACGCATTAGCAACTTTGGCCTCCTTGATTCGCATATCAGACAAGGAACACTTGCCGAGCGTCGCGATCTCCCTGCACAAGGCCCCAGCCTATGTGAATTACGTTGGAGAAGTATCGGATGAACTACCTCCCATCCAACATCCTTGGTATCAACATATCAAGGAATATCTGCGAGATGGATCTACACCCGCTGAGGCAAGCTCGACTGAGAAAAGGCGGATCCATCGACTTTCTATGAAGTTCTACCTGAGTGGAGATGAGCTCTACAAAGGAGATGCAGGACTAGGTCTCCTCAGATGTTTAGACAAAGATCAAGCCCAAAGGCTTATGGATGAAATTCATGGCGTAGTCTGTGGTCCCCACATGAGTGGCCCCCTCCTTGTCAAGAATGTCCTCAGGACGGGACATTACTGGCTATCTCTCAAAGCTGACTGCAATGACCACGTCAGGAGATGCTATCAGTGCCAGATTCATGGGAATGCTATACACGCCCCTCCACGGGTACTCCACAATATGGGTTCACCTTTGCCCTTCTCAATGTGGGGAATGGACGTTATTGGGCCCATTGAGCCTAAATCCAGTAATGGTCACCGATTTATCTTCACCATGATCGATTACTTTACCAAGTAGGTAGAAGCAACCTCCTTCCCCAGGGTTACTAAAGAAGTCATCATTGTTTTCATTAGAAACAATGTCGTTTGTCGATATGGACAACCAAAGGTGATTGTGTCAGACAATGCCAAGAACCTCAACAACAAAATGATGGAGGAATTATGCAGTAAATTCCACATCAAACATCTTAACTCTGTCATCTATCGTCCAAAGATGAACGGTGCTGTTGAAGCGGCTAACAAAAACATCAAGAAGATTATGCAAAAGATGTCCGCCAACCACAAATATTGGCCTGACCTATTGCCTCTGACTCTGTTAGCCTACAGAACCTCAATGCGCAGTTCTACTGGAGAAACCCCCTACGCATTAACCTATGGGATGGAAGCAGTACTCCCCATAGAAGTTGAAATGGAATCCCTCAGAGTGTTGATAGACGCTCAGCTGGATGAAGACCAATAGGTACAAGACAGGTATCACCAATTATCTCTAATAGACGAAAGGCGAACCGCGGCTATCTTCCATGGTCAGTTATATCAGCAAAGGATCGCCAGATCCTACAACAAAAAAGTCCGGCTACGGCGGTTTAAACAACATGAGTTTTGAAGAAGATTCTTGACAACAAAGATCAAGCTAAAGGAATATTCACTTCTAACTGGGAAGGCTCGTTTGTGGTCAAAGAAGTATTGACAGGAGGCGCTCTCAAATTGCAAGAAATGGACGGCGATGAATTTCCACAACTCATCAACTCGGACACCGTGAAACGGTATTATGTCTGAACTAACCAGCAAACACCCTGGTGCATAATCATCAGGTCACCAGCCATTCCAGTTCTTTAACCCTTTACTACCTACGAATTTAATACACTTTGCCCCTCAGGGAAACATACATTTCAAGCTAGCAGCCTGACTTTCTCCTCTACATTACTACAACTTAGGTCATCCCACCGCGGATTGAACTTCTCGCACTTGCAGTTTGGTTACCCATACATGGGATCAAACTTCTCATACCTACTGTTTATCCTCAACCTAGGATTAAACTTTCTCCTCCCCGCACTCTGACCTGCACATGGGATTACGCTTTTTATCTCACCCTGAGGGGCGAACTACGTCAACCTGATCTCCTCTTCAATAGGGGTACGTAAGCAACCATGTCACATGGCCCGATCGCAATAAAACAAAAACAACAAAAACATTTCTACCCTTACAAAAACAAAGACAACCAAAAACATTCCTACACCATGTCAGCCATATACAACGTTGAACCTCTTATACCAGGTTCGAACTACGCAAACCTGATCTCCGCTTCAATAGGAGTACGTAGGCAGCCATTTATGGTGCGGTCTCACCCCCTAACAAAGCACAAACCCTTGTCAGTTGGTACTGGGATCATCCTTCAATACACTACATTTCATTTGGCTTCAGACCAAAGGGATGGAATTACCTGAAATCCTCCCAAATAGGAGATTCGGCGACCATCTAAGATGCGGTCATACCTTGAAGAGCAACACCAATCCATAAGAGATGGAATTAACTAGGCTTATCCTAAATAGAAGTACTGGCGACCATCTGTGGTGCGGTCAATCTTAGAGAGGAAAGCCACACTCCTCTCCACATTTCCATCCAAAAACCAGTTCCAAGACACCAAAGATGGTAGGGATACATATAGATCGATGATCCATTCTGAACTATCCAGAGATAACTCAATGTCCATCCACCCAGGAGGAATTCATAATACATCAAGATCACAAGCCCTGAAGCAGCAGACAAAATATCAAGCAATTAGCAAGGCATATCTAAAAGGGAAGTGATCCAAAAATATATTTCCCTGTCATATATATATTGCTGTTTGATATATATATATATATACACAATGTAAATGGTACATGACAAAATGGATAAGCTAGTCTGTGTAGGTAAATACAAGCTCATCTACAAGTCAGGGTATATGCGAGCTAACAAGCCCAACATGGCGTCCTTCTCAAAAGAAGGAGGCGAAGCTGTGGTCTCCTGTACGAGAATATCCACACGACCCAAAAGATCTGCAGCCATCTGCATGGTGACCATATGATCATCAATATATGTGCTCATCTCTGCAATCATGCCAGTGGTAAGGGACCTCACTGCAGTGCTATTAGTGACAGCTACATCTCGGGCAGATATAGCACTATCCCGCTTAACTATCACTGCATCTCTGGTTTATATGGCCTCATCCCGCTCAACAACAGCGGCATCTCTGTGATCTAATGCCTCGTCTCTCTCTAATAGAGCTGCGTCCCTCCCATCAAGGGCAGTCAACATCATAGATCGAGCATGATCTCTCTCAAAGGTCATCAGATGAAGACTCTACTCTAAGTACTGTGCCGAGTGCTGAATCACAACAGGACTGGTACTAAGAGAATCCGAAAGAAGTGCTGGCAACCCAGCAGCGGGCTCCTCCTCGATGTAGGAATCGATGTCCTCCATGGGCTCTACATCGTCTGACTCATTATCTGGTACTGCAGATACTGCTGCAGCTGATAAAATCTCTGTCTCCATCCATGCGGAATACTCTGCAGACAACCGGGATAACTGACAGAAAAAATAGCTATCTCACGCTGATCCCAACAAGCATACACACGGGATCGGTCCTCTGCTGAGAGATATCGAGAAGCTGAACGCTGACCTATCGCCCCATCAAAAGGATAGAAATCCTGGAACTGGTCTAACTGCGACATCACGGCCAGTGGGTGATAAGTAGTCACGCCCCTCAAGCTAGCCAGAGGGAGAATATCCATGCCCGGAGCGTGAGTAATGAAGCTGTATGGTGAGTAAAGCCCCGAGCACGGCAATATGCTGAATGGATCTCTGATATCTGCCAAAAATGCGGACCAAGACAGAGCATCTGTACACTCCAACGGCTGAAAGCAGTATGACATGACCACATCATGGGAGAAGCAATACCCATGTCGTCTAAGGGTACCAACTGGTCTCAAGTGTGACATAAACCACACGTACAACATGACCGAACTCCCAGTGAACACTCCTGTAGGATACGTGCAACAATAGGATGTCGACCGCAGGGTCTCTGCTACAATTATAGGTACAATGGTGCGACCCTCTCTAAGAGCTCTCATAGCCATAATGACACCAATGTCTATCTCGTCCATATATCGTGGCATATAGACATACAACAGTACGCATAGCTTCAGTACATTAACCCTGGCCAAATGCAAATGGTCCTCCGGTGCGGTGAAATCCCCAGAATATCGTGAGTAGCTATCCTCTGAGCCAAATCTGTCATACAGAAAATGCTGGGATATCACGTGGCTAGATGCCAGCTCGTCTTGCACTACTCTACGCTGCAATCCTATGAGAGTCATGAATCGCCTACTCATGTCTCCTAAAGCTAGATGAATGCAAGGTCTGTCTAAAGGCAGCATCATCAAACGTGTATACTCCTTAAGAGTAGGAGTCAACTCATGGGTGCCAAATCGGAATACCTGCCTATCCGGTAGCCAATGCTCTAGCATCCCGTCTACAAACCCTGTGGGAACCTGAAAAGGCAATAAAGTTATGGTATGCTATAACAACTGATCTACGGTCACCTTATCTGGTGGTGACATGGTATCGTACCACGATCGCATACCCAATGTCACCAATGATGGTGGGGTATGATCTATACGGCTAACTGTCGAAGAAGACATCTGTGCGGGCCGTGTCATAAGACCATTCAAGGGTCAATGCCGAATATCTCTGGACATACATACATATGCATAGCATGATACATGTATAACAGATAATGGATGGCAATATGATATAGGGAATAAAAAATGTTGTATATATTCCTAAGTATATCATCATCTAATACATCAGCTCTGTACAGCTACAAATACAGGGAAATGGGGCACAACCGCCCTACTACTAACAGATGCCTATCAAAAGATATAGTGAGAACGGGGAACAACCACCCAATATCTAACAGAGTCCTATCAAAAGATATAACAAGAATATACATCAGAAGAAAACCAAGGTCTCGATGTCTACGTCCTCAATCTTGTCCACCTGATGTAACTCCTCCTGAGTCACTGGATCTCTATCAATAGGGATGTCAGGCCTATAAAGACGGAGGATCTACGGTGGCAAAACCGAATGGGTAGTCTGAGGGGCCAGCGCCTGAGCTGGAAGGAACAAATGACTCTGCCTCTGTTGGATCTCTGCCCAAATGCCGGATAAATATATGTTCCTGGTCCAACTGCCGGGTCAAACTATCAATCTGGTCATATGAGTCGGAGCTCGGACACAAGCTACCCAATCCGTCATCATCAAAGATCCTAGAACCATATCCCCCATGAACTGTGTGGCGCGGGACTGGGCTCCAATAGTACGAGGGGACCACCACCACTGGAACGTCTCCTGAGTACACGGACCCTCTGATAATGCAAAATCGTCAACCCTAACAATGGGATATCAGTGACGGGTGACTGTGATACGGGCCAATGACGCCTGGCAGGAGGCAAGATCGGTACACGGATCTCCCCTGTGGTGCTCCTAATATCACGCTCTCCTAAATAGAGCTCCCAACCTCCATCAGTGAAGAGAGGAACTCTCCTGGTGGAAATCAAATGTTCGACTCCGGTCGGATGCCCATCCTCAAAGCTGATGGTCAAATGCTTCCCTGAATAGGGAATCTATGTAATGGTTCCCGCCGTCAGTAACTCCAGCTGCATACGGCAGTGAGTGAATCCCTCAGCTACAGGGACCTCCGGTAAAATAGAATGGTTCCATCGTCATCCTCGTGGATAGGTATCTAAACCTAACACACTCACAGGACGCAAACATAAGAGCCTCTCATAGGCCCAAAATTGCCAACACAATGGCAAAACATCTGCTATCAGTAAACACTCTTAACCTATGAATGAGAAAAGACAAGAGAAATACTCACCAGCAGAAATGGGTAAAATCCTAGCCAAGCCTCAGCCAAACCCTGTGAGCGCATACGCATGCCCCGGAGGAAATAGGCAAAGGTATAAGAACCCCAATCATACTCTCCAATACGGTCCACATCACGTGTAGTGCTGATAAAAGCAAAGGATACCGTAGAAGAGTTATCTGCTATGAAGCAGCCTCGAATGATCAGCAGGAACAATCGTCGCAGAACGCAATCCCTGATTCTGATATCATCAGGCATGGGCTCACTCAAAATCCCACTCATAGCATCTACGCTCAAAGGACCTGAACGGATAGTCCTGCCTTTGAGCGCCTCCGTCGGAACTCCTAATAAGGATCTGACGGCAGTAGGGGTGATATTCGCCATGCAAGGCACCTGCTCCCCTCCAAACTCCATACCTGTGATAAATTGCCAGTCCATAGGCGTCATCATCACCTCGCAATCCAGCAGATGGAGTGGATGAGTCTGATGAAACCATCATTCAGACAATGCCCTGAAGTAACCCCAAGGACAGCGACGGGGAAGGATAGAGAAGAATACCCCAAATCCCCACTCATGCACTACTGCTCTATAGTCAGGATGAAGCGCCAGGTAAATGGAGTGCATGCTGAACCAGTTCCCTCGAGGCCGTGTAAAACCAGGAACCTGCATGAAATGCAGATCAACATCAAAACCCTTTAATCCTCATCAATAGGAAAGAAGGAAGATCAAAGTCTAACGCCATAACTCGTTAGCGTGCAAGTACATCGATGGATGTCTGCTTTAATCACCCAGTAACTCTAGGTTTACCACCTGAGGGACATGTGTTGCAGGAGCGGGATCCTCCATCGAAATATTCACCTCCTCGTCCTCAATGTCTGGCACATCTACCCTGACAGGACGAATCACGGCCTCCACCAACCGACGAGGCTGTCTGACAGAATGAGGACGAGGCACTCCGGAAGCCCTCCGTCGTACGCCAGAAGTGGTCCTATAGGAACTGCTCAGCTGATCCGAATCCATAATATCTAGACAACAAGTCTCCAAATCACCTTAGAAAGGGTGTGGTATTTCCTTACCTGGAGCTTTTTAAATGCATTTATGACAATATGCATGCATACATTTACTTTAACATATAATAGAGTTAAAATGCATGACTACCCAATGCCTACATTTGAATTTTTTTTGCCATAGTCCCCTTTGAAAATAGGACTATCCACATGCACATAGGCATGTCTAGGTGGCCATTCAGTAGCACACCTGCCCCAAAGTCATATTCATAATATATGCATTAAAAATCAAAATCATCATGCATAAGACCAACCTCAGTGCTAGGAGTACTTTGCCTTTCTACCTTTTGCTCATTGGACCTCAAATAGGACAAATAATAGCAGAAAAAGGTGCCAATTTGACTATCTCAAAAGTTAAATTTTTTCACATCATTATGTTCAGCATGGTTTAATACTAACATTTACAATGTTGAATAATTTTTATCAAGTCATTTGTGCATACATAATCACTACTATGTGTTTAGATGCATTTCGTGCGATAGCTCACAATCCAACAGATAGAAACTGGAAAAAATACATGCATACGTTACCAGGATAGTGTAGAACACTTGTACGGTGATAGAATTTGCAGAAAGAAGTCCGAACTCAGCAGACATGAAGATGGCTCGCGATTTTCTCTTATGCGAAGCAAGTTGAAAGTGACTTGTGAAGACCAACCTGTAGGATTTATGATACATGATTGGCCGTAGGCTCACCTGTGGATGCAGCAGGTGCACATGCGGCACCCCTATGTGGGTCCCACCCCTCCGGCTCGGTCCAGTTCGAGTTGCAAAGGAGTTCTTACGGACTAAAAAGGTTAAATCGAGAATAAAAATGCCACGCGATTGAGCAAAATAGCATACAATCCTGGTTTTCTCGGATGAGACTTTGAATCTGTACATCGCCCATTGGTAGTCACCCGAACACGAGGTATACCCTGCCAATAATCTCATTTATCACAAATCACATCCGGCAATACCTCGTACAGGTCCGATGCCGCCCACTCCGGGTCGTTACCCTAAATGAGTCCCCGACGGGGGTTACAATATAAATCCCCGGTGGGGGTTACAACACGTTCATCCGTTGATATGTCTATCAACGAAGGTCAAGCAGCCTTGACGTTATTTTAGTCGATGGCAAGTAAACCCATCGAAGCATTGGGAACTGTTCTATAGTTGCGTACGTACTCATAAGTCCCCAGTATATCCCCAACAGGGGTTACAACGTATATCTCCGGAGGGAGTAACAACGCTATGCTCAGCCATTGACACACATATCAACAAAGGTCAAGCAACCTTGACTTCATTTCCGCCGATAGCATTTAAACCTATTAGAGCTCTAGAGCTATTCGAGGTTTTCATACCCAACTGCTCGTATTCCCCAGCGGATCCCCGACGGGGGTCACAACGCAATGCTCCGTTGATCTACACTACAACGGAAGTCAAGCAACCTTGATAATCTACTCACAGAGCCTCAGCCGCTGATTCACGCGTCAGCGTAGGTCAAGCAACCTTGACAGTATATCCCACATGATTTTTCAACCGTTGATTCAAATATCGGTGAAGTACACTGGTAACAAAGGTCAGGCATCCCTGACAGCATTTGTTGTTGGCAGTAAATCCAACAGAATCCTGACATGTCCTGGCGATACCAACCAGGAAAGGTCAATAATATCAAAGAGGATAGATGATGGAATATGTTATGTATATCCTCAAAACAGACCAAGCTTTATCCCCACAGATCTTTTACACATAAGAGGTACATCTTCAGGATCAAGTCGTTATCAAGAACACAGGAATTTGGTGATAACTCCAACATCAATATCCTAACAGATTCAGCTTACACGTCGAATCTGGTCGGCATTGGCAATTCCTAGTTAAAGCCACAGGGATCCAGCAATCATCACCAGCATGTTGGGCTACAACCCCGTACACGTGCATCATACATTTGCATCCTTTTGCTACCCATATTACCACGTTCGTCTTGTTTTATTTCAAGTGTCTAGGATTCTTTATCTTACCCATGCATTGCCATGCATGAGTATGATAAAGAGGGGCATCTGTAGACACTCGAAATTTTCTGTACCACTGTCACTAACATTGCAGGAGGACATATTCATCTTTTAAGAGAGAACCCTGAAAGACAATCCAAATCCATACCGGATACTACCGAAAGTTCAGCATCAACCCCGGATCGCAATCTGGGAGTAACAAATCCAACCTCGAAGATAACCCCAAGGCATGCAGATACAATACCGGAAAACACACTGGAGAAGACCGATTAATCTCAGAGATAACCCCGAGGTATCCAGTCTCAGTCCCAACCATGGGAATAGCCACCAACCTTGGTGTAGCCCTAAGGAATGCAATTTCGATGATAACCCCAGGAAATAAGTGTTTCAAATACAACCTGCTTCAATCTCGACGCTCACAAAGAGATACACTGCGTCAACCCTGACAATAACATCGAGAAGACAGGCACACCTCAAAGGTGATAATGAAGACCTTCAACAAATTGAAGCAGTCCAATGTCAGCGAAGTCTGAGCAACGTCTGCTTTATCAGCCCAATCCTGACGATAACATCGGTGAGGGGCAACATCGTCATCTCATCAACAAGATGCCACAGTCACGTCTCTACGCAACGATGTCCCACAAGGCTAACCAATCCCGAGTGACTATTGTGCGGGGTAACGGATGAAAGTTAAAGCTTGGAGACTGGAGGGCATCGTCCCATCTTCAATGACTTCGTACAAACTCTAATCCCATGCCATCGTACAACTCTCGACAACTGGCGGTCCGAAATAGGTCCTGTATACCTCAAACGGATGCCTGGATTGTACTTCTGAAAGTTCGAGTGGACATTATAATACCTGAGTGCATGTACTTCGAGACGACCCAACCCGAAAAACTCGGGCCCACCCGGGTTGCCTCTGGTACACCTGCGTCTAAAATGCCTATAAATAGAGGGCTTGGGCAGCCCATTTTGCAAGAGAAAAAGGCGAGAAAGCCCTGCCCAATTTGCTCTGCACTCACCCCATGCAGTGTACTTTCCCCTTCTAAACACCCGTGAGCTCATATATATCCCTTTTGTACCTATAAAGTCAGTGTTTACCCACTCTAAAGATATAGAAGTCTTCTTTAGCAGTCAGCTGTAAGCCTTCTCACACACCTTAGAGTCTTTCTCTTCATCTTTGCACACACCCTTCTACACGTTGAGAGTCGTGTTGCTTGCTTTTTCCCGGACTTCGGTCCGTGGTTTCATTTCAGTCTGTATATATATATATGTTATATATATATATTTATATATATATTGACTAACATTATCGAGTTATGCCTCGATTGAGCCTAGACTTCGGTTTGGAGAGTTTATTAGCTTTAATATATATATATATATATATATATATATATATATATATATATATATATATATACATTTATATATATTAACTGTGTGTCGAACTCTGTTCGATGAGCCTAGACTTCGGTGTGGTGCATTTACTACTTTAATATATATATATATATATATATATATATACATTTATATATATATTATCTGTGTGTCGAACTCTGTTCGATGAGCCTGAATTTTACATCCGGTGCGTTTACTCGCTTATATATATATATATATATGAATTGTGGTTGAACTTTGTTCGATGAGCCTGGATTTTACATCCGGTGCGTTTATCGCTTATATATATATATATATATTCGTCCTGCCTGGAGTTTTCTTCATGGCAGTTGATCGCTTTTATAGCTTTATTTACATTATGTCTCGCCTGGAGTTTTCTTCGTGGTGGTTGACCGTATTTAAAGCTTTATTTACGTTTTGTCCCGCCTGGAGTTTCCTCCGTGGCGGTTGATAGCTTTTTATAGCTTTATTTACTTTTTGATCCCCCATGGAGGTGCTTCGTGGTTGGTGATCCTGTCTGTATATATATATATTTATGACTTTTATATATATACCTGCTTACTGCTTTCATACAAATTGCGTTACCTTTTGCGCCTAGGAATCATGTGATCACAGAGTCAACCTCTTGGATCTAGATTCTGTTCCCGTGATGGACATTTTCAGCTGTAAGCAGCTTGTAAATTATTCCGCGGTGTCTGAATTTTCTTAGATGGTTTCCATACCCATGAGGAAGTCGACATTATTTTGTACATTATTTTCATACGGATGCCTCGCATTCGTAAAATAAAATCAATCAAGCCGAGCACTTAATAAAAATGGGAGCGTAAAAGGTCTCAATTATTATTGAGCATCAGGGTTTGAAAAACCTCTTTTATAAACCATCACTGCCATATCTTGTTAAAAATTAAATTTTTACATAAATTCAAACCCTGTGTATATAGGTTCTAACGAGGCCTCGCACTACTTCCAAATAACAGCACATTGACCCACACACACAGACACACATTCAAATAATAGTTTCTTGAAAAGAGGCGGTCACCGTAGTAACAAGGATGTCGGGGGGTGCCTAACACCTTCCCCCCGCATAACCAAGTCCCTGGACCCTAATGAATCTCGGTTTCACCGACCCATTTAGCAGTGTCACATCACTGGGTCAATGTACAAACCTTTTCTCGGTTGTGTTGGTACAACCATTTAAAAACCAACTGGCAACTCTTAACAGTCCATCATCGACATTATATATGTCGGACCTTTTTCACTTATTTTTTTAAACAAATCTCACCTAAAATGAGAACACCAAAGAACAAGTAACGAAAAGGTACAACCATTTATTTAAAATATAGTATGTTGATTAATTTATTGATTAATGTTGGATATGAAAATCCAAATAAATAATATGTGATTATAAATTATAAACTAAATTGTTTATTAAAATAATTAAAGTAATTTTAAATTGGTTTAACCCAAACAAGGCTTAAAGATATTAAATCTTTAATTTTAAAGGGTTTTGCCAAACAAAGCCTTGTGGCTTTTGGATTTTTATTTTTGAATTTAAATAATATAAACAAAATAAATTAAATAATAAATATAATATATTTATAGCATATATACGTTAGATGTAGTAACTGATATACTTAATATGTGAGTTAAGGTCATATCAATTTTATTTTGTTTTACGCATAAGGCATAACAATTGGGTTTTGGCCATTTACTAAGTTTGAGAGTTCACGGAGAAGCCTAAGAGAAAGCTTGAGAGAATTGTGAAGAAGTTCTGAGTTTTCAAAGTAATTAGCAGTTGATTAGCAAGGATTTCTTAAGCAACAAAAGGTATTTTTCACATAACCTTAGTATAAATATATATATGTCTGCATATATGAATTACGACAAAATTTTGTTTATGTTATGTGAATTCTAATTCTTTCAAAATTGTTGTTATGTAACTAAATTATGGTGTTTATATGTGATATAATGCTAGAGTTTATGTTTAAACAAGGAAATTGCATGCTAATTTCGGATAACAGTAGAAAAATAATGAAAGTGTATGTTTGTATGAATATTTTCTTATGTGGCTTGTGTAAGTATCAATTTTGATGGTCAATTCGTATGATAAATTGTAAATTATGTTTTTGTATTGCTAGTTCGTTAAGAAACGAAGAGAACATAGTTTGAACGAAGTTATTGGGTGAAAAATTGAGATTACAGTGATGATTTTTGTGAAAAAACTTAAAAACAGAGTTTTTATATGAAAATGAGAAATTTGAGAAATTAAAATAGTTAAAAGTGTTGTTAAATTGTTCTATGTTGATGAATATGTTAGCAATCATGTTTATGATAGTTTTATATTTATTTTATATGTTAATTTCACTGTTTGGTGGGTGAAAGTAGTGTTAGTTGGGCTAAAAACGGCTACTGTTCATGCCGTTTCTGTTTCTGTCTGTGCACCAGCGCAGCTGCGCTGGTGCCAAGGCTAAAAACTGCACAGCTGCGCAGTGTATGGCGCAGCTGCGCCATACACTGATCTGAGGTAGAGACTTCTACTGCTACTGCAGTTCTGGGGTAGCGACATACTTTGGTCTAATGATGTGTTAGTATAATAAACATGTAGTGATATAGTTACAATAGAATCGTGCTATGTGGTTAGTAGTTTCAATGTTTTAAATGGTTAGTAAGTGATGAACGTGGTATATTAGAACTTAGTGAGCATGATGAATAGTAAACAGGTGTTGTGAAGGTTAACACTTGTAATTTCTGATATTTGTATGGTAGCTTAAGACTTTTGCTAAAGTAATAAGTCTAACTAGAGATGCTTGTTATGTTAGAACGTGAATGTTAGTATATCTAATAGATGGTAGTTCTAAACCTATATGTAGGTGAACGTGAGTTTAATATTATAGCTTAAGCTCGAGACAAGTTTCTAAACCTATCTTTTTTACTTTGAGCAAGTTTCTAAACCTATCTTTTTACTTTGAGCAAGTTTTCTAACTCTACACTTTCGTTGAGCTAGTTTGTTTATTATTATGCAAGTTTACTTGTCCTATTTCAACTATAATTTTGCAAGCTCTTGTATCTAGTTTGTTCATGATGATGCAAGTTTCTAAACCTTATTTTGATGTTAAGCAAGTTATTCTTGTCTTTGACTTGTTAATTAGCATGCAAGTTTATATAATCTGATATACTGATGTTGAATAGTTTTTATTGTTCAAATTGTTATTCGTTATGCATGCTTAGTATTCGATTCTAAATAACCTTGGCTTAATATATTTCAAGCAAGGTATGTGATAGTTATTCAATATTTATGCTATTAGATTATTCCTAAAGTATAACTTTAATATACAATGTTAATTCACTTATGATTTATTCCATAGCATAATGTGATTACCTTTTATTCAACTAATCCTTAGTTAATGCTCGTTGAATTCCAAATTTCCTTGAAATGTATCCAAACCAAACTTACTTTGGTGCGAACTTGTAATCTAAATACTGAGATGAACAACCCTATTATTAAGGGTTTACGCTTAGCGTTGAAATGTTTGTGCACAATACATTGTACGAAGGATGATCCCCCTATGTACATGGAGTCCTTATAGTCTTATGATTGTTAAAGTTTAAGTTGAAAGAGTACTTATAACTGTGGACATGGTTCGTGGTCATTAGACCCTCAATTGTATATTTCAGAATGTTAATAGAACATATCATTCAGTTCTATTGAGCCTATTATTTGGCAAATGTTGTAAAGTTTATCCATTATTATTTCAAGTGAGCTTTGTTTGCTCACTTTTGCTTATATAACAATTACATCTAAGGATGAGAAGGTCGATGTACCTAACACCAATAAGGGAAAAGGAAAGATGAACAATTATTGAAGACTTGTAATATGTTAATATTTTAACAGACCTATTTTAATGATTGTAATGAAGTATTTAATTTTCGCATTTGAATGATTGTATTTAAAGGTTAGATAACCTGGGAGCTTTTTTATTAATGTAATCCCTTAAGGGAAGGTTTATTTTTTAATTTTTATTATGATTGGGTAGTTAAATATTAATGTTTTGATTAAGTAAACACCAAATCTTGAGGTAATGAAGTACCTGGGATTTGGGGGTTGTAGGGATTTCGGCATAAAAACGCAACGGAAAATATAAATTATAAAGCTAAATCTGAAACCCTAAAAACAGGATCCATGCGAAAACATACATTAATTCAGTGTTTAAGAGATTATACCGATTATGAAAGATGAAGTCGAATCTCCAACACAATCCAAACGAATTGCTTCTCTACGGTATCCACACGAACGCCCTGCGAATCGTCGTACGATCTGCAGAAAAAGGGTGTGAGACCCCAACTTTTATGAATAAATATTTAATTTTCTCGAAATAATTTTTTTAATATTATGGTGTGGATTTGATATAATGTTATAGTTGTGGATAGTATTTATAAATTTTTCAAAGTATGCAAGTTATTATATAATATTCGATTGGTCGGGAAATATTCTTTTTGTCGAGGAATATTGTACGACGGCACAATCATTGGTGGACCCCACAACGGAAGTATTGTCGTAGTTAGAAAACGACAAAATTATCTTTCTATAAAAATAACGGCGGAGGTGTTACCGTTAAAACTGTTGAACTACCCGATAGTAAAAGTACAGTAATACGCGTGGTTGCATAGTAGTACACAGTATTGATTATTGATGCTTACGTGAGAAGTCACTCATGTGACGCCCCCAAAATTAGGTATACATCACCCATCTTAAGTCGCCAGATACATGATACAGAATTCAAATTACAACTTAATAATACAACAAGAGAACTGTGAGTTTGAATACAAATACTGTCTTCTAGAGAGTATACAAACTCAAAAGGAGTCCTCATTACATTTATTTTCACACTATCTCACAGAATAGTGAGGACTACTAATACTATCATCTGGTCCATCACTCCGTTCCCCGACTCGTCCCAGCTATATTCTCATTTCCTGAGGAGAACAGTGAAAGAAAGGGTGAGCTCAACTAGCCCAGTAAGAAATATTATGACTAAGATAATGCAGAATAAATTATCATTAGCCTTCAACAATGTTAAACTAATAAAATATAACAAACATCAAGTTTAACTGTAGCGGCAAAAAGCAATCCATTAGAAGAGTCAAGTAGAGAATAAAATCTACTATCTTCTATGATTTAAAAGATTTTTCACTGACTTTAATCGCTGAGACTTAGCTTAATAAATAATCCACATCATCGAATCACCCCTGCACTACGGACCAAGGATATTCTTTAGTATTATGACCACAATTATCCATGCACTACGGGCCTAACAATATTTGTGTATTCATTAATGGTCATGATCATGCCAACAATTGTCCATCAATGCACTACGGGCCAATGAGGACTTTTACCACATCATTTGTAACATTACGGTCATGATTATACCGAATAATCCCTGGTTATAATCATACCAATTCCATCTATTCACTATAGGCCACAGATGACTTTTAACAAAATATAAACATGAGGATGATGACAATGATATAAGAATTCAATAAAACAAGTTCAAGAATTAATTTATCCCGGAACCAATAACGTTCAAATTGTCAACATGATACTGCTTTGTAGAGTAAAATTTAAGAATGCTCAGAAGAATATTTTCATGAAAAGATACTGGATGAAGTGCAAATATTAATAAAATTCCACTAATTTCATAGAGTATAGAAGTCAAAACTTTAACCAACTGAGTATAATAAAGAATGGAATAACAAAAGAAATCATCATGCAGTACTTCGTATAGACAGGTTATTCCAACAGAATAATAAGTAACGGAACCAGGTCGGGCGAAATTCGAACCGACAGGATGTTCCAACAGAATAATAAAGACGGAACCAGGTCCGGCATAACCGCACAGACATGATATTCAACAAAATAATAATAAAGATGGAACCAAGTCCGGCGTAAACGCACAGACAAGATGTTCCAACAGAATAATAAAGACGGAATATTAGAAGAATATCACCAAGTATAGGGTAGTCCGCGTATACTGGTTATTCCAGCAGTATAATAAAGAATGGAACAACAGAAGTTCTCTTTCTGAATACAAAAGAATAACACCCCTTACCGTAAAAAAAACTGGATATAAGAGTATGGAAGTAGAAGAATACTTTTCTTCATTCTCTCTATAGTTTATCTCTCTAGAGTTTCAATGAATTCGTAAGAAAATAATGAAGGAATAAGCTTCAATTTATAGAAGAATGAACTGCATAGTAACTAATTCATGAACGGTCTAGATTGATTTACTTTAATCTGACAGTCCATATTTAAAGTAAAATCTTTTAAATAAAATATAATATATATAATAATACATGTTGAAAAAAACAAAACTGCCAACTTTCATTCGAATTCTTCTCAATTATTTGCAACTTGCAAGATATGTCTAAATATATATATACATATATAAACCACTCAAAAATTATATATATATATATATTATAATCACACACATAGCAATTATACAATCCTCCACCCACTAACACAACTCACCACCTGCTAATAATTCCCCCACCAAAATCCACTAACACACACACATACACACAAAAGTCAAATATATATATATATATATATATATATATATATATATATATATATATATATATACTTTATAACTTTCTTTCGATAATTTTGAAAAATGAGTAATGAGGAATCCAAATAATAAGTAAACTGAGTGACTTCTCACATAAGCATCAATAATCAATACCGTGTGCTACTATGCAA
The DNA here is from genome assembly GCA_020205505.1 of Panax japonicus. Lineage (NCBI taxonomy): Eukaryota > Viridiplantae > Streptophyta > Magnoliopsida > Apiales > Araliaceae > Panax > Panax japonicus. The sequence continues at coordinate 76,952,956 of CM035096.1, read as the reverse complement.
CTACGCGTATTACTGTACTTTTAACACCGGGTGTTTCGACGGTTAACGGTAAAACTTCCGCCGTTATTTTCATAAAGTATTTTTTTCGTTTTTTCAATTCGACAATAATTCCGTTGTGGGGTCCACCAATGATTATGTCGTTGTACGAATATTCCCTGCTAAAACGAATATTCTCCGACCAATCGAATATTATATAACAACTTGCGTACTTTGCAAAATTTATAAATATTACCCACAACTATAACATTATATCAAATTTACTCCATAATATTCAAAAATGATATTTATAGAAAATTCATCTTTATTTATAAAAGTTGGGGTCTTACAACCTCCCATTCTTATGAAATTTTCCCCCTCGAAATTAGGGTACGTACCTGGTATTTCGAAGAGGTAAGGATACCTTGATTTCATTTCAGATTCTAACTCCCAAGTCATTTCCTCAACATCGTGGTTTCTCCACAAAACATTGACTTGAGGTATAATCTTGGAGCGTAGAATATGTTCCTTCTTATCCTAGATTTGAACTGGAACCTCTTCATAAGTCAAATCTTTTGCTATTTCGTCTAGTTCTAACTCAATAATGTGGTTCGGGTCTTTCACAATTTTACGTAACATGGATATATGAAAAACGTTATGAACACGGGATATACTTGGCGGTAAAGCGAGTCTATAGGCTACAGTTCCTACTCGATTGAGGATTAAAAATGGGCCGATGAATCGAGGATTGAGCTTTCATCTCTTTCCAAATCTCGTAACACCTTTCCATGGAGCAACACGTAACAACACATGATCTCCTATATCGAATTCCACGTCCTTTCGATGAAGATCAACATAACTTTTTTGTCGATCTTGTGAGGTTTTTATACGTTGCCGGATTGTTTGAATCTTTTCTGTAGTCATACGTACCAACTCCGGTCCCAACAACGTTGCTTCTCCCACCTCATCCCAGCATACTGGAGAACGACACTTTCTGCCATACAACGTCTCAAATGGAGCCATGCCAATACTTGCTTGATAACTGTTGTTGTAGGAAAACTCCACCAATGGTAAGAACTTATCCCAACTTCCCTTGAAGTCAAGGACACTGAGTCTTAATAAATATTCAAGAGTTTGAATAGTCCTCTCCGACTGCCCGTCCGTCTGAGGATGATATGCCGAGCTAAATCGTAAATATGTGCCCATAGCTTTCTGCAAACTAACCCAAAATCGTGAAGTAAATCTTGGGTCTCGATTAGAAACTATGGATACTGGCATACCATGTAGTCTTACAATCTCGTTTATGTACATACGAGCAAGACGTTCAAGTGTATAAGTTTCTCGTATCGGTAAGAAATGAGCAGACTTGGTCAATCTATCAACAATGACCCAAATCGCATCTATACCTTGAGAAACCTTAGGAAGACCGGTAACGAAATCCATGGTAATGTGCTCCCACTTCCATTCTGGAATTTCAAGTGGTTGTAAAAGAACTTTTGGTACTTGATGCTCCGCTTTAACTCGTTGACGAGTTAGACACCTTCAGATAAACAACGCTATCTCTCTCTTCGTATTGCTCCACCAAAATGTATGACGAATATCATGATACATTTTGGTACTCCCAAGATGGATTGAAAACGGTGCGTTGTGCGCCTCCATCATGATTTTATACTTTAAATCAGGGTCGTTAGGAACACAAAGTCTGGAGTTAACTCGAAGTATTCCTTCTTCATCAATTCTTGCCTCCGGCATAGCACCTTCTTGCACTTTCTTCCTCATACACATCAGCTCCAGGTCTGTAGCTTGAGCAGCCTTAACTTTATCAATTAAAGTCGGTTCTACTTGTATATTCGCCATCATCACATGGGTCCCTAAAGTCTTAAACTCTATCTCCATCCTTTGCAAGTCACACAAAATGGGCCTTCGTGTTGACAATATCGCACTCGTAATTGCATATGATCTTCTACTCAATGCGTCAACTACCACGTTCGCTTTTCCAAGATGGTATTGGATGGTATGATCATAATCTTTCAACAGTTCAAGCCAACGTCATTGTCGCATATTGAGTTCCTTTTGAGTGAAGAAATATTTGAGGCTTTTATGATCCGTAAAGATCTCCACCTTCTCCTCATACAAGTAATGCCTCCAAATTTTAAGTGCGAAGACAACAACTGCTAACTCTAGGTCATGAGTAGGATAATTCCTCTCATATTCTTTGAGTTGTCTTGAGGCATAGGCTATGACTTTCCCATGTTGCATAAGAACACATCCTAACCCTTTGCCCAATGCATCACTAAGATGACAAATCCCTCCGATCCAGATGGTATTGTCAGAACAGGTGCTGAAATGAGTCTACTCTTAAGTTCTCGAAAACTCTTCTCACATTCTTCACTCCAACCGAACTTTGTATCTTTCTGAGTCAGCTAAGTTAATGGAGTAGCTATTCGAGAAAATCCTTCCACGAATCTCTGATAATAACAGCTAAGCCGAGAAAGCTACGTACTTCGATCACTGATTTAGGTTGCTCCCAACTTTGAATTGCTTCAATCTTTGCCGAGTTAACAGATATTCCATGATTTGATACTACGTGCCCAAGGAATACTACTTCCTCAAGCCATAACTCATATTTCATCAACTTGGCATAAAGCTTGTATTCGCGAAGCTTTTGGAGTGTCAGCCTCAAGTGTTGCTCATGATCTTCACGGCTTTTGGAATGAATAAGGATGTCATCAATAAAGACGACCACAAAGTGATCCAAATATTCCTTAAATACTCGGTTCATCATATCCATGAAGGTATCAGGAGCATTAGTCAATCCAAAGGACATGACTAGGAACTCATAATGCCCGTAGCTAGTTCTGAAAGCCGTCTTTGGAATGTCATATGTTCTAATCTTCAATTGGTGATATCTGGAGCGAATATCAATCTTTGAAAAGAATTTGGCTCCTTGCAATTGGTCAAACAGGTCATCAATACGTGGCAATGGGTACTTATTTTTGATGGTGACATGATTCAACTCCCGATAATCAATACAAAGTCGCATACTCCCATCTTTCTTCTCCACTAATAGAACAGGAGCACCCCAAGGAGAAGTACAAGGACGAATAAAGCCAATGTCTAACAATTCCTGCAGTTGAGTCTGTAACTCCTGAAGTTCAATAGAAGCCATTCGATATGGGGCTTTGGAAATGGGTTTTGTACCAGGGTTCAAGGTCGATACAAAATTCAATTTCACGCTCTGGGGGTAGGCCAGTAAGTTCTTCAGGGAATACGTCAGAGAATTTATTAACAATAGAAATATCATTCAAAACTGACGTATTTTTGTTTAGATCCGTGACATGAGCTAAGAAAGCTTGACATCCGTTTTTTAATAAACGAATAGCTTTATGGCTTGAGATGACCGTGATTGATTTTAATGGTTTGGTCGCTTGAATTCACATAATAGGTTGATTAGGAGTATGAAAGCTAACAACCTTACAAAAATAATTAATTTTTGCATGATGAGTAGTTAACCAATCAATCCTTAGAATCACGTCAAATGCAAGTATTTTCAATGAAATAAGATCAGCAGGTAATATGAGGGTACCGATTTGAACCAAACAAGACTTATAAATAGTGGATGTAATGAAGGTTTCTCCCAATGGAGTTTCCACAGATAAGTCAAAGTCTAATTTCTCTGGAGTCAAATTTAATCGTTGAGCGCAAGTAGGAGAAATAAAAGAATGGGTAGAACCGGTATCAAATAAAGTATAGACTTCGCTAGATTTTATGATAAGCTTACCCGTGATGACCTCATTCGGGTTCCTTGCTTTCTGGGAGGTCACAACAAACGCTCTCCCTTACACTACCGGCTTTGACTTTTCTGACGGCCTTTGGTGCCTCCATCCTAGCTGAACTTATTTTTGGTAAATGACAAAATCGGGCTAATTGACCTTTTCTTCCACAATTATAACATGCTTTGGACGACATCGCATAGTTTGGACTAATGTGTCCCTCCCCTCCGCATTTGAAGCATATGATAGGTGGTCGTTCTCCTTCCTTAACAACGGGTGCCGGTGCTGACGTCTTTCCATCATTATTGAATCTCCTCTTCTTGGAATTTCCATTCTTATTGTTTTGGCCCTGATTACCACCGAAGTGGTTACCATTTCTGACCTGTTGATTCCCTCCATACTTGTTGTCACCGCTTCGATGACTACTCTCACTGGTATTATCATTTTGCCGGTTGCTCTCTTTTGGTTGCGTTGACTCGTTATCGCGCTCCACCAACTGAGCCTTATTTACAACATCTGAATACAAACACAGTTTATGAGAAATAAGATGTTGACGTATCTCTGGCTTCAAACCTCTTAAAAACATCTGCGTCATTCTCTCTTCATTATCTACCAAGTGGGACGCAAACCGGGATAACTCAACAAACTTTACTTCGTACTGCGACACAGTAATATTATTCTATTCCAACTTGATGAACTCTACCTCCTTCATGTGACGAATACTTTCAGGAAAGTACTTGTCGTTGAATAGTTCTTGGAACTTCTCCCAAGACATTTTCAGTGCGGCAGGTTGAGTATGCTTTACCGATTCCCACCAGTAATTTGCATCTCCACGCAACATAAAGGCGGCAAAGGGAACCTTTTGCTTCTCGGAGCATCCCAAGACATCAAATATCTTGGTGATCTGCTTTATCCATGCTTCCGCCTTAAGTGATTTTGGCTCTCCAATAAACTCCGGTGGTCCCAGCTCCTTGAACTATTTAGCGATGACCGTCCGAGAGTTTTCCAGTGGTTCCACCTACATTTTGGATAGGAGCCGCTCTCTCCTGCTGTTGTATGAATTGAATAAAGCCTCTGAACATTCCATCATTCATCATTTGGTCAGTGTTGTTGTTTGCTTGAGGATTGTCGCCTTCCTGATGCATATTATCCTGATTATTTATATGTGGTGAATCAACGGTCGCCCGTGCTCCATTGCTATTCTCAATATTCTCAGATGTTATTTTTAGATACTGCCACAAAACAAAAGGTTAATTGACATGTAACATATTATCCCTATATTCTGACTGACCAATTAAATACCAAAAAAACTTAGCTAAGTCATACTAGCGAAGGAATTCTCCGTCTCTCCCCTCCTAGTTCTATTTTCACATCTTAGCCATGGATCATATCCCTAAGCTTTGATACCAACTGTGATGCCCCCAAAATTAGGTATACATCACCCATCTTGAGTCGCCAGATACATGGTACAGAATTCAAATACAACGTAATAATATAACAAGAGAACTCTGAGTTTGAATACAAATACTGTCTTCTAGAGAGTATACAAACTCAAAAGGAGTCCTCATTACATTTATTGTCACACTATCTCACAGAATAGTGAAGACTACTAATACTATCATCTGTTCCATTACTCCGTTCCCTGACTCGTCCCAGCTATATTCTCATTTCCTGAGGAGAACAGTGAAAGAAAGGGTGAGCTCAACTAGCCTAGTAAGAAATATTATGACTAAGATAATGTAGAATAAATTATCATTAGCCTTCAACAGCGTTAAACTGATAAAATATAAGAAACATCAAGTTTAACTGCAGCGGTACAAGCAATCCATTAGAAGAGTCAATTATAGAATAAAATCTACCATCTTCTATTATTTAAAAGGTTTTTCATGACTTTAATCGCTGAGACACAACTTAATAAATAATCCACATCATCGAATCACCCATGCACTACAGCCAAAGATATTCTTCAGTATCACGACCACAATAATCCATGCACTACGGGCCAAGAATATTTGTGTATTCATTAATGGTCATAATCATGACAACAACTGTCCATCAATGCACTACGGGCCAATGAGGACTTTTACCGCATCATTTGTAACATTACGGTCATGATTATACTGAATAATCCCTGGTCATAATCATACCAAGTCCATCTATGCACTATAGGCCACAGATGACTTTCAACAAAATATAAACATGAGGATGATGACAATGATATAAGAATTCAATAAAACAAGTTCAAGAATTGTCAACATGATACTTCTTTGTAGAGTAAAATTTAAGAATGCTCAGAAGAATATTTCCAATGAAAAGATACTGGATGAAGCACAAATATTAAGGATATTCCACTAATTTCATAGAGTATAGAAGTCAAAACTTTAACTAACTGAGTATAATAAAGAATGGAATAACAAAAATAAAGACGGAATACTAGAAGAATATCACTAAGTATAGGGTAGTCCGCGTATACTTGTTATTCCAGCAGAATAATAAAGAATGGAATAACAGAAGTTCTCTTCTTGAATATAAAAGAATAACACCCCTTACCGTAAAAGAAACTGGATATAAGAGTAGGGAAGTAGCAGAATACTTTTCTTCTTTCTCTCTATAGTTTATCTCTTTAGAGTTTCAATGAATTCGTAATAAAATAATGAAGGAATGAGCTTCTATTTATAGAAGAATGAACTGGATAATAACTAATTCATGAACGGTCGAGATTGATTTACTTTAATCTGACAGTCCATATTTAAAGCAAAATCTTTTAAATAAAATATTATATATATAATAATAATAATAATAATAATAATAATAATAATAATAATACATGTTGAAAAAAAACAAAACTGCTAACTTTCATCCGAATTCTTCTCACTTATTTGCAACTTGCAAGATATGTCTACATATATATATATATATATATATATATATATATATATATATATATATATATATATATATATATATACATATATAAACCCAGAGTCCGGATCCAGTCCGGGATCCCGGACTCTACTAAAATACGGACCTTTTTTTTTTTTTTTTGCTTTTTTTTTTGAAACAACTAAAAAAAAAAAAATTTATGGAATTGAAATTTTTCCATAATACAGTGTTTTGGGCGTGATTTGGATGCCTATAACGAAATATGTCTGTACAGTCTGGGAAGACTGTACATACATTGGTTGGGGTAGGTATTAAAAACACGCCCAAAACACTGTATTATGGAAAAATTTCAGTTCCAAATTTTTTTTTTTTTTTTTAGTTGTTCTACAAAAAAAAAATATATAGGGTCCGGATTTGATCAGGTCCGGGAGTCCGGACCTGATCCGTTGTGTATAAACCCACTCACAAATTATATATATATATATATATATATATATATTATAATCACACACATACCAATTATACAATCCTCCACCCACTAACACAACCCACCACCTGCTAAAAATTCCCCCACCAAAACCCACTAACACACACACCCCGACACACACACACACAAAAGTCAAATATATATATAGAGTCCGGATCCGGTCCGGATTCCCGCATTTTAATAAAATTCAGACTTTTTTTTTAAAATAACTAAAGAAAAATTATGGAACTTGAATTTTTACATCATACAGTATTTTGGGTGTGATTTGGATACATATAACAAAATATGTCTGTACAGTCTGGGCAGACTGTACATACATTGGTTGGTGTAGGTATTAAAAGCACACCCAAAACACTGTATTATGGAAAAAATTTAGTTCCATAATTTTTTTTGTTGTTCTACAAAAAAAAAAAAATTGGGTCCGGATTTTGATCAGGTCCGGGAGTCCGGACCTGATCTGTGCTCTCTCTCTCTCTATATATATATATACTTTATAACTTTCTTCCGATACTTTTGAAAAATGAGTAAAGAGGAATCCAAATAATAAGCAAACTGAGTGACTTCTCACGTAAGCATCAATAATCAATACCGTGTGCTACTATGCAACTACGCGTATTACTGTACTTTTAACACCGGGTGTTTCAACAGTTAACGATAAAACTTCCGTCGTTATTTTCATAAAGTATTTTTGTCATTTTCTCAATCCGACAATAATTCCGTTGTGGGGTCCACCAATGATTGTGCCGTTGTACGAATATTCCCTGCTAAAATGAATATTCCCCGACCAATCGAATATTATATAACAACTTGCGTACTTTGTAAATTTTATAAATATTACCCACAACTATAACATTATATCAAATTTACTCCATAATATTCAAAAATGATATTTATAGAAAATTCATCTTTATTTATAAAAGTTGGGGTCTTACAATACAACAGTCGTGTAAAATACGATAAAACATAGGCTGTGAGTTTTAATATAAATATTGTTATCTAGACAATATCCACACTCAATGGAGTCCTCATTACATTTATTATCACACTATTTCACAGAATAGTGAGGACTACTAATGCACCATCTAGGATCATCACTCTATTCCCCGACTAGTCCCATCTACGTTCTCATTTCCTGAAGAGAACAGTGAAAGAAAGGGTGATCTCAGCTAGCCCAGTAAGAATATTATGACTAAGATAATGCAGAATAAATTATCATTAGCCTTTAACGGTGTTAAACTAATAAAATATAATAAACATCAAGTTTAACTACAGCAGAACAAACAATCCATTAGAAGAGTCAAGTAGAGAAAAAAATCTACTATCTTTTATGATTTAAAAGATTTTTCATCACTTTTATCGCTGAGACTCAGCTTAATAAATAAAATCGAATCATCCCTACTCCATGACCAAGGATATTCATGTAATCATCAATGGTCATGACTATACCGAATAATCCCTGGTCATAATAATACCAACAACTGTCCACCAATGAACTATAGGCCAATGAGGACTTTTACCACATCATTCGTCACATTACGGTCATGATTATACCGAATAATCCCTGGTCATAATCATACCAAGTCCATCTATGCACGTAAGTCAAAGATGACTTTCAACATAATATAAGCATGAGGATAATGACAATTCAATAAAACAAGTTCAAGAATAAATTTTAAAGATTTATAAGTTAATTTATCCTGAACTCAATTGTGACGCCCCCAAAATTAGGTATACATCACCCATCTTGGGCCGCCAGATATATGGTACAGAATTCAAATATAACTTACTAATACAACCGTCGTGTACAATACGACAAAACATAAACTGTGAGTTTGAATACAAATATTGTCTACTAGAGATTATACAAACTCAAAAGGAGTCATCATTACAATTATTATCACACTATTTCACAAAATAGTGAGGACTACTAATGCTATCCTCTGGAGCATCACTCCGTTCCCCGACTCATCCCAGCTATATTCTCATTTCCTGAAGAGAACATTGAAAGAAAGAGTGAGCTCAACTAGCTCAGTAAGAAATATTATGACTAAGATAATGCAGAATAAATTATCAATAGTTTCCAACAATGTTAAACTGATAAAATATAATAGACATCAAGTTTAACTGCAGCGGAACAAGCAATCCATTAAAAGAGTCAAGTAGAAAATAAAATATACTATCTTTTATGATTAAAAAGGTTTTTCATCACTGTTATCGCTGAGACTCAGCTTAATAAATATTCCACATCATCGAATCACCCCTGCACTACGGCCAAGGATATTCTTTAGTATCACGACCACAATTTTCCATGCACTATGGGCCAAGAATATTTGTGTATTCATTAATGGTCATGATCATGCCAACAACTGTCCATCAATGTGCTACGGGCCAATGATGACTTTTATCACATCATTTGTAACATTACGATCATGATTACACCGAATAATCCCTGGTCATAATCATACCAAGTCCATCTATACACTACAGGCCACAGATGACTTTCAACATAATATAAACATGAGGATGATGACAATGATATAAGAATTCAATAAAACAAGTTCAAGAATTAATTTGTCCAAGAACTACTAATGTCCAAATTGTCAACATGATACTGCTTTGTAGAGTACAATTCAAGAATAATTAGAAGAATATTTTCATGAAAAGATACTGGATGAAGCGCAAATATCAAGGATATTCTACCAATTTCATGGAGTATAGAAGTCAAAACTTTAACCAACTGAGTATAATAAAGAATGGAATAATAAAAGAAATCACCATGCATGCGGTACTTCACATAGACAGGTTATTCCAATAGAATACTAAATAACGGAACCAGGTCAGGCGAAATTCACACCGACAGGATATTCCAACAGAATAATAAAGAATGGAATAACAACAGAAATCACCATGCATGCGTTACTTCGCATAGACAGGTTATTCCAACAGAATACTAATAAGGACGGAATCAAGTCCGGCGTAAAACGCACACACATGATATTCCAACAGAATAATAAAGATGAAATCAGGTCCGGCGTAAAACGCACAGACAGGATATTCCAACAGAATAATAAAGACGGAATCAAGTCCGGCGTAAAACGCACAGACATGATATTCCAACAAAATAGTAAAGACGGAATAATAGAAGAATGTCACCAAGTATAGGGTAAACCGCGTAGACAGGTTATTCCAACTAAATAATAAGAAATGGAATAACAACAGTTCTCTTCATGAATAAGAAAGAATAACACCCCTTACCGTAAAAGAAACTGGATATAGAAAAAGAAAGGTAGCAGACTTCTCTTTTTCTTTCTCTCTAAAATTTTCTCTTTCTAGAGTTCAGTGAATTCGTAAGAAAATAATGAAGGAATGAACATCTATTTATAGAAAAATGGACTGCATAATAACTAACTCATGAACGGTCCAGATTTATTTACTTTAATCTGACGGTTCATATTTAAAGCAATATCTTTTAAATAAAATATAATATATATTATATATATATATATATATATATATATATATATATATATATATATATATATATGGCATGTGTTAACGCATTTAACGGGATATACTCCTGTGATTGAATTTTGATTCCTCCCCATTTAGTCAACAAAGCTATACCTATTTATATATATAATAATAACAATAATGGACTCCCACGTGAATACCAAAACCTTCCCCCACCCAAATTTGACTATCTCTCTCTCTCTCATACACACACACACATATATATATATATATATATATAAATATTTAATACTTATATATATATATAACAAAACTGAGATAATTATCATATTAACAACTTCGTCATTTCAATTATTGGTTTAATAACATATAAAATATCGACAATAATTGAATAAAACTGAATGACTTCTCACATAAGCATCAATAATCAATACCGTATGCTACTATGCAACCACACGTATTATTGTACTTTTACTACCGAGTAATTCAACAGTATCAACGGTAAAACTTCTGCCGTTATTTTTAATAAAATATTTTTGTCGTTTTCTCAATCCGATAATAATTCTGTTGTGGGGTCCACCAATGATTGTGCCGTCGTACGAATATTTCCTGTTAAAATGAATATTCCCCGACCAATCGAATATTATATGACAACTTGCATATTTTGCAAAATTTGTAAATATTACCCACAACTATAACATTATATCAAATTTATTCCATAATATTCAAAAATGATATTTATAGAAAATTCATTTTTATTTCTAAAAGTTGGGGTCTTACAATCTCCCCTTCTTAAGAAATTTCGCCCTTGAAATTAAGATACGTACCTGGTATGTCGAAGAGGTAAGGATACCTTGATTTCATTTTAGATTCTAACTCCCAAGTCATTTCCTCAACATAGTAGTTTCTCCACAAAACTTTGACTTGAGGTATAACCTTGGTGCGTAGAATATGTTCCTTCTTATCCAAGATTTGAACAGGAATTTCTTCATACGTCAAATCTTCCGCTATTTCATTCGGTTCTAACTCAATAATGTGGTTCGGGTCTTCCACATATTTATGTAACATGGATATGTGAAAAACGTTATGAACACGAGACATACTTGGGGGTAAAGCCAGTCTATAGGCCACAGTTCCTACTCGATCAAGGATTAAAAATGGGCCGATGAATCGATGATTGAGCTTTCATCTCTTTCCAAATCTCGTAACTCCTTTCTATGGAGCAACACGTAACAACACATGATCTCCTATATCGAATTCCACGTCCTTTCGATGAAGATCAATATAACTCTTTTATCGATCATGTGAGGTTTTTATACGTTGTCGGATCGTTTGAATCTTTTCTGTAGTAATACGTACCAACTCCGGTCCCAACAACGTTGCTTCACCCACCTCATCCCAGCATACTGGAGAACGACATTTTCTTCCATACAACGCTTCGAATGAAGCCAAGCCAATACTTGCTTGATAACTGTTGTTGTAGGGAAACTCCACCAATGGTAAGAAATTGTCCCAACTTCCCTTAAAGTCAAGGACACAGAGTCTTAATAGATCTTCAAGAGTTTGAGTCGTCCTCTCCTACTGCTCGTCCGTTTGAGGATGATATGCCGAACTAAATCATAAATCCGTGCCCATAGCTTTTTATAAACTAACCCAAAATCGTGAAGTGAATCTTGGGTCTTGATCAGAAACTATGGTTACTGGCATACCATGCAGTCTTACAATCTCGTTTATGTATTTATGAGCAAGACGTTCAAGTGTATAAGTTTCTCGTATTGGTAAGAAATGAGCAGATTTGGTCAATCTATCAATAATGACCCAAATTGCATCAATGCCTTGAGAAACCTTGGGAAGACCAATAACGAAATCTATGGTAATGTTCTCCCACTTCCATTCTGGAATTTCAAGTGGTTGCAATGGACCTTTTGGTACTGGATGCTCTGCATTAACTCGTTGACACGTTAGACATCTTGAGATAAACAGCGCTATCTCTCTCTTCATATTGCCCCACCAAAATGTATATCGAAGATCATGATACATTTTGGTACTCCCAGGATGGATTACAAACGGTGTATTGTGCACCTCCATCATGATTTTATACTTTAAATCAGGGTCATTAGGAACACAAAGTCTAGAGTTGACTCGAAGTATTCCTTCTTCATCGATTCTTGCTTCCGGCATCGTACCTTCTTGCACTTTCTTCCTCATATGCATCAGCTCCGGATCTGTAACTTGAGCAGCTTTAATTTTATCAATTAAATTCGGTTCTACTCGTATATTTGCCATTATAACGTGGGTCCCTGGAGTCTTTATCTCTATCTCCATCCTTTGTAAGTCATACAAAATGGGCCTTTGCGTTGACAATATTGCACTCATACCCGCATATGATCTTCTACTCAATGCGTCAGCTACCACGTTCTCTTTTCCAGGATGGTATTGGATGGTATGATCATAATCTTTCAACAGTTCAAGCCAACGTCGTTGTCGCATGATAAGTTCCTTTTGAGTGAAGAAATATTTGAGGCTTTTATGATCCGTAAAGATCTCTACTTTCTCCCCATACAAGTAATGCCTCCAAATTTTAAGTGCGAAGACAACAGCTGCTAACTCTAGGTCATGAGTAGGATAATTCCTCTCATATTCTTTGAGTTGTCATGAGGCATAGGCTATGACTTTCCCATGTTGCATGAGAACACATCCTAACCCTTTGCCCGAAGCATCACTGTAGATGAAAAATCCCTCCGAACCAGATGGTATTGTCAGAATAGGTGCCGAAATGAGTCTCCTCTTGAGTTCTTGAAAACTCTTCTCATATTCCTCGCTCCAACCGAACTTTGTATCTTTTCGAGTCAGCTGAGTTAGTGGAGTAGCGATTCGAGAAAACCCTTCTACGAATCTTCGATAATAACCAGCTAAGCCGGGAAAGCTACGTACTTAGGTCACTGATTTAGGTTGCTCCCAGCTTTGAATATCTTCAATCTTTATTGGGTCAACATATATTCTATGACTTGATACCATGTGCCCAAGGAATGCTACTTCCTTAAGCCAGAACTCGCATTTCTTTAACTTGGCATAAAGCTTGTATTCACAAAACTTTTTGAGTATCAGCCTCAAGTGTTCCTCATGATCTTCACGGCTTTTGGAATATATGAGGATGTCATCAATAAAGACGACCACAAAGTGATCCTAATATTCCTTGAATACTCTGTTCCTCATATCCATGAAGGCAACAGGAGCATTAGTTAATCCAAAGGACATGACTAGGAATTCATAATGCCCGTAGCGAGTTCTGAAAGCCGTCTTCGGAATGTAATCGGTTCTAATCTCCAATTGGTGATATCCGGAACGAAGATCAATCTTTGAAAATTATTTGGCTCCTTGCAACTAGTCAAACAGGTCATCAATACGTGGCAATGGGTACCTATTTTTGATGGTGACATGATTCAATTCCCGATAATCAATACAAAGTCACATACTCCCATCTTTCTTCTTCACGAATAGAACAGGAGCACCCCAAGGAGAAGTACTAGGACGAATAAAGCCAATGTCTAACAATTCCTGCAGTTGAATCTTTAACTCCTAAAGTTCAATAGGAGCCATTCGATATGGGGCTTTGGAAATGGTTTTTGTACCGGGTTCAAGGTCGATACAAAATTCAATTTCACGCTCTGGGGGTAGGACATGAAGTTCTTCAGGGAATACGTCAGGAAATCCATTAACAATAGAAATATTATTCAAAACTGACATATTTTTATTTAGATTCGTGACGTGGGCTAAGAAAGCTTGACATCCGTTTTTAATAAACGAATAGCTTTATGGCTTGAGATGATAGTGATTGATTTTAATGGTTTGGTTGCTTGAATTCACATAATAGGTTGATTAGGAATATGAAAGCTAATACCCTTACGAAAATAATCAATTTTTGCATGATGCGTAGTTAACCAATCAATCCCTAGAATCACATCAAATGCAAGTATTTTTAAAGAAATAAGATCGACAGGTAATGTGCAGGTACCGATTTGAATAAACCATGACTTATAAACCGTGGATGTAATGAAGGTTTCTCCCAACGGGGTTTCAACAGATAAATCAAAATCTAATTTTTTTGAAGTCAAATTTAAACGTTGAGCGCAAGTAGGAGAAATGAAAGAGTGGGTAGAACCGGTATCAAATAAAGTATAACTTCGCCAGAGTTAATGATTTGCTTACCCGTGATGACCTCGTTCGGGTTTCTTGCTTTCTGGGAAGTCACGATAAATGTTCTCCCTTGCACCACCGACTTTGACTTTTCTGGGACGGCCTTTGGTGCCTCCATCCTAGCTGAACTTGTCTTCAATGAATGATAAAATAGGGCTAGGTGACCTTCTCTTCCATAATTATAACACTCTTTGGATGGCATTGCGCAATTTGGACTGATGTGTCCTTCCCCTCCGCATTTGAAGCATATGATAGGTGGTCTTTCTACTTCCTTAACAACGGGTGCTGGTGCTGACGTCTTTCCATCATTGTTGAATCTCCTCTTCTTGAAATGTCCATTCTTATTGTTTTGGCCCTGATTACCACCAAAGTGGTTACCATTTCTGGCCTGTTGATTTCCTCCACGCTTGTTGTCACCGCTTCGATGACTGCTCTCACTGGTATTATCATTTTGCCAGCTGCTCTCTTTTGGTTGCGTTAACTCGTTATCGCGCTCCACCAACTGAGCCCTATTTACAACATCTGAATACAAACACAGTTTATGAGAAATAAGATGTTGACGTATCTCCCACTTCAAACCTCTTAAAAACATTCGCGTCATTCTCTCTTTATTATCCACTAAGTGGGACGCAAACCGAGATAACTCCGTAAATTTTGCCTCGTATTGCGACACGGTTATATTATTTTGCTCCAATTTGATAAACTCCACCTCCTTCATGCGACGAATACTTTCGGGAAAGTATTTGTCGTTGAACAGCTCTTGGAACTTCTCCCAAGACCTCTTCAGTACGGCAAGTTGAGTACGTTTTACCGATTCCCACCTGTAATCTACCTCTCCATGCAACATAAAGGCGGCAAAGGGAACTTTTTTCTCCTCGGAGCATCCCAAGACATCAAATATCTTATTGATCAATTTTATCCATGCTTCCGCCATAAGTGGTTTTGGCTCTCCCTTAAACTCCGGTGGTCCCAGCTCCTTGAACTGTTTAGCAGTGACCGCCCGAGAGTTTCTAGTGTTTCCACCTACATTTTGGACAGGAGCCGCTCTCGCCTGCTGTTGCATGAATTGCATAAAGCCTCTGAACAATCCATCATTCATCATTTGGTCAGTGTTGTTGTTTGCATGAGGATTGTCGCCTTTCTGATGCACATTCTCCTAATTATTGATATGTGGAGACTCAACGGTCTCTTGTGCTCCATTGCTAGTCTCAACATTTTCGGATGTCATTTTCAGATACTGCCATAAAATAAAGGTTAATTGACATGTAACATAATATTTCTAAACTCTGACCAACCAATTAAAATACAAAATTAATTTAAGTAGGTTATAATAGAGAAGGAATTTCCCGTCTTTCCCCTCATAGTTCTTGTCTCACATCTTAGCCAGGGATCATATCCCTAAGCTTTGATACCAACTGTGACGCCCCCAAAATTAGGTATACATCACCCATCTTGGATCGCCAGATACATGGTACAGAATTCAAATACAACTTACTAATACAACTGTCGTGTATAATACGACAAAACATAAACTGTGAGTTTGAATACAAATAATGTCTACTAGAGATTATACAAACTCAAAAGGAGTCCTCATTACAATTATTATCACACTATTTCACAGAATAGTGAGGACTACTAATGCTATCCTCTGGACCATCACTCCGTTCCCCGTCTCGTCCCAGCTATATTCTCATTTCCTGAAGAGAACAGTGAAAGAAAGGGTGAGCTCAACTAGCCCAGTAAGAAATATTATGACTAAGATAATGCAGAATAAATTATCAATAGTTTCCAACAATGTTAAACTGATAAAATATAATAGACATAAAGTTTAACTGCAGCGGAACAAGCAATCCATTAAAAGAGTCAAGTAGAAAATAAAATATACTATCTTTTATGATTAAAAAGGTTTTTCATCACTGTTATCGGTGAGACTCAGCTTAATAAATATTCCACATCATCGAATCACCCCTGCACTACGGCCAAGGATATTCTTTAGTATCACGACCACAATTATCCATGCACTATGGGCCAATAATATTTGTGTATTCATTAATGGTCATGATCATGCCAACAACTGTCCATAAATGCGCTACGGGCCAATGAGGAATTTTACCACATCATTTGTAACATTACAGTCATGATTACACCGAATAATCCATGAGCATAATCATACCAAGTCCATCTATGCACTATAGGCCACAGACGACTTTCAACATAATATAAACATGAGGATGATGACAATGATATAATAATTCAATAAAAAAAGTTTAAGAATTAATTTGTCCAAGAACTACTAATGTCCAAATTGTCAACATGATACTTCTTTATAGAGTAAAATTCAAAAATGATCAAAAGAATATTTTCATGAAAAGATACGGGATGAAGCGCAAATATCAAGGATATTCTACTAATTTCATGGAATATAGAAGTCAAAACTTTAACCAACTGAGTATAATAAAGAATAGAATAACAAAAGAAATCACCATGCATGCAGTACTTCATAGACAGGTTATTCCAATAGAATACTAAATAACAGAACCAGGTTAGGCGAAATTCGCACCGACAGGATATTCCAACAGAATAATAAAGAATGGAATAACAACAGAAATCACCATGCATGCGTTACTTCGCATAGACAGGTTATTCTAACAGAAAACTAATAAGGACGGAATCAAGTCCGGCGTAAAACGCACAGACAGGATATTCCAACAGAATAATAATGATGAAATCAGGTCCGGCGTAAAACGCACAGATAGGATATTCCAACAGAATAATAAAGACGGAATCAGGTCCGGCGTAAAACGTACAGACAGGATATTCCAACATAATAGTAAAGACGGAATAATAGAAGAATGTCACCACGTATAGGGTAGACCGCGTGTACAGGTTATTCTAACAGAATAATAAGAAATGGAATAACAACAATTCTCTTCATGAATAAGAAAGAATAAGACCCCTTACCGTAAAAGAAACTGGATATAGAAAAAGAAAGGTAGCAGACTTCTCTTTTTCTTTCTCTCTAAAATTTTCTCTCTCTGGAGTTCAGTGAATTCGTAAGAAAATAATGAAGGAATGAGCTTATATTTATAGAAAAATAGATTGCATAGTAACAGCTTGATTTACTTTAATGCGTTAACTCATGAACGGTCCAGATTGATTTACTTTAATCTGACGGTCCATATTTAAATCAATATCTTTTAAATAAAATATAATATATATTATATATATTAAATATATATATATATATATGGCATGTGTTAACGCATTTCACGGGATATATTCCCGTGATTGAATTTTGATTCCTCCCCATTTAGTCAACAAAGCTATACCTATTTATATATATATAATAATAACAATAATGGACTCCCACGTGCATACCAAAACCTTCCCCCACATTTGACTAACTCACACACATATATATATATATAAATATTTAATACTTATATATATATATATATATATATATATAAACAAAACTGAGATAATTATCATATTAACAACTTCGTCATTTCAATTATTGATTTAATAACATATAAAATATCGACAATATTTGAATAAAACTGAATGACTTCTCACATAAGCATCAATAATCAATACCGTGTGCTACTATACAACTACACGTATTACTGTACTTTTACTACCGAGTAGTTCAACATTATCAACGGTAAAACTTTCGCCGTTATTTTCAATAAAATATTTTTGTCGTTTTCTCAATCCGACAATAATTCTGTACGAATATTCCCTGTTAAAATGAATATTCCCCGACCAATCGAATATTATATAACAACTTACGTACTTTACAAAATTTATAAATATTACCCACAACTATAACATTATATCAAATTTACTCCATAATATTTAAAAATGATATTTATAGAAAATTCATTTTTATTTATAAAAGTTGGGGTCTTACAACCTTCCCTTCTTATGAAATTTCACCCTCGAAATTAGGGTACGTACCTGGTATGTCGAAGAGATTAAGGATACCTTGATTTCATTTCAGATTCTAACTCCCAAGTCATTTCCTCAACATCGTGGTTTCTCCACAAAACTTTGACTTGAGGTATAACCTTAGAGCGTAGAATATGTTCCTTCTTATCCAAGATTTGAACAGGATCCTCTCCATACGTCAAATCTTCCCCTATTTCATCTGGTTCTAACTCAATAATGTGGTTTGGGTCTTCCACATATTTACGTAACATGGATATGTGAAAAATGTTATGAACACGAGACATACTTGGCAATAAAACGAGTCTATAGGCCACAGTTCCTACTCGATCGAGGATTAAAAATGGGCCAATGAATCGAGGATTGAGTTTTCCTCTCTTTCTAAATCTCTTAACTCCTTTCCATGGAGCAACACGTAACAACACATGGTCTCCAATATCGAATTCTACGTCCTTTCGATGAAGATCAACGTAACTCTTTTGTGACAACCCGAGAATTTGGACAATTTCTTAAAATCTTAAATGAATGATTTAAGGTTAAATAATAGACCTAGACAGAAGATAAGTGTATGCGTTTGGTGTTATTGGGATTGAATTTTGAGGATTTCAAAATTCGGTAAAGGAAATAGGTGAATTATTCAGGATTAAGTGTTTATGTGACTATGCTCTATGAATATGGTTAGTGTACTGAATGTGGTTAAGGGTCAAGGGTTGACCAGATTAATTATATATGTGTCAAACCCTAAGAAAATATTAAGAACGTTAACGTTCTGTTAGAAAACCCTAGCAATGGATAAGAAATCGTAGAAATCGGTTCTGAAACCCTAGTTTAGTTCCGGGAATACGAAACCCTAAATTCATGATATAAATATGGTGATTAAGTTAGAAAACTCTAACGATATATTCAGAAACCCTAATTTCAATTTCGAGAATTTAAACCCTAATTTGGGAAATCAAAGGCTAAATATAATGGCTTATGTATTTTGATAATATATTAGAGATAACCCTAATTGTTAAATTAGAAACTTTAATGCGGAGTATTAAACCCTAAGGGTTAAAAAGTTGTGTGTAAGGAATATGAACATTATGTGATGATTTATATTTGTTTACTATATAAACAAACCAAAAGAAACTAGTGTAACCCTAATTATATATTAGGAATGAAGGATTTAATAACTTAAGGGTTATGAAAAAGAGAATTGTGGTATTTAGAATACTTACTAAATCTAAGAGATTTATTTTATATATCTCAAATGATTACTTTTATAACCTAATTATAGCAAGTCTAATTGGGATAAGAAAATAAGTGTGAATGAGCAAGGATTGGTGTTATAATTGATGAAGTAAAAACCCTAAGTAAATGATTTCGGTTGGATAAGAATTTAAGGTATTGGATTATATATATTTTATAGCCCAAGTGTTGGCCAATGAAATTAGTTAGAGGCCCAAGCAATACATTAATTGAGTGGCTCAAATATTTTTATTGATAAGCCCAATTGAAGGAAGGGCATGATGGACATCTGATATTATTAAAAGTGTTGGACTATGATTGATTTACATGACCGGTGGATAGAGAAGGAAAAAGGAGGAGAGATTGAGCATGTGACTAAGATTTATTTTGGTCTCTTATTTGTCTAAAGTTGGTTACCAACTCTCCACCAACTCCTCTTATGTGTCATTGTTTTATTTATCCAACATCTTTGTTCATGATTGTAAGTAAAGCTTTGGTAGTTTAGTGGGAGAAAAGGAGAAGAAATAATGCATACATATCTTCCATTTTTAAACCACACATGTGGCAAATGATATTTCCAAAATAAGCTAGGTGTCTCATTAATAAAGAAGTCATCTTGTATACTAATCTTCCACACATCTATGCAATGATTAGTAAGAGAGTTAGTGGGATGAAAAATGAACTACATGGTCGGTTATTGCAAGGAAAAAAAAAAAGAAGGGGCATGTGATGTAATGATTTTCTACTTTAGTAGTTCACCCACTCCTACCAACTTTCCCTAGGTGTCCTCATTTAATTTAGCCAACACTTTGGCATTTCTTCCAAGTAAAAGCTTGGTGGTTTAATGAGAGAAGGAAAGAGAATGGGTGGGATAAGAAAGGCTCATGGCCGGATGGAGTAGGAGAGAAAAAGAGAGTGGATTTGGATGATTGATAAAAAAACTACACCTAATAAAATCCATCTCATTTCTCTTTCATCTTTCTTCCAAGTTGCTTAGAACTAAAGAGAGAAAGAGAGGAGGATTTTCGGCCATTTTAGGGAAAGAAAAAGGGAGAGTTTTTTTTTTAAAGTTACTTAGTTCTTTAATCTAAGTATTAGAAAGAAGAAGAAGAGGAATCAAAAGAAGGTATAAGAAATCCCTACTTTTATAGTTTAATTTCTCTTTGTGATGTTTTGAGTTTTAATTTTTGTAAAACAATGATCTTGAGGTTTATAACCCTAGATCTTGGTGTTTAAAGGTGTTCTATGTTTAGATCCAACTCTTTTATGGATCAAAAGTTAGATCAAAAGTATAAAAGGGAAACTAGGTTTTTCAAAATATAGAAAACCCTAAATTTTCTTAGCTTTTGTTGTGTTTGATCTTATGTTTATTGATTATTTGGTGAATTAAACCATGGATCATGTTAGATTCATGAGTATATGAGTTATATTAGGTATTATGTTGAGCTATGTTGATTTTATTTGAAAATAGGGAAGTTTTCTTAAAAGACACCAAAGGTTGCAAAAACAATTTTTTTGAGAAACCAAACATGATGTGGAAATGACCTTATCTCTCATTTTACTTTGAATTTTTGAGTGTGGTCAATTTGTGGAGCTAGATATATGCGTCAAGGATAAAATCCCTTTGGAATCACTCAATTAGGTTGAAAAATGAGCAAGTTATGGGATTTCTCCCAAACTACACAAAGGTAATAAAAACTGTTTAAGTTTTGGTGAAGGACTCCAAAACTGCCAAATGACAAAAACAAGCTGCCAAGAATTTTGTGAGGGCTGTTTTGTCAACTTTTCTTGTGAGGAAAAATCCGACCTTTTGGAAAATGAAAATATATGGTATTAAGTAGCTCGTGTCCAAAAATGAGTTAATTCCGGGTTAAAACGACCAAGTTATGACCGTTCTAATTTTTGTGATTTTCCGATAGAAATCACTATAAATGGAGTTCTACAACTCCGATTGCCACGAAATTTAAAATGGAGCATCAAGTTAACATATATAAGGTTATCCCAAGAGATGGAAATGTTTGGAGTTAAGCACGAGGTAGCTATTTTCTTAAGCTACGCACTAGAAATTAATTTTTGAAAAATATCAAAGAAAGTTGGAAAATTATGGAAAAATAATTTTTGTGTATGAAATACATGTATATATGTTTGACCAAATGATAGAAAAATAATAAGTTGATTTGGAATTTTCGTGAAGAAGAATAGTGAATTCAGGTTGCTGAAATGGAATCCAGGTTGCTGGATTAGTATTTGACTTATTAGGTGTTAACGAATAACTTATGAAATGAAAAAGCGAATGTTAAATCATATAAATGTGATTCTAAGTAATTGTTAAGTGTTTAGGCAGAGTTTAATTGAAATTAAACTCGAGTATTATCTGACTAGACTGTCGGGATGTTAGAATTGTGTCGGGTTCAACTCAGACTGAAATAGTTTGATCTTATACTAAGTCTTATGTGAATTATAGACTGATAGGCTTATGTGTTATGTGTTTAGGTTATTCTGTGGATATAATATACTGTGATGATATTTTTATAATATTGGAGATCTATATTATTAATATTAGGTTTTCGGGTAAAGCGTTATTAATTGCGTTGCGGTAATCAACGGTTCAGGCAAGTTTTCTTTGTACTTAACTCTAATAAGAGTGTTTTATTCAAGCTTATGGTTAATCATTGCTGATTGCAACGAAAATTGTATTCTGTACATCTTGCATGTATAAGTCAGGTATGAAAGGCTGATCACCTTCATTATCAGTTGGTTCAGAAATGTTTGTTCATGTATAATACTTGTTCAGTCAAAAATTTGTTCGTGCTAGTTCTCAATTATATTGATGAATTATAGCAAGCCCATTATTCATACTCTTCAATCATGATATATCGTTATATTATTGTATATAAACTTGCTGGGCAACTTTCATGCTCACCCTTGCTATATCATGATAAAATATTGCAGATAAGGCGAATGCGTTCGGATATAGGAAACGGTTAAAGCCAAGTTCAGCTTGGGATATAAAGTGCGGCTAGTTTGTAATAGCGTATTTTGATAAATGTGTTGTATTTTACATAGTTTATGAATTGTGTATTAAGTTAAGGTTACTTGATTTTGTGGAAAAGTGTGTAAGTTTAATGTATAAATAATTTATGTTTATATCTTCCGCAATTAGTGATAGAAATAGCGTACCGAGTCCGCGGCGATTCGGGGCCCGGATTCGGGGATGCTACATCTTTTGTCGATCTTGTGAGGTTTTTATACGTTGCCGGATCGTTTGAATCTTTTCCATAGTCATACGTACCAACTCCGGTCCCAACAACGTTGCTTCACCCACCTCATCCCAACATACTGGAGAACGACACTTTTTTCCATATAACGCCTCGAACGGAGCCATGCCAATACTTGCTTGATAATTGTTGCTATAGGAAAACTCCACCAATGGTAAAAACTTGTCCCAACTTCCCTTGAAGTCAAGGACACACAGTCTTACTGGATCTTTAAGAGTTTGAGTCGTCCTCTCCGACTGCCCGTCCATCTGAGGATGATATGCCGAGCTAAATCGTAAATTCGTGTCCATAGCTTTTTGCAAACTAACCCAAAATCTTGAAGTGAATCTTGGGTCTCGATCAGAAACTATGGATACTGGCATACCATGCAATCTTACAACCTCGTTTATGTAAATATGAGCAAGACGTTCAAGTGTATAAGTTTCTCGTATCGATAAGAAATGAGTAGACTTGGTCAATCTATCAACACTAACCCAAATCGCATTTATGCCTTGAGAAACTTTGGGAAGACCGGTAACAAAATCCATGGTAATGTGCTCCCACTTCCATTCTAGAATTTCAAGTGTTTAAAATAGACCTTTTGGTCCTTGATGCTCCGCCTTGACTCGTTGACACGTTAGACACCTTGAGATAAACAGCGCTATCTCTCTCTTCATATTGCCCCACCAAAATGTATGTCGAAGATCATGATACATTTTGGTACTCCCAGGATGGATTGCAAACGGTGTGTTGTGGACCTCCATCATGATTTTATACTTTAAATCAGGGTCGTTAGGAACATAAAGTCTCGAGTTGACTCGAAGTATTCCTTTTTCATCAATTCTTGCTTCCGGCATAGCACCTTCTTGCACTTTCTTCCTCATACGCATCAGTTCCAGGTCTGTAGCTTGAGCAGCTTTAACTTTATCAATTAAAGTTGGTTCTACTCGTATATTCTCCATCATTACATGGGTCCCTGGAGTCTTTAACTCTATCTCCATCCTTTGCAAGTCACACAAAATGGGCCTTTGCGTTAACAATATCGCATTCAGCACTTGCATATGATCTTCTACTCAATGTGTCAGCTACCATGTTTGTTTTTCCAGGATGGTATTGGATGGTATGATCATAATCTTTCAACAGTTTAGGCCAACGTGGTTGTCGCATGTTGAGTTCCTTTTGAGTGAAGAAATATTTGAGGCTTTTATGATCCGTAAAGATCTCCACTTTCTCTCCATACAAGTAATGCCTCCAAATTTTAAGTGCGAAGATAACAGCTGCCAACTCTAGATCATGAGTAGGATAATTCCTCTCATATTCTTTGAGTTGTCTTGAGGCATAGGCTATGACTTTCCTATGTTGCATGAGAACACATCCCAACCCTTTGCCCGAAGCATCACTGTAGATGACAAATCCCTCCGAGCCAGATGGTATTGTCAGAACAGGTGCTGAAATGAGTCTCCTCTTGAGTTCTTGAAAACTCTTCTCATATTCTTCACTCCAAACAAACTTTGTATCTTTCCGAGTCAGCTGAGTTAATGGAGTAGCGATTCGAGAAAATCCTTCCATGAATCTCCGATAATAACCAGCTAAACAGAGAAAGCTACGTACTTCGGTCACTGATTTAGGTTGCTCCCAGCTTTGAATTGCTTCAATATTTTCTTGGGTAAATAGATATTCCATGACTTGATACTACATGCCCAAAGAATGCTACTTCCTCAAGCCAGAACTCGCATTTCTTCAACTTGGCATAAAGCTTGTATTCACGAAGCTTTTGGAGTATCAGCCTCATGAACAAAGTGATCTAAATATTCTTGAATACTCGGTTCATCATATCCATGAAGGCAGCAGGAGCATTAGTCAATCTAAAGGACATGACTAGGAATTCATAATGCCCGTATCGAGTTCTGAAACCCGTCTTTGGAATGTCATCGGTTCTAATCTTCAATTGGTGATATCCGGAACAAAGATCAATCTTTGAAAAGAATTTGGCTCCTTGTAACTGGTCAAACAGGTTATCAATACGTGGCAATGGGTACCTATTTTTGATGGTGACATGATTCAACTCCCGATAATCAATACAAAGTCGCATACTCCCATCTTTCTTCTTTATGAATAGAATAGGAGCACCCCAAAGAGAAGTACTAGGACGAATAAAGCCAATGTCTAATAATTCCTGCAGTTGAGTCTTTAACTCCTAAAGTTTAATAGAAGCCATTCGATATGGGGCTTTGGAAATGGGTTTTGTATCGGGTTTAAGGTCGATACAAAATTCAATTTCATTCTCTGGGGGTAGGCCAGGAAGTTCTTCAGGGAATACGTCAGGAAATTTATTAACAATAGAAATATCATTCAAAACTGACGTATTTTTGTTTAGATTTGTGACGTGGGCTAAGAAAGCTTGACATCCATTTTTCAATAAACGAATAGCTTTATGGCTTGAGATGACCATGATTGATTTTAATGGTTTGGTCAGCTTGAATTCACATAATAGGTTGATTAGGAATATGAAAGCTAACAACCTTACGAAAACAATCAATTTTAGCATAATGAGTAGTTAACCAATCAATCCCTAAAATCACATCAAATGCAAGTATTTTCAATGAAATAAGATTAACAGGTAATGTGAGGGTACTGATTTGAACCAAACAAGACTTATAAACAGTGGATGTAATGAAGGTTTCTCCCAACGGAGTTTCTATAGATAAGTCAAAGTCTAATTTCTCCGGAGTCAAATTTAATCGTTGAGCGCAAGTAGGAGAAATAAAAGAATGGGTAGAACCTGGTATCAAATAAGGTATAGACTTCACTAGAGTTTATAATAAGCTTACCCGTTATGACCTCGTTCGGGTTCCTTTCTTTTTGGGAGATAACAGCTTTGACTTTTCTGGGACAGCCTTTGGTGCCTCCATCCTAGCTAAACTTGTCTTTGGTGAACGACAAAATCGAGCTAGGTGACCTTCTCTTCCACAATTATAACATTCTTTGGACAGCATCACGCAGTTTGGACTAATGTGTCCCTCTCCTCTGCATTTGAAGTATATGATAGGTGGTCGTTCTCCTTCCTTAACAACGGGTGTTGGTTATGACGTCTTTTCATCATTGTTGAATCTCCTCTTCTTGAAATGTTCATTCTTATTGTTTTGGCCCTGATTACCACCGAAGTGGTTACCATTTCTGGCATGTTGATTCCCTCCACGTTTGTTGTCACCGCTTCGATGACTTCTCTCACTGGTATTACCATTTTTCTGGCTGCTTTCTCTTGGTTGCATTAACTCGTTATCGCGATCCACTAACTCATCCCTATTTACAACATCTGAATACAAACACAGTTTATGAGAAATAAGATATTGATGTATCTCCGGCTTCAAACCTCTTAAAAACATCCGCGTCATTCTCTCTTCATTATCAACTAAGTGGGACGCAAACCAGGACAACTCGGCAAACTTGGCTTCGTACTACGACATGGTCATGTTATTCTGCTCCATCTTGATGAACTCTACCTCTTTCATGTGATGAATACTTTCGGGAAAGTATTTGTCGTTGAATAGTTCTTGAAACTTCTCCCAAGACATCTTTAGTGCGGAAGGTTGAGTACGTTTTACTGATTCCCACCAGTAATATGCCTCTCCTCGTAATATAAAGGTGGCAAATGGCACCTTTTGCTCCTCGGAGCATCCCAAGACATCAAATATCTTGGTGATCTGCTTTATCCATGCATCCGCCTTAAGTGGTTTTGGCTCTCCAATAAACTCTGGTGGTCCCAGCTCCTTGAACTGTTTAGCGGTGATCGTCCGAGAGTTTTCAGTGTTTCCACCTGCATTTTGGACAGGAGCCGCACTTGCCTGATGTTGCATGAATTGTATAAAACCTCTGAACATTCCATCGTTCGTCATCTAGTCAATGTTGTTGTTTGCTTGAGGATTATCGCCTTCCTGATGCACATTATCCTGATTATTGATCTGTGGAGACTCAACGGTCTCCTGTGCTCCATTGCTATTCTCAACATTCTCGGAATGTCATTTTCAGATACTGCCACAAAACAAAGGTTAATTAACATATAACATATTATCCCTATACTCTGACCGACCAATTAAATACTAAATAAACTTAGGTAGGTCATACTAGCGAAGGAATTTCCCGTCTCTCCCCTCCTAATTCTAGTCTCACATCTTAGCCAGGGATCATATCCCTAAGCTTTGATACCAACTGTGATGTGCCCAAAATAGGTATACATCACCCATATTGAGTCGTCAAATACATGGTACAAAATTCAAATACAATCTTAAATATACAACATGAGCTGTGAGTTTTAATACAAACATTGTCTTCTAGACAGCATTAAAACTCAAAATAAGTCCCCAATAAATTTATTAACACACTATTTCATAAAATAGTGAGAACTACTAATGCTATCCTCTGGACCGTCACTCCGTTCCCCGACTAGTCCCTGCTACGTTCTCATTTCCTGAAGAGAACAGTGAAAGAAAGGGTGAGCTCAACTAACCTAGTAAGAAATATTATGACTAAGATAAATCAGAATAAATTATCTTTAGCCTTCAATATTGTTAAACTGATACAATATAACAAACATCAAGTTTAACTGCAGCGGAACAAGCAATCCATTAAAAGAGTAAAGTAGAAAATAAAATTTACTATCTTTTATGATTTAAAAGATTTTTCATCACTTTTATCGCTGAGACTCAACTTAATAAATAATCCACATCATTGAATCACCCCTGCACTACGGCCAAGGATATTCTTTAGTATCACGACCACAATTATACATGCACTACAGGCCAAGGATATTCGTGTATTCATTAATGATCATGATCATGCCAACTGTCCATCAATGCACTATGGTCAATGAGGATTTTTACCACATCATTTGTAATATTACGGTCATAATTATACCGAATAATCCCTGGTCATAATCATACCAAGTCCATCTATGCACTACAGGCCACAGATGACTTTCAACATATTATAAACATGAGGACGGTCCAGATTTAAAACAAAATCTTTTAAACAAAATATAATATATTCTATTTATAATCTAATAAAATGAATAACTTTATAAAAGTATTCTATTTTATATAAAAGATTTTACTATGCAAAATACTATGCAACAATTACTGTAGCAATAATTGAACAATACTGAGTGACTTCTCACGTAAGCATCAATAATCAATATCGTGTGCTACTATACAACCACGCGTATTACTGTACTTTTAATACCGGGTGTTTTAATAGTTAATGGTAAAACTTCCGCCGTTATTTTCATAAAGTATTTTTGTCGTTTACTCAATCCGACAATAATTCTGTTGTGGGGTCCACCAATGATTATGCCGTTGTGCGAATATTCCCTGTTAAAACGAATATTCCCAGACCAATCGAATATTATATAACAACTTGCGTACTTTGCAAAATTTATAAATATTACCCACAACTATAACATTATATCAAAATTACTCCATAATATTCAAAAATGATATTTATAAAAAATTCATCTTTATTTATAAAAGTTGGGGTCTTACAACCTCCCCTTCTTATGAAATTTTACCCTAAATTAGGGTACGTACCTGGTATGTCGAAGAGGTAAGAATACCTTGATTTCATTTCATATTCTAACTCCCAAGTCATTTCCTCAACATCGTGGTTTCTTCACAAAACTTTGACTTGAGGTATAACCTTGGAGCGTAAAATATGTTCTTTCTTATCCAAGATTTGAATAGGAATCTCTTCATACGTCAAATCTTCCGCTATTTCGTCCGGTTCTAACTCAATAATATGGTTCGGGTCTTCCAAATATTTACGTAACATGGATATGTAAAAAATATTATGAACACGAGATATACTTGGCGGTAAACCGAGTCTATAGGCCACAGTTCCTACGCGATCGAGGATTAAAAATGGGCCGATAAATCGAGGATTGAGCTTTTCTCTCTTTTCAAATCTCGTAACTCCTTTCCATGGAGCAACACGTAGCAACACATGGTCTCCAATATCGAATTCTATGTCCTTTTGATGAAGATCAACATAACTCTTTTGTCGATCTTGTGAGGTTTTATACGTTGCCAGATCATTTGAATATTTTCCGTAGTCATACGTACCAACTCCGATCCCAACAATGTTGCTTCACCCACCTCATCCCAACATACTGGAGAACGACATTTTTTTCCATACAACGCCTCGAATGGAGCCATGCCAATACTTGCTTAATAACTGTTGTTGTAGGAAAACTCCACCAATGGTAAGAACTTGTCCCAACTTCCATTGAAGTCAAGGACACAGAGTCTTAATAGATCATCAAGAGTTTGAATCGTCCTCTCCGACTGCCCGTTAGTTTGAGGATGATATGCCGAACTAAATCGTAAATTCGTGCCCATAGCTTTTTAAAAACTAACCCAAAATCTTGAAGTGAATCTACGGTCTAGATCAGAAAATATGGATACTGGCATACCATGCAATCTTATAACCTCATTTATGTATATACGAGCAAGACGTTCAAGTGTATAAGTTTCTCGTATTGGTAAAAAATGAACAGACTTGGTTAATCTATCAACAATGACCCAAATCGCATCTATGCCTTGAGAAACTTTGGGAAGACCGGTAACGAAATCCATGGTAATGTGCTCCCACTTCTATTCTAGAATTTCAAGTGGTTGCAATGGACCTTCTGGTACTTAATGCTCTGCCTTGACTAGTTGACACGTTAGACACCTTGAGATAAACAGCGTTATCTCTCTCTTCATATTACCACACCAAAATGTATATCGAAGATCATGATACATTTTGGTACTCCAAGGATGGATTGGAAACGGTGTATTGTGCGCCTCCATCATGATTTTATACTTTAAATCAGGGTCGTTAGGAACATAAAGTCTGGAGTTGACTCGAAGTATTCCTTCATCATCGATTCTTGCTTCCGGTATAGCACTTTCTTGCACTTTCTTCCTCATATGCATCAGCTTCAGGTCTGTAGCTTGAGCAGCTTTAACTTTATCATTTAAAGTCGGTTCTACTCGTATATTCACCATCATCACATGGGTCCCTGGAGTCTTTAAATCTATCTCCATCCATTGCAAGTCACATAAAATAGGCCTTTGTGTTGACAATATCGCATTCGCACTTGCATATGATCTTCTACTCAATGCGTCAGTTACCATGTTTGCTTTTCCGTGTGCTACTGTGCAACTACGCGTATTATTGTACTTTTAACACCTGGGTGTTTCAATAGTTAACGGTAAAACTTCCGTCGTTATTTTCATAAAGTATTTTTGTAGTTTACTCAATCCGACAATAATTCTATTGTGGGGTCAACCAATGATTGTGCCATTGTACGAATATTCCTTGTTAAAATGAATATTCCCCGACCAATCGAATATTATATAACAACTTGCGTACTTTGCAAAATTTATAAATATTACCCACAACTATAACATTATATCAAATTTACTCCATAATATTCAAAAATGATATTTATAGAAAATTCATCTTTATTTATAAAAGTGGGGGTCTTACAACCTCCCCTTCTTATGAAATTTCCCCCTCAAAATTAGGGTACGTACCTGGTATTTCGAAGAGGTAGGATACCTTGATTTCATTTCAAATTCTAACTCCCAAGTCATTTCCTTAACATCGTGATTTCTCCACAAAACTTTGACTTGAGGTATAACCTTGGAGCGTAAAATATGTTCTTTCTTATCCAAGATTTGAATAAGAATCTCTGCATACGTCAAATCTTCCGCTATTTCGTCCGGTTCTAACTCAATAATGTGGTTTGGGTCTTCTAAATATTTACGTAACATGGATATGTGAAAAACGTTATGAACACGAGACATACTTGGCGGTAAACCGAGTCTATAGGCCACAATTCCTACTTGGTCGAGGATTAAAAATGGGTCGATGAATCGAGGATTGAGCTATCCTCTCTTTTCAAATCTCGTAACTCCTTTCCATAGAGCAACACGTAACAACACATGGTCTCCAATATCGAATTCTACGTCCTTTCGATGAAGATCAGCATAACTCTTTTGTCGATCTTGTGAGGTTTTATACGTTGCCGGATCATTTGAATCTTTTCCGTAGTCATACGTATCAACTCCTGGTCCCAACAATGTTGCTTCACCCACCTCATCCCAACATACTAGAGAACGACACTTTTTTCCATACAATGCCTCGAATGGAGCCATGCCAATACTTGCTTAATAACTGTTGTAGGAAAACTCCACCAATGGTAAGAACTTGTCCCAACTTCCATTGAAGTCAAGGACACAGAGTCTTAATAGATCTTCAAGAGTTTGAATCGTCATCTCCGACTGCCCGTTAGTCTGAGGATGATATGCCGAACTAAATCGTAAATTCGTGCCCATAGCTTTTTACAAACTAACCCAAAATCTTGAAATAAATCTTGGGTCTCGATCAGAAACTATGGATACTGGCATACCATGCAATCTTACAACCTCATTTATGTATATACGAGCAAGACGTTTAAGTGTATAAGTTTCTCGTATCGGTAAAAAATGAGCAGACTTGGTCAATCTATCAACAATGACCCAAATCGCATCTATGCCTTGAGAAACTTTTGGAAAACCGGTAACGAAATCCATGGTAATGTGCTCCCACTTCCATTCTAAAATTTCAAGTGCTTGCAATGGACCTTTTGGTACTTAATGCTCTGCCTTGACTCGTTGACACGTTAGACACCTTGAGATAAACTCTGCGATCTCTCTCTTTATATTGCTCCACCAAAATGTATGTCGAAGATCATGATACATTTTGATACTCCCAAGATGGATTGCTAATTATGTGTTGTGCGCCTCCATTATGATTTTATACTTTAAATCAGGGTCGTTAGGAACACAATGTCTGGAGTTGACTCGAAATATTCCTTCTTCGTCGATTCTTGCTTCCGACATAACACCTTCTTGCACTTTCTTCCTCATACGCATCAGCTCCATGGTCTGTAGCTTGAGCAGCTTTAACTTTATCATTTAAAGTCGGTTCTACTCGTATATTCACCATCATGACATGGGTACCTGGAGTCTTTAACTCTATCTCCATCCTTTGCAAGTCACATAAAATGGGCCTTTGTGTTGACAATATCGCATTCGCACTTGCATATGATATTCTACTCAATGCGTCAGTTACCATGTTTGCTTTTCTGTGTGCTACTGTGCAACTACGCGTATTATTGTACTTTTAACACCGGGTGTTTCAATAGTTAATGGTAAAACTTCCGCCGTTATTTTCATAAAGTATTTTTGTCGTTTACTCAATCCGACAATAATTCCGTTGTGGGGTCCACCAATGATTGTGTCATTGTACGAATATTCCTTGTTAAAACGAATATTCCCCGACCAATCGAATATTATATAACAACTTGCGTACTTTGCAAAATTTATAAATATTACCCACAACTATAACATTATATCAAATTTACTCCATAATATTCAAAAATGATATTTATAGAAAATTCATCTTTATTTATAAAAGTTAGGGTCTTACATATTCTGCTACTTCACTACTTCAGTATTCAGTTTTTCTAAGGTAGGGAATATTATTTGTTGTACTCGTAAGGGATATTATTTGTTGTACTCGTAAGGGGTATTATTTCTTTCGTATCCATGAAGAGAACTTCTGTTATTCTATTCTTTATTATTATGTTGGATTAACCTGTTTATGTGAAGTACCGCATACATGGTGAAATTCTTTTGTTATTCCATTATTTTTTATTCTGTTGGAATAACATGTCTGTGCGGTCTATTGCATGCCTAGTGAATTATTTTGTTATTTCATTCTTATTATTCTGTTGGAATAACATGTTTATTCGAAGTACCGCATACATGGTGAAATTCTTCTGTTATTACATTCTTATTATTCTATTGGAATAACCTGTTTATGCGAAATACCGCATACATGGTGAAATTCTTCTAATATTCGGTTCTTTATTATTCTGTTGGAATATCCTGTCTGTGCGTTTACGCTGGACATGGTTCCATTATTTATTATTCTGTCAGAATATCCTGTCTGTGCGTTTACGCCGGACCTGGTTCCATTATTTATTATTCTGTCGAAATATCATGTCTGTGCGTTTACGCCGGACCTGGTTCTATTATTTATTATTCTGTTGGGAATAACCTGTTTGTGCAGTCTATCGCACACATGGTGAATCCTTCTGTTATTCCATTCTTTATTATTCTGTTGGAATAACCTGTCTATGTAGATTACCACATGTATGGTGAATGATCCTTCGTATTCATTCCTTATTAAATTGTGGAAATGATCTGTCTCGTGGATTACCGCATGGCGGGTGAAAATCCATTTTCAGTTTCATATATTATATTATACTCAGTTGGTTAAAGATTTGGCTTCTATACTCCATGAAATTAGTGGAATATCCTTGATATTTGCGCTTCATCCAGTATCTTTTCATGAAAATATTCTTCTGAGCATTCTTGAATTTTACTGCACAAAGCAGTATCATATTGAAAATTTGGACGTTATTGAGTTCAGGATAAATTAACTTATAAATCTTTAAAATTTATTCATGAACTTGTTTTATTGAATTGTCATCATCATCATGCTTATATTATGTTGAAAGTCATCTTTGGCTTACGTGTATAGATGGACTTGGTATGATTATGACCAGGGATTATTCGGTATAGTCATGACCGTAATGTGACGAATGATGTGGTAAAAGTCCTCATTGGCCTGTAGTTCATTGGTGGACAGTTGTTGGTATGATTATGAACAGGGATTATTCGGTATAGTCATGACCATTGATGATTACATGAATATCCTTGGCCGTGGAGCAGGGATGATTCGATTTTATTTATTAAGCTGAGTCTCAGCGATAAAAGTGATGAAAAACCTTTTAAATCATAGAAGATAGTAGATTTTATTCTCTACTTGAATCTTCTAATGGATTGCTTGTTCCACTGCAGTTAAACTTGATGTTTATTATATTTTATCAGTTTAACACCGTTAAAGGCTAATGATAATTTATTCTGCGTTATCTTAGTCATAATATTTCTTACTGGGCTAGTTGAGCTCACCCTTTCTTTCACTGTTCTCTTCAGGAAATGAGAACGTAGCTGGGACTAGTCGGGGAACAGAGTGATGATCCTAGATGGTGCATTAGTAGTCCTCACTATTCTGTGAAATAGTGTGATAATAAATGTAATGAGGACTCCATTGAGTGTGGATATTGTCTAGATGACAATATTTGTATTAAAACTCACAGCCTATGTTTTGTCGTATTTTACACGACTGTTGTATAATTAAGTTGTATTTGTATTATGTACCATGTATCTGGCGACTCAAGATGGGTGATGTATACCTGTTTTGGGGGCGTCACAGTTGGTATCAAAGCTTAGGGATATGATCTCTGGCTGAGATGTGAGACAAGAACTAGGAGGGGAGAGACGGGGAATTCCTTCGCTAGTATGACCTACCTAAGTTTACTTGTTATTTAATTGGTCGGTCAGAGTATAGAGATAATATGTGATATATTAATTAACCCTTGTTTTGTGGCAGTATTTGTAAATGGCATCTGAAAATGCTGAGATAAGCAATGAAGCACATGAGACCGTTGAGTTAGCTCAACCAAAAGGTAACGACCAACAACACGTGGAACAATG
Source organism: Panax japonicus (assembly GCA_020205505.1). Classification (NCBI taxonomy): domain Eukaryota; kingdom Viridiplantae; phylum Streptophyta; class Magnoliopsida; order Apiales; family Araliaceae; genus Panax; species Panax japonicus. The sequence goes on along the minus strand of CM035096.1, from coordinate 76,918,089 downwards.
ATAATCATACCGGTGGCAACGGCCATCGGAACAATGATAACCATCGTGGGGGAAATTATCATGCCAAGAATGGTAACCACTTCGGTGGTAATCATGGCTAAGATAATAGAAGTGGAAATTTCAATAAGAGAAGGTCATTTAGCTCGATTTTGTCGTATAGTGAAGTCAAGTCCAGCTGGAACGGTGGCACCAAAGGCGGATACGGACAAAACAAAGTCGGTGGTTTCAGAAAGAGCATTTTTCGTGACTTCTCACAAAGCAAGTGACCCGAACGAATTTAGCACGGGTTAGTTAATTATAAATTCTTGCGAAGTCTATATCTTATTAGATACCAGTTCTACCCATTCTTTTATCTCTCTTTCTTGCGCTCAACATTTAATTTTGACTTCGGCGAAGTTAGACTTTGACTTATCGGTTGAAACTCCGTTAGTAGAAACCTTCGTTACCTCCACTGTTTATAGATCTTGTTGATTCAAATCGACACTTTCATGTTACCTGTCGATCTTATCTCTTTGATAATACTTCCCTTTGATGTGATTTTAGGAATCGATTCGTTAACTACTCATCAAGCTTTTTGTAAGGTTGCTAGCTTTCACATTCCTAACCAACCTATTATGCGAATTTAAGCAACCAAACCAATCACTTGTCATATCAAGTCATAAGTAAAGAGCCCTTAGCCTTTCGCTGGTGACTTCTTTGTGTGGAATGCACCGAAGCTAAACTTTCCGTTGGGGACGTTGTGAATAATGATGGCAAGTTGATAGGTATCAATGTGACGTGCTATCCAAGTTTTGGATGAGAGTCACAGTTTTGAATGATATTTCTATTGTTAATAAATTTCCTGACTGTATTCTTGAAGACTTCTTAGCCTACCCCTAGAGCGTGAAATCGAATTTTTTATTGACCCCAGTACAAAACCCATTTCTAAAACCCTCAAATATTTCTTTACCTAAAACGATCGTATAATGTGCCAAAGACATTAGCTTGAGCCGTTAAAGATTACGATCATACCATTCAATATCATCATGGAAGAGCGAACGTCGTAGCTGACGCGTTGAGTAGAAGATCGTATGCGTTTACGAGTGTGATGTTGTTAACACAAAGACCCATTTTGTATAACTTACAAATGATGGAGATAGAGTTAAAGACTCTAAGACCCACGTGAAGATAACGAATATACGATTAGAATCGACTTTAATTGATAAAGTTAAAGCCGCTCAAGTTACACACCCGGAGCTGATGAATGTGAAGAATGAAGAAGGTTCAAGAGGGCATTATTCTAGAAGCAAAAATCGACAAAGAGAGGAAATCTCAACCCTCTATTTAATTGGCCCATTTGAAATCCTCGATCGAGTAGTAACTGTGGCTTATAGAATCATTTTACCGCCAAATATGTTGCGTGTTCAGAATGTTTTTTTTACGTATCGACGTTACGTAAATATGGGGACGACCCAAACCATATTTTTAATTTAGAACCGGACGAGATAGCTGATGATTTAACGTATGAGGAGATACGTGTTAAAATTTTGGATAAGAAGGATTATATTCGACACTCAAAGGTTATAACTCAAGAGTTAGAATTTGAAATGAAGTCAAGATACCCTCACCTCTTCAGCATACCAGGTACGTACGTAAATTTCGAGGGCGAAATTCCATAAGGAGGGGAGATTGTGAGACCCCAGATTTTATGAATAAATATTTAATTTTCTCGAAATAATTTTTTTTAATATTATGGTGTGGATTTGATATAATGTTATAGTTGTGGATAGTATTTATAAATTTTGCAAAGTAAGCAAGTGGTTATATAATATTCGATTGGTCGGGAAATATTCTTTATGTCTGGGAATATCCGTACGACGGCACAATCATTGGTGGACCCCACAACGAAAGTATTGTCGTATTTAGAAAACGGCAGAAATATCATTTTATAAAAATAACGGCGAAAGTGTAACCGTTAAAATTGTTGAACTACTCGGTATTAAAATTACAGTAATACGCGTGGTTGCATAGTAGCACGCGGTATTGATTATCGATGCTTATGTGATAAGTCACTCAGTTAAACTCAATTATTGCTACAGTAATTGATGCATCATATCTCTCATATTATTGATTCAATTATTGTTACAGTATCATCTGCATAATATGTTATATTATTAAATCAATAATTGAGACGGCAAAGTTATTCATATTATTATTTGCAATATTGACAATGTCTAGAAGTTCTGTCAAGGAGAGGTTTGGTAACCTAATTGCACGCCAATAAGGAGAAATCCTTATCGGAAAGCCCCCTCTTTCCTGGGAACGACCGGTTGTTAAATATTATGAATTATAAAATTAATGATGAATAAGTTCGTGTTTATTAAAGATGAATTTTATAGTTTCACTTGTGTTGGACTTATTTGTGTTAGTATAATTGATGTCTGGAGGTTATATTGTTCAATTGGGTGTTCGGGACACTTTTCGTGTCGGGGTACTTATTCACGAGTTATTTTTCATGAGTTACTATTCACGAGTTACTATTCATGAGTTACTATTCACGAATTACTATTCACGAGTTACTATTCAGGACTTACTATTCATGAGTTACTATTCACGGGGTACTATTCACCCAGTAAGATATATTTCTTTTAGGTCCAAATTATTTTTGGGTACAATATTATTGCATGAGGAGATGTGCTAATTTTTCAGACCGTTGGTTGAAGATATAATAGTAAATCAATATGGACCGCTGGTGGAAAGTTATAATAGTAAATCAATATGGATCACTGGTTTAAAGTTTTAATAGTAAATCAGTATGGACCGTTGCTTTAAGTTTTAATAGTAAATCAATTTGGACTGTCCGTTTAAAAGTAAATCAATCTGGACTGTTCATGAATTAGTTAATATTCAGTCCATTCTCCTATAAATAGAAGTTCATTCCTTCATTATTTCTTACGAATTCACTGAAACTTTAGAGAGAGAAACTATAGAGAAAAAAAGAAAAGTATTCTGTTACTTCACTACTTCAGTATTCAGTTTTTCTAAGGTAGAGAATATTATTTGTTGTACTTGTAAGGGATATTATTTGTTGTACTCGTAAGGGGTATTATTTCTTTCGTATTCATGAAGAGAACTTTTGTTATTCTATTCTTTATTATTATGTTGGAATAAGCTGTTTATGCGAAGTACTACAATAATGGTGAAATTTTTTTGTTATTTCATTATTTATTATTCTGTTGGAATAACCTGTACGTGCGGTCTATCGCATGCCTGATGAATTCTTTTATTATTTCATTCTTATTATTCTGTTGGAATAACCTGTTTATGCGAAGTACCGCATACATGGTGAAATTCTTCTGTTATTACATTCTTATTATTCTATTGGAATAACCTGTTTATGCAAAATACCGCATACATGGTGAAATTCTTCTAATATTCGGTTCTTTATTATTCTGTTGGAATATCCTGTCTGTGCGTTTACGCTGGACCTGGTTCCATTATTTATTATTCTGTCAGAATATCCTGTCTGTGCGTTTACGCCGGACCTGGTTCCATTATTTATTATTCTGTCAGGAATATTATGTCTGTGCGTTTACGTCGGACCTGGTTCTATTATTTATTATTCTGTTGGGAATAACCTGTTTGTGCAGTCTATCGCACGCATGGTGAATCCTTCTGTTATTCCATTCTTTATTATTCTGTTGGAATAACCTGTCTATGTGGATTACCACATGCATGGTGAATGATCCTTCGTATTCATTCCTTATTAAATTGTGGAAATGATCTGTCTACGTGGATTACCGCATGGCGGGTGAAAATCCATTTTCAGTTTCATATATTATATTATACTCAGTTGGTTAAAGATTTGGTTTCTATACTCCATGAAATTAGTGGAATATCCTTGATATTTGCGCTTCATCCAGTATCTTTTCATGAAAATATTCTTCTGAGCATTCTTGAATTTTACTGCACAAAGCAGTATCATATTGAAAATTTGGACGTTATTGAGTTCAGGATAAATTAACTTATAAATCTTTAAAATTTATTCATGAACTTGTTTTATTGAAGTGTCATCATCATCATGCTTATATTATGTGGAAAGTCATCTTTGACTTACGTGTATAGATGGACTTGGTATGATTATGACCAGGGATTATTCGGTATAGTCATGACCGTAATGTGACGAATGATGTGGTAAAAGTCCTCATTGGCCTGTAGTTCATTGGTGGACAGTTGTTGGTATGATTATGAACAGGGATTATTCGGTATAGTCATGACCATTGATGATTACATGAATATCCTTGGCCGTGGAGCAGGGATGATTCGATTTTATTTATTAAGCTGAGTCTCAGCGATAAAAGTGATGAAAAACCTTTTAAATCATAGAAGATAGTAGATTTTATTCTCTACTTGACTTTTCTAATGGATTACTTGTTCCGCTGCAGTTAAACTTGATGTTTATTATATTTTATCAGTTTAACACCGTTGAAGGCTAATGATAATTTATTCTGCGTTATCTTAGTCATAATATTTTTACTGGACTAGTTGAGCTCACCCTTTCTTTCACTGTTCTCTTCAGGAAATGAGAACGTAGCTGGGACTAGTCGGGGAACAGAGTGATGATCTTAGATGGTGCATTAGTAGTCCTCACTATTCTGTGAAATAGTGTGATAATAAATGTAATGAGGACTCCATTGAGTGTGGATATTGTCTAGATGACAATATTTGTATTAAAACTCACAGCCTATGTTTTGTCGTATTTTACACGACTGTTGTATAATTAAGTTGTATTTGTATTATGTACCATGTATCTGGCGACTCAAGATGGGTGATGTATACCTGTTTTGGGGGGCGTCACAACCTGGATTGGGACTCATTGATCAAAAGCTTGTTAATGGGTATGCTCTGTTTAGCCTTAGGTAATTAAGCACTGTCTGAGTCAGATTTTACTTCATTACTAGAACCTTTTAATCCTTTCTTGTTTTTGCGTCTTGTTCTTAATGCTTGTTAATTGTGTGATTTGCAGAGTAAGCTTATTGGTTATCACATTCGACTATGTGATCTTAATTTGGGCTATGATTTTTTAGGATGGTTGGTCTTCACACACACACATAGATTGGATCGAGTACAGTCTCATACTTAAAAATTGATATTAAGCCCTCATTCATATCGGTGTTTGACCTGTTCTCAGAGAGGGTCTATAATTGTGTGTAGAAGTAATGATGATAGTCTATAGGATTAGATTTCATTCGCATCTTACAATAATGTGGGTGTGGATCTTAGATAGTTTACTTGAGGACAAACAAAAGCTTAAGTTTGGGGGTATTTGATGAGTGGGATTTATATCCGCGAATCAGATCCTTTGTGGCTTAAGATGTTGCCTGTTTTCTGTTATTTGTTTAGCTTTTATATTTATATTGTTGTTATTATGTTTAATCTCTATGATGCAGGGCTCATTAGGTCATTTTCAGCTTAAAGGGGGAAAATAGTCAATTTTCACTCTCTGGCGCCGCAACGCCATCACCAAGCTTTAGCTTGGCGCTGCAGTGTGAGGTAGGAATTCAGGCTGACGTCACATGGCACTGCAGCGCCATCTAACAGTATATTCTTCGCGCCGCAGCGCCAACTCCGGTGTCCAGGCAGTGACTTGCTATTAATGACCTAAATTAGGGGAAAGTAAGATTATTCAGACACAAAGAGCCACTACCATTATTATTACACAGATAGAATAGGTTTTTCAGTTATTTTTAGTTAGAAGAGAAAGAAGTTGTGCTTCAAGAAGGAAAAGTCATTGCATCCTACAGAGCTCAGAACCTACACGGAGAAGAGAAGAGTTGGAGACAGAAAACTTCAAACAGGAGTTTTCTTATTCCAAACCTTTCATTTATTTGTGTATTAATGAGCATGTTGAATGTTTTAAAAATGTGTATTAGTACCATGGTTATGAACTAATTCCATTTTTAGGATTGCAATGTAACCTATTGTTTAGCTTAATTAACTTTCTCTCCTATTTATATTAATGAATCATTTTGGAATGGGTTGTTGTATTTCTTTCTTATTGATTGATTGCATGACAGAGAAATTGATATTGATATTAATGGATATTGAAAATTGGATATTCATATCTAACCTTTAAATACAAGAACACTTGCTATGACCGTGCCTAAGGGAATGTGTGCATAAACTGCTTAATAGGATAGACATATATCTATTTGCCTTGTGTAGCCTTGAGACTAAGCTTAATGACCCTAGTATAGTTATTTTCACCAATAGAAATATTGTGATTCATCTATCTAGGGATGTGTATTTGACCTTCGATAAAAGATTTTGTGTAGTTACGGTTCTCGGTTGACCATTCCTTGATTCGTTTGTAATATGGATAGTTAGGAGATTAGGCGACGCATTAGGGGAATTATAATCCTAACTTGACTTCCTTGTACAACTACTTCTCTTAATCCTACAATTTTAATCATATAGCTTAACACACCATCTCTATTTTCTTGTTTAGATAAGACAGTATTGAACATACTTTAGTACTTGACTAGCATTTAAGACTTCATCCTCGTGGGTACGACACTCTACTTATCTTATATTACTTGTGGACCGCGTACGCTTGCGCGCGTTTTATCGATTGCAAAATCGGCCAACAATGATTCCATGTTTAATATGGCACCAAGAAATAAATGCAGCAGACTAATAGACTCGGAATGAATATGAGACCAACCTATGCACCTAACAAAAAAGCTATTAAGACAACAAGGAAAATACAGAAGCAGAGAAAGAACCATAAATACCCTTAATTACAAAGAAGTTCAAAATACAGAGCTTTTACAGAACATCCTTGCTTTAACCAAAATAACATATGTTCATAAATGGGTGTCATGACCATAACAGACCATTACATATTCCAAGCATTCAATCTTTGTAAGAATACATAGTAACCTACATACAACCAAAATGCATTCACCAAAATCACATAACCAAAATGTTTTCACCAACAGTAAGCAGAGCATAGTAAAACACATAACCATAATTCAATCTTCCAAAAAATATATTCCATATTAATAATCATCCAGTTCAGTAGCATAATCACATACAAAATACCATAATCAGTCCCAAACGATAAGAAACCTAATAACTTAATATCCCAAAAATCAGTTCCAAAAGATAAAAATCCTAATTTTATCTTCTAACTTTGCTTGTAAGATCTCAACTTTTATGAAATAAAAGTCTAGTTTAATTTATGTTTATTATTCTAAAGTTTTAAATGTTAAATTGATAAATGGTGCAACAGACAATTAATCGGATAAATGAGCTAATAAAAGAGGAGAAAATTAAACTATAATTGGTGTGGTCCCCATGTGCGGCTGAGTGATGAAAAATTACGGGTTACAAGGAGACAATAGGAGGAAAAGAGAAAGGAAAAGAAAGGAAAAAGAAAGAAAGAAAGAAAAGGAAAAGAAAGAGAAAGAGAAAGAAACAAAAAGAAAGAAAAATGAAATAATGGAGAGACCTCCTCCACTCCTTCCATTCCCTCTTCATGAAAGAAATCAGAAGAAAGAAGAGAAAAGAGAGAGAAGAAGAGAAGAAAGAGAGAGAAAAAGAGAAGAAAAAAAGAAGAAGGAGAAAGAATAAATGAAGAAACAATTAAGAAAATGTATGTTTAAAAATCTTTGATTTATTCTTAGATTTAAGTTTTTATGAATTTTATGTAAAGAGTACATATTTATGTATGTATTAGATGATTTAAACTTGCATAAACATGAATCAAATGAGAAAATCAAGAAATCAAATGAAAAACAAAATCTAAAAATTTCAGAAAACTTAGTTCGCTACTATGTTTTTTTAAAATCCATAAATCTTTGTGTATAATGAGTTAGGAGATGAGCCTTATATAAAACGAAAGCCCTAGAAGTAAGCTAAACACAGAAATTAGAATTACCCAAAAAGTCCTTGTGGATTTTTTGTGGTGACTGTTTGAATGAAATTGGTCCGAAGGACTCTTAGTCCGAAAAATCAGTGTTCTAAAGCTCTATTGCATGAGTTATAATTTTTAATCCGACCGTTGTATCGTTGTCATTTTTGGATATATTATACATATATAAGTTGAGTACGTGTCCACAAATTTTGAACCGTTAAAGATTAACGTATGATTTGTTATGAAGTTTAAGAGGTGACTGATTCAGAATTTTTGTAGCAGAATTTTCAGCAACATGCTTTTAATGATTAAAAATGTATAACTTAAAAATTTTAAATTCGATTTGGGTGATTTTTGATGCTAAATTGGAGTATTTGAAGTCTATTTTCTGTTAAAATTAATTAAATTGATAGTTAAGTTTTAGTTAATAGTGATAATACCATAACAGTTGACTGATGTTTTAAAATAAATTATCATATATGGGTTTCTTTTGTTTTGTTATTCATTTATAAGTTTTAGAATATAATGTGATAAATAAAGACAAATTAAATGAATAATGAATTATTAGTTAGTTTATATGTTATTCGAGGTAACTATATTTTTGGGGTTGATCTCGACTTTTAATAGAACTAGTAAGGTATTGATTTGATATATTAATATAGTTATGGGTGATATGTGCAAATTTTGTAAAGTAAGAAAGTTGTCATAAAATTTTTGTTTGGTTGGAGAATATTCTTTTTGTCAAGGAATATTAGTACGACGGTGCAATAATTGGTGAACCACATAACAGAATAACTGTCGGATATATAAAGGGACAGAAATAACCTTTTTAAAAATTGACGGCAAAACTTTTACCGTTAACTATTGAAATACTGGTTATAAAAATATGGTAATACATTTGACGCCCCCAAAACAGGTCCATTCCATCCAACCTATTCTGAGTCGCCAAATACATGGTACAGAAAACAACTACAACTTTATTACAACAATTGTCGTGCAAAATATAACAACTCATGTGTTGTGAGTTTTGATACAAATATATATATCAACTGTGACTCTTGACACCAACTTGGGTAGCACGTCACCATGACATCTTACATAAAGGTAAAGTCAAAAACTGCTTTAGAAATTAAAATCTTTGGGAAGTGCTCAAAGAAACCTTCGTACATGAGAGGCCATGCGTTTAGGTTATGATAGATATCATATGGCCACAGAATTATCCTTAGTTGACCCAATAGACCCCAAAGAAAACGAGAAGATTACTATCATATTCTTTCCCATGGTGAGTATTCTCTTGACATATCATTATCTCCACTATCTCTAATTGAGAGTTATACTTCAACCAAACACTAAGATTATATAGGTAGTGCTCGTAGATATACTCAGCAAGTGGATGAATACAACCCTGTCTTATAATGACACGAGGTTGTATGTCATTAGACATCTTGTATGATATTGGCAAAACACCCTTCCAACGTTGGGTTCGCCTCACCCTATTTGATTAACCAAATATAACTACTAAATGATGACCACCGTTCTATTCCCCTGTTACCCCCACTCGACCCAACTACACTCTTATCACCTGAAAGGAATTGTGAAACAAAAGGGTGAACACAACTAGCCCAGTAAATAATATCATGACTAAAGATAATTAAATTATCAATAGCCTTCATTAGTAATAAATCAGAGATTTAGAACATATGGTAGATGATAAAACTTTTCAACCATAGTTGCAGCGGAACGAGCAATCCATTAGAAGAGTCAAATAGACCATAAAATTTTTTATCTTCTCCATGTTAAAAGTTCACCAACAATGTTTTATCCCTGTAACATCAATCAATAATTGCTGTCCACAATCATGTGTATAACTCATAATCGTAATTGTAGTTCTAAATTCCTTTTCTTATCCAGGACAAAGTTAATTTTCATCACCTGAAACATCAAAGATCATGGTTATACCAAATCACAGTTCATGTTCATAATCATAATAATAAATTCATCTTTACACTACGGCCCAAAGATATTCATCAACAAGTTATCTTTGCACTACAGGCCAAAGATATTCAACAACAAGTCATCTTTACATTACGAGCCAAAGATATTCATCAACAACTCAGTCTTTGCACTACAGGCCAAAGATATTCAACAACAAGTCATCTTTGCATTACGAGCCAAAGATATTCATCAATAATTCATCTTCGCACTACGGGCCAAAGATATTCATCAATAATTCATCTTTGCACTACAGGTTAAAGATATTCATTATCATTTCATCTTTGCACTACAGGCAAAAGATATTCAACAACAGGTCATCTTTGCACTACAGGCCAAAGATATTCAACAACAGGTCATCTTTGCACTACGGGCCAAAGATATTCATATCTCAAAGAAATATATAATCATTTGAGAATTTATATAAACAATAATTATAACCATGTTAATCAATTCATCTTTATACTTAAGCTAAAGATATTCAATTATAAATTCAATGGTCATGATCATACCAGTTAACAATTCATCTTTACACTATAGGCCAAAGATATTCCTCAGTCACGATCATACCAATAACTTACCCATCTTTACACTCAAGTGAAAGAGAAATTCAACATCAGGGTTATAAAAATGTTATATATTATAATAAAAATAATATGATCAACAACTGCATTTATTTTTAAGAGCAACAATCATAAATCAACGATAATTTGGTCAGAAAAAGAAACAAATTTTTGTCATGAATAATACCTGTGAATAGTAACTCATGAATAGTAACTCGTGAATAGTAACTCATGAATAGTAACTCGTGAATAGTACTCTGTATTCGTACATAGTACCGTATACGTAAATAATGTCATATATGTAAATAGTGTCATATACATGAATAGTGTCGTATACGTGAATAGTAATCCCGACTCAAAAAGGTAAAAATTCCATAATAAAATCTATACAAATATTTCAGTATAATGATATTGAAAGAATAACATCATTATGAAGAATATAGCATCCCTTAATATCCCTTACTATCACTTACTATCCCTTACCTCAAAAGAGCAGTACTTCTGACTAGATATCGGATATGACGCTGAAGGAAACTTGCACTGATAAATAGCAACTCACCAAGTATCTAAATACTCACAAAATACCCTCGATAATATAGAGAGAGAAAGAGAGAAAACTTATGAATTCTGGTGTGATTTTCAATTCTAACTTAGCCCTCTATTTATAGGAAAATGTTAGCACGCCGAAGCAGGCTTGACATGCTACCTGATGGCTTTACCTGTTACTATTTCACCCACCAAAAATCAGCCATCTTCCCCAACAACCAAAAGTGGGGTCCACCCATTTCTAGAATTTTCCACCAAAATCATTTATAAACCTAATTTTCGAATCAGTCACCTCTTAAAATTCATAACAAATCATTCGTTCATTTTTAACGGTTTAAAAATTGTGAACATATACTCTACTTATATATGTATAACATATCCAAAAATCACAACGATCCAACGGTCAGATTAAAAATTATAACTCACACAATAAAGCTGTAAGAACACTGATTTGATCTTTTAATACCTCCAATCCGATAAAATACTGATAAAATACTTCAACATTAATTCCTTCATTTATAACCACATAAATAAATCCATCATTTATATCCACATCAAATAAATAGTTCATTATCATATAAATCAATAATTAATTATTCACAAATAATATTACAGAATCACAATAATGACAACCAGACAGTTCCAATGAAAGAGGGGGCTTTCCAATAAGGATTTCTCCTTACTGGCGCGCAATTAGGTGACCAAACCTCTCCTTGACAGAACTTTCTAGACATTGACAATAATGATATCTAATAATATTATTCAAATAATATGAATTATTGATCTGATAATGGAGATACTGTGCAGTGATAATTATTGAAACAACAATAATATAAAATATCAACGCAGCAATTATTAATTCAATAAAATAAAAAATTGAACTGTAATTACTGTAACAATTATTGAGTAGTGCTTTCTCACGTAAGAATCAATAATTGAAAAAAATACTGTGCAATACCGTGTGCTACTGTGCAACTACGCGTATTACTGTATTTTAACCACCAGGTATTCCAACAGTGTTAAGAGTAACAACTACGCCGTTATTTATAAAAACTCAAACTTTGTCGTTTTCTTCATCCGACAGTTATTCTGTTATGGGGCCCACAAATGGCTGCGTCGTCGTACGAATATTCTCCGATAGAAAGAATATTCTACGACTAAACGAATACCCCGATAAATGAATATTTTATAACCACTTGCAGTATTTTTAAAAAATTCATATATTACCCTTAACTTTAAACTTTTATCAATTTAACCATTTACTAAATAGAAAAATTGAATACTTTTATTTCATAAAATTCGGGGTCTTACAATACACGTGATTCTATAGTAGTACACGGTATTGCACAGTAATTCATATTATTGATTCTTACGTAAAAAGTCACTCAATATTTCATTCTATAATTGTCACAGTAGTTATTGCATAGTGATTTATATTATTAATTCTTACGTAAGAAGTCACTCAGTCTTTCATTCAATAATTGTCACAGTAGTTATTGCACAGTAACTCATATTATTTGATATGATATAACTAGACCAGTTGGTAGTATTGAGAGTCTATGTTAATAATTGTGAATAATAGTTCAAAGGTTGAAAAGGGTGTTGATTAAAAATAAGTATGATATGCAGATGTTTGTTCAATTATTTTTTTTTACAAAAGTAAGTTTGGCAGGACTTGACGACACTCTACTTTTCCTAAAGTAGTCTAGACCACAACTCAATTATTGTTAAAACGTAAAAAAGTTGGTTTAATTTTCTCTGTGAGACCATAAACTCCACTATCATTATTTTATACTACTCATTTGGTTATTTTGTCAAAGCGTGTGTGCTAATTGTTTCCTCAATTTTTAGTATAAATAGGTTGCCCGGTTGAGCAACTAAACACACACCATCACTACACTACAAATATAAAATTCTTTTACTACAATATTGTGAGTATTTCTGTTGAGTGTAAGGTTACTCCATGTATAGATAAGGAATGCAAGCATTGTTTAAGTTGATCAATTTCACAGAAAGCATAATCAAATCACATGCTAAGGTAAGGGGTATCATTTTTTTATGATAAAAGGGATATCATTTTCTTTCATACTCCATATTATGGTAAGATATTATTATTCATTTTTTCAGCTTATCATTAAATGGTGAAAAGTCCTGAAATGATTAGAATATCCTTAATAGTTTGTGCTTCATCTAATATCTTGACCTGAATCTTTCTATTCAATTTTGAGTTATTATATTTGAGCCGGGAACTTCACATTTACTTGAACTTTATATTTTATCAAGAATTCTAATCGATTTTCTGAATATCACGTTGGCTAATTTGGACTCTGGATAATTATGTTGAAAATCATTAAGATCTAGTTTATCTTAGTATTCAGATTATTTCTGTCCATTCATTATATATATCATTGTCATCATCCTAGGACTTAAATTTGTGTTGAAAAGTTATATTTGGCACGTAGTGTAAAGATGAACCGTTGATTAGTATGATCATGACTGGAATTGTGTATTGGTATAATCATGACTATTGGTTTTACAGTTGAATATCTTTGGCCTATAGTGCTAAGATGGACTATTGATTATTGGTTTTACAATTATATATCTTTGGCCCATAGTGCAAAGATGGACTGTTGATTATTGGTTTTATAGTTGTATGTCTTTGGCCGGAGTGCAAAAATGAATTTAATGGCATAATTATAAACATGAACTGCGAATTGGTATATCCATGATCTTGATGTTTCAGGTAAAGACAGATGGTGAAAGTTCTCTTTATCTTGGGTACAACGAAGAACTGTTGATTGGTGTTACAGGAATAAAATATTGATGATGGACTTTTAATTTGGAGAAGATAGTAGACATTATGTTCTACTTAACTCTTCTAATGGATTGTTGATTCCGCTGCTATTATGGTTGAAAATTTTATCATCTACCATATGTTCAAAATATCTGATTTATTACTGATAAAGGCTATTGATAACTTAATTATCTTAAGTCATGATATTCTTTACTGGGCTATTTTTGCTCACCATTTTGCTTTCAAAATTCCTTTCATGTAATAAAAGTGTAGCTAGGACTAACAGAGAGAACATGGGTATAAAGTGGTGTTTTGAATTAGTCGCAATCCTAATCAAGTTATGAAACAGTGTGACATAATAATTATACTGAGAACTTAAAATGTGTGTGGCGTATTTTATACATCATTTAATAGTTAATTTTGGTGAAACCAAATAGGGGGGATGCGAACTCGAACTTGAAAGCGTCAAAATGCACTCCATTAGAATGAGGATGACATAAATCTTCTCGTGTTCCTTTGGGGACTTGAAATATTTACTGTTGTATTTTATATGGCATTGTAATAATTTAAGTATGAATATTATCGTATTATATACGTTACAATATTTATATTGAAACTCATAGTATATATGTCATCGTATTTTATACGATAATTAATAGTTGTAATAAGAAAATTCACGTCAGTAGTGTTGTTTTTGGCAACTCAGAATGGGTTGTGTGGACCTATTTTGGGGGCGTCACATTGGTCCATCATTCTTCCTTGGAATTTTGTATGTCCCTCGTGTAGATTCTTGGTTTCCAACATTTATCTTCCTTTTCCCCCTCTTCTGGTTTGAATTTTGGAAGAAACTGAGCTTAAACTTGGTGTTTAAAAACTCGTTCCACTAAGGTGTGCTTCATTTGGTAGGGTACTAACTGGAGGGGTATTACTGATTAGAAAATCAGTAGTATTCATCACATGTGGAGTTGACATCTACAAAATATAAAAGCTCTCAAATTAATTAAGCAATTAAATGATAACATGGAAAATAGACCAATATAGGTATGCTTTTACTTACAAAAATAAATGTTTGTGGGGGTCTATCTTTCCATTTTTCTTTAGAGCATCCCACCTTTTCTTTACCTTTACTTGTGTACTGTAACATATATCTCACAATTAGTCTTTATTATTCTCAGTAAATATAATGAACATGTTAAATGGAAACTTATATTAGGTGTTTGTTCCTTTACTTTTTTGAATTGGTCTCCCTCTCTAATTACTATACCAGGCAGTGCAGTAAGATGTGTGGTGGGTTCTTGATTAAATATATCAGTTAGCTCTTCAACTTGCTCTCTTGTGGTCTCTGTATTGGTCTCTTTAACTGGGCATTGGTTCCTTCTCTGATCAGACTTTCTACAAATGTGCTACTATGCATTTTCCTTTCTACTCAACTCACCCTCTTCACTTGACCATTATTTCCTTTGTCTTCCCAACCTTCTCTCCTTTTCAGCCTCTGTGGTCTGCCTCTCAGTTTCTTTGGTATTGGTGAAGGCCCCATAATGTCATAGTCCGTGACTTATAAGAAATCTTCACCATTTAACACCTCAAGAGTATGACTATAAGTCTTGAGGTAAGTATCTCTACTATACCAGTGGGCTACATAGTGTATTGGATTTTGATAAATTGATTGAATTGCTGAGACAACATGACAACATGGTATTCCAGTAAGGTCCCACACTCTACAAACACAAGTTCTATCCTTAAGATTCACAGTAAATGCTCTACCTCTTTCCTTGACTTGGAATAAGATTTTTCCATTCCAAAGTGGATCACAATGAGCAGAGGCAATGATGGTTACATCAAGTTTCTTCTTAATTCTTGGATAAATTAAATCCTCTGACTTAAGCATAACATCCCTTTTCTGATGTAATCTAACCATGATTTGATCATGAATTTCCTGAAGCATTGTTAGAACTAGCATGTACCTAGACAATATTGATATAAGAGTAAGTGTAACTGACATTTGACTTGTGTAACTTGATTATATTGCAAGAACATTACAATATTATAATTTGTAGTAAGTTAGTAATAATGTACCTAGCTTAGATAATCCAAGCATTGAAGCATTCAGACATGTTATTCTCAACATTATCAGCCTTTGAATGAGTGCCAAAATAAGCTTTAGACCAAACCTTTAGATCAAACTCAACAATCTTATCATGTGCAGGGCCAGAAAGCCTCTTAATCTCCCTCATTGCTCTCTTATGTGCTTGAGCATGAGTAGCACATGTAGCTTCCCAAAATAATCTCTTTAGTGCATGTGAAGTGAACCTTTTCCTCCAGTTAGCATAAATGTGTCTAGCACAATTTTTATGCTCAACATGAGGAAGCGATTCAACTATAGCATTCTGTTAGTTCCTAGTTGGCACAATAATTATCTAGAAGGGGGTTTGAATAGATATTTGAAAAATCTTTTCGTTTTAAACTTGTTCTTTGATGATGATTAAAACTTAGTGGAAATAATGTTTGTTTTAATCCTCTTTACAAAGCAGTGGAGTTATGAGAGTGAGATAGTTATAGCAGTTATGGCAGATATAGCAGTTATAGTTATGAATGTAAAAGACACAGTCGTTTTAAGTGGTTCAGAGCACTTAAAGCTCTTAGTCCACTCTTCTACTCAACGAGTAGGATATCCACTAAGGATGTCAATTAAACTTCCGAATCACACAGATTCCTTCTAGACCAGCAGTTTACGAACTTCTTAGTTCACTCTTAAACTCTTCAAGTCCAGCAGACTTGTCTCTTTTACAGTTCACTTATAACTCTTCAAGTTCAGCAGACTTGGTACTCTTCTTCACTTGATTGATAGATGTTGAGTTCTTGATGGTTGCTACTCAGTTGCTGTTTAATCACTTGTTCGAAAGAACTGAGTAGCTGAGCAAGATTTGCTATTTCTCAGATCGTAGAGTTAAGCTTTGAGAGATGTTCACGTTGTTTGTTCAATGCTTGTTTGCTTCTCTCTCATCTGCTTGATTTGCATATATGTGATCTTGAAAACTATCCGTTGGATCCATCCGTTGAGACATTAAATGCGTTTAACCTTTCTGTTCTTTGATGGAGACATTTTTGCACATCTTCTGAAACTGCATTCTGGCCCACTGACACTGCAGACTGCTTTCTCACCTAACACCTGAAAAGGTGTTTTCCCTTTACCAATGGTATTTTCCTTAGCTTCTTCAATACGCTTCTTTGTTGCATACTAAGGATATTTCTTATAACTTTGGGACTGGTGAATACTGCAGCGTTTATAATTCATCCCTCTTATGTTGGAATCTGTCTTCCACACAAATCATGAGGCTCGACGTTCTCTAACACAAGACAGATGCTCTACGATTCAGATCGTGGTACTCTACGATTCAGATCATAGTGATTTGTCGTCTTGATGCCTGGTATGATGCTATCAGGCGAGAGCACTATGATTCTCCTTAAAAATTTGCATACTACGATCTTTGCTTGCTTGAGTTGTTATTCTACGTTTCTAAGACCACACTACGATCATTGAATTGGCTCGGACAAACGTTGGGACCATTCTATGATTTCCGAAAAGGCCCTTCAAGGAAGGCACACTACGATCTTTGAAGCTCTACGCTTCTGCCTTGACTTCTGCAATATTGATCAGATTTATACACTCTGATTTCTTCGAAGACTATCTATTACATCTCAAGATCAACCTAACTACTTTGATCTTTCTATCTATACATTCTTCATAAGAATGATACACGTTAAGAGCTTAGATCAACCTAACAAATTTGATCTTATCACTAAGTCCTTGTACATATCTTACTAGAAGGACTTTACACATAATCATGAGCATATACATTAAAACATCAAATCATAATATGCATTCTCCCAACAATCTCCCCCTATTTGATGTTGACATAACCAAGGAGATTTGTTGTCATGATTATTAATGTCTAGATGCATTTGCAGGAAATTTAAACATAATTTAGTATTTCAGTGAGCAGCTGAAATTTCTAGAGAATAAGCATGAATTTATTGATGTTCAAAAAATGTTGCAGTTTTAGCTTTACATCAATAAGAATTTAAAGTTTCAACTTATCTATATTTTTGACCTTTTCCTTGGAGGATTGACATACTCCTCAGCCCTTCTTTTCCTGCTAGCTTCATCTCTTCTAGCTAACTCTTCTAGCTCACTCGGACTTACTATCGGGTTGTGATCATGCCTATTCATGAATGATGGATCTCCAATTGGCATTCTTAGGCCTGTGGTGGTCACATTTGGTGAGCTGATAGTTGTCCCTTGATTTCTTAAAGGCTGAGCCATCAAGACTTCCTGCTAATTAGATCGTTGAGTCTGATTGCTTGATCGTGCAGTGTGTTGGTGGAACTGTCTTGCAGGAGGGCTTCGTGAAAATTATCCTCTTCCCCTTTCTTGATTTCCTTCACCTCCTCTGCCTCTGCCTTGATCTCCTTGTGCTCCTTGAACTCCTTTCCCTTTATTCTCCCCCTTTATGTCAGCATCAAGTGTTCAAATGTCTGCAGAAAGTCGATTCACTCTTTGGACAAACTCGTTCAGTTGGCTTTGTGTCTGAGCAATGTCCTCTCGACTTTCCTTGATCTGTTTTTCAGATCTAGCTTCTTTGTTTCAGAGGGCAATGAGAACAATGTCATTCTGTCGTTCCTGATTGACATAAGAATTCTGGAATTCTTGGACTGAGGCTTTCAAGTTTATGATGTTCTCCAGCATAAGTTTATTTTGGACTTCTTGATTTCTCTGCATTTCAAGAACAACCTCTCTTTACTTGGTGGCTATTTGGAAGTGAATGTCATCTCTGTCCTTCATGCTTTGAAGAATTTCTTGGATAATTTCCCTCAACTTCTTTGTAAGCTTAGTATTCATAGTGCCAGGAAAATTATTTGCAGATGTGATCATTTGATTCAGTCGGATATGAATGAGGTCGGAGTGAGATTCCAGGCTTTCTTCTATGTTCTTGACCATGTTCTTGGATGCTTCCTTCAAGTCATCCTTAGTAGGCAGATTTGGGAGAGTATCATTGGTTTGAGGATTGTTGAATGGAGGGGTTGGTTTTTGGGATTTATCTTGCAGTGAGTAGAGAGCACGATCAAGACTAAAATAGTCATTGGAGGAGGAGGATGGTATGTCTGATGGAGGGGCCTGAGTTTCAATGTCTGGAATATGTGGCTCTACGATTTTAATATGGGACTCTACGATGGGGCTAGAGTCAGGAATCTTAGAGGTGGTGGTTTGTGGGAGCAAAATGAGGTTGACTACATTTGGTTCCTCAGTTACAGAATTTTGAGATTCTGCAACTGGAAATTGATTTACTGGATTAAGAATCACTTCCACCCATCGAGGGAATTCATAGAATTGACTAATTGAGGATGATGACAAGTGATTAATTCTGAATTAGGTAGGGATAGACAGTACCTCAAGTTTATCCTTTGAGGAAGAGTTGTTGGTAATCAACTTCTTGGCAAAGTTGAATCTCCCTGGGAATCCATGAGCCAATACTGAGATGGCTGGATACTCTTTGAAACTCCGAGAACATGTGAGCCCAAGAGTTTAGAAATTGGGCTTGATGGTATGACATCATGGGTAGGTATGAGAACATCTGATTGTAGAGATAGCTTCTATACCCATCTCTGCCCACACCAGTGATATGAATGTCATCATCATCTTCTTCCTCTTGTCTTTCTTCGTTGGAGGACTCCATAATCTCAATGGGCTCTTGATGATCTTTTACTAGTTCCTCTTCATTTCTGGCAGGGACATCATCTTCTGCCATGGAGATATCTTGAGGCTCCCCCTCAACTTGATCATAATTTTTTAAGCTCATAAACTCTCCCTCAAGTGGAACATCTTCTTGAGTTTTGGGCATCTCCCCCTCAGCTGGTGTATTCTCTATCATGAGAATTTTAGGGATATCCCCCTCAGCTGGAGCATTGTCCTCTTGACTTGCTCTGGACAGTTCCTTCTTGGCAACCATACTCTTTGCTTCCTTCTTGAGTACTTTTTTATTTTCAAGAATGTACTTCTTAACCAGCTTTCTCCTAGATTTGCTGGGCTTAGCCACAACTTCAAGACTTTCTTGATTCTCAGTTTTGTCCTGTTCAACAACCACTATGCTTGAAGCAGCTACCACCTTACCTGTCATGATTGGTCTAGTCTTTACGAATAGTAAAGACTCTACGATTGAGGTGACTGATGGCCTTTTGGACTTATGACCAACTTTGTTCTTCTACAGGATCTGGGATATGGTATCCTGATCCTCATCTGCTTCATCTTGCTGTTGCTTTCTTCTTAGCATCTTCAGAGTCTCTATATCAGAGGACTCTACAGGTATATCAGTGGTAGATCCTTGAGGCTCTTCTACCAGTCTAGTCCTTAGCTTCCTCTTGCCCTTGCATTTTTTGGTAAGGACAGAGGGTTCTTCTTTGTTGATTTCTTCTTCTTCAACCTCCCTGACAACAGACATGTTTCCTAGAAGGCCTGAGTCCTTCAGATTCCCAGTTCTTCTACTGGATTATGTCATCATTCGAACATACTCAGTTGGGTTCCTCTTCCAATTTTTAAATAGCTGCTGGGTCATTCGCCTATTTGGGTTGATAGCTTCTTCTTCTTTATTCCCAATTTTGTCACCCAGGGCAGACTGTAGAATAATGCTTATGAATTGCCCATATAGCATCTTTTGAGGGCTTTTTGACTTCATTGAGTTGGTAATCCATTTGCCAATCCAATCGAGCAATAGGGCTCTATAGTTGAGTTGTATTCCATAACACATGGCAGTCATGAGCTTAAGTTGTACTTCATTCACTGAGTCATGACCTGAGCTCTTGCAGCATATACATTTCCCAATAATATAGGCTAAAAATTCATATCTCTGTGGGAACTCCTTCTTCTTGTAACCTTTCACATATGGGAGTTTCTTGTGATGAATTTTTTTTAGTCCTTCTTGGAAGCCCATGTTATCTATGCACGGATGCCCTTCATTTTTGAGACTTAGGGCAAGATTGATGTCTTCAGCCTTCAGACTGATTTCCTCGTTCCTTACTCTCGTAGTGATGGTGTCGTGTTTGAACACACCATTCATATAGAATTCTTTCACCAGTTTAGGATATATCAGTGTATCTGCGCCCAAAGCCTCTTCGAGACCTGCCTTCTTCAGTAGCACCAGAGTCTTGTGAAATTTAGTTTGAGCTGTTTTGAACTCGTCAAAATAGAGTCTGTAGCCTAAGATAACACTGGATGCCGCCATTGATTTTGTAGTTGGAAGAGAGATATGACTGAGCTTTATTCTGATTTAGGGCTTCTGCTTTGAGAGAGGATGAGAGAGATAATCTTTTGAACTTCAGATTTCAAAAATACGATTTCAATTTGTACTTGTAACTTCCCTCTCTTCTTTTTCGCTTAGTGGGACAGGTGTCGACTTTTGCTTGGCTCTACGATTTTGACTGATAAGGATTATACTGATTTGCCCTTGGCTCCTTCAGAGCGGAGGTGTCCTTAGGGAGGTACTATGATCGTTGAGGTAGTTTAGTGATCGTTGAGTTCTTTGCATTTGTCGGGTCTGATCTACGATCGTCGAGTCTGTCCAGCATTCGTCTTGTCTGATCTATGATCGTTGAGTCTGTCCGGCATTCGTCTTGTCTGATCTACGATCGTCGAGTCTATCCGGGTCCTTGTGATGAGTTTTTGTCATAGCATTCTTTTAAGGTAACTCAGGAAGGGCCAACCTCTTGAAGTGAGTTAAGGGTTAGGTTTGTTCCTGAGGCGCTTATCAGAGGGATTGCTATGTTTAAAGCTTATCATCACAGGATTTTTTCTTGCTTTATTGATGGTGCTTTTGTCATCGTTGAGTCTGCTCTACGATGGTTGAGTCTTTGCTACGATCGTTGAGGTGGTTTTGTCTCTTAAGCTCTACGATCGTGGACTTCCCTTGATCATGTCTGCGATTTTGAGTTCAGCCTTTGTATCTGTTATGGTTAGCACAATCTAGAGCATATATTTTATGGTTGTAGATTTAGCATGCCTAGCTCACTTATTAACTTATTAAATCTATATTCATCTAGAGGTTTTGTAAAAATATCAGCAAGTTGATTTTCAGTAAGGATATATTGTAAAGATATAGTTCCATTTTGTACATAATCCCTAATGAAGTGATACCTTATCCCTATATGCTTAGTCCTAGAATGTATAACAGGATTATGAGTTATTGTTATTGCACTTGTGTTATCACAGTGAATGGGAATAGATTTACAATCAAATCCAAAGTCAGCTAGCTGGTTATTCATCCATAGGATCTGAGCACAGCAGCTGCCAGCAGCAATGTATTCAGCTTCTGCAGTTGAAGTAGACACTAAGTTTTGCTTTTTGCTAAACCAGGACATCAGTCTGTTTCCTAGCAATTGACAGGTGCCACGGGTACTCTTTCTATCTATTTTGCATCCTGCAAAATCAGCATCTGTGTATCCTATTAGTTCAAATGAGGATTCCTTGGGGTATCAAAGCTCCAAGTAAGGTGTACCCTTGAGATACCTGAAGATCCTCTTTACAGCAGATAAATGTGACTCTTTATGGTTAGCCTGAAATCTAGCACATATGCATGTTGCAAACATTATGTCTAGTCTACTGGCAGTTAAGTATAAAAGAGAACCTATCATACCTCTGTATTGAGTTATATCAATACTTTTACCATTTTCATCTTTGTCAAGCTTGGTTGCAGGAGCAATTGGTGTTTTCATGGGAGAGGTTGATTTCATGTCATACTTCTTGAGTAAGTCTTTGATGTACTTGGCTTGGTTTTTAAAATTCCTTCATCAGTCTGCTTTACTTGCAGTCCAAGGAAGAAATTCAGCTCACCCATCATGCTCATTTCAAATTTGCTCTGCATCAGCTTAGAGAATCTCTTGCATAACTTATCGTCAGTAGAACCAAAAATAATATCATCAACATATATTTGAACTAATAAGACTTTGTCTTTCTGCTTTTTAAGAAACAGTGTGGTATCTACTCTACCTCTAGTAAACCCATTTTCAATTAAGAAGTTAGTTAGTGTTTCATACCATGCTCGAAGTGCTTGTTTAAGACTATATAAGGCTTTGTCTAATCTATAAACATGATTAGAAAGAGATGGATTGATGAAACCTGGAGGTTGCTCTACATAGACTTCTTCTTGGAGTTCTCCATTTAGGAATGCACTTTTGACATCCATCTGAAATACTTTGAACTTCATGTGTGTAGCAAAGGCAAGAAAGGTTCTGATGGCTTCTAGTCTGGCAACAGGTGCAAATGTCTCATCGTAGTCAATGCCTTCTTCTTGAGAGTAGCCCTTTGCCACTAATCTTGCCTTGTTCCTAGTTATAACTCCAGTCTTCATCCAATTTGTTTCTGAAGACCCACTTGGTTCCAATGACAGGATGATTCTTTGGTCTTGGTACCAATCTCCATACTTTGTTTCGTTCAAATTGGTTGAGTTCTTCCTGCATGGCTTCTATCCAACTGGAGTCTTCCATAGCATCCTTTATCTTCTTTGGTTCTGTTTGTGATAGGAAGCTTAGATAATAGCATTCATTTTGAGTAGCAGCTCTTGTTTTGACTCTAGCACTCAGATCTCCAATGATTAGATCCTGAGTGTGATCTCTGGCCCATCTATTACCAATTGGGACATCTATCATGATGCCTTCTTGTCTTAAGTCTTCAAGATCTATTTCTTCTTCTTGGTGTGGAGGTTCATTGTCTTGCATAGACCTCTCTACGATCTTATTTTGTTGCTCAACGATTTAACTATCTGGCACTACGATCGTAGTGTTGGGCTCATTCATAGTGTCTGCACTATCGGTCGTAGCGTCTTGAAGCACCGTGTTGTCTGAGTCTATTTCATCGAAGATGATATGAATTGAGACTTCAACACTCAGTGCCTTTTTGTTGAACACTCTATAAGCCTTACTATCTGTGGCATATCCAAGAAAGATTCCTTCATCTGACTTGGGCTGAAACTTTGTCAAGTACTGCTTTCCATTGTTGAGAATGTAGCATGCACAGCCGAAAACATGAAAGTAGCTGACACTTAGCTTTTTTTCTTTCCATAGTTCGCAGGACGACTTCTTGATCGTAGAGTGTATCAGTGATCTATTCTGCGTGTAGCATGCAATGTTGACAGCTTCTGCCCAGAAGTATTTAGGCAGATGAGCTGATGCAAGTAGAGTTCTTCCATCCTCTATCAAGGTTCTATTTTTTCTTTCAGCTACTTCATTTTGTTGAGGAGTTCGTGGAGCTGAGAAGTTATGACTGATCCCTTTGTCTGTACAGAATTGGTCCATTTCTGAGAAGTCGAATTCTCTACCATGATCACTACTTATGGCCTTGATTTTCTCTCCTTTCTCATTCATCACCAGTCTGAACATCTTGATTAATTGGGAGCTCGTTTTATCCTTTGAAGTTAGAAAGAATACCCATGTGAATCTGGTGTAGTCGTCGACTATAACTAGAGAGTATCTTTTTCCTCCAAGACTAGTTGTTGGAATTGGCCCAAATATATCCATGTGAAGCAACTGCAGGGGCTTGTCGATAAAGTTGGCAGTTTTGCTTTTGAATGAGTTTTTGGTTTGCTTTCCAAGCTGACAGGCATTGCATGGCCTTTCTTTTACGAAGTTGAACTTAGGTAGGCCAGCTACGAGATCTTTTGATGCCAGTTTGGACATGCTTTTAAAGTTTAAGTGAGATAACTGTCTATGCCATAGCCAGCTCATTTCTTTAGATGCTTTTGCTAGAAAACATATTGTCTCATCAGAGCTTAGTTGACCAAGATCCACTGTGTAGACATTTCCTTCTCTTGTCCCGGTTAGCTTTACAGCAGATGTCTTCAAATCTCTGACTTGACATTGGTTGTTGAGGAATGTCACTTGATAACCCTTGTCGCAAAGTTGGCTGATGCTTAGAAGGTTGTGTTGGAGACCTTCCATATATGCTACTTTGCTGAAAGATACTGCACCATTACCAGCAAAGCCATATCCTCTTGTCTTACCCGAGCCGTTGCCTCCAAAGATGACTGAGGGACCCTCCTTCTCTATGTAGTTAGATAGAAGGGCTTTGTTCCCGGCCATGTGCCTTGAGCATCCACTGTCCAGATACCATGTAGTGATCGTGGAGCTCTTTTCCTAGTCAAAACATTGAACCTTTATTTTGGTACCCATATTTGTATGGGTCCTTCTTTGTTAATGCCTTTGGGGACCCAAATCTGTTTAATCTTGGGTCTTACATGCATGGAACTATAATAGCACTTGGCAGCCTTGTGAACATATTTATTGCATATAAAACATCTAGTATGGTGCATGTTTGTGTGTGTATAAGAATTCATCCTCCATTTGGACTTGTGTTATTCTTTGGTTTTCCTTCTATTAAACTGATTCTCATTCTTCCACGTGTCCCTGGATTTCATAAATAGTGATGAGTGTGCCTTACCTCTACTGTACCTTCCTAGTTGATTCGTAGAGTTGGTCTTGCTTGACTCTACAATTCTTCGAGGTTGGTGAGTAGAGGTTAGGTTGCTCTTCTCGTTTATGAATCCCAGGCCACCGTGAGATCCTTTACTCCTTTGAGTATGAATGGAGACAGTAGAACAGGGTTGAACTTGTTCTTCCTTCTGTGAGGATTTCACAAAGGTAATGCTTCTACTGAAACTTGAGACATTACTAGTGCTAGTTTCCTTTGTCTTTTTCATACATGGCTCTAAGATGGATTCCCCAAAGCCTAAGCATGTTCTATCGAATGTACTTCTCTGACTAGAGAGCATTGAGTCCATGGATGATGAGGATTTGTTCCATACAGAGATAGTCTTTTCTAGTTCCTCAATTTTAGAGGTTAAATTAAACTCTCTTTGTGCATTGAGTATGTTTGTCTATTTTAAGATCTCATTCTTAGCCTCAAGCTTGGAGAAGAGGTTAGTACTTAGAAGGGCTTTTTCAAGCTCTTCTTGGACTTTCTTCTTCTCCTCTTGAAGAAGTGAATGATCCTTAGACAAAACTCTGAACCACTTTATGTATTGATGTAGATCAGTGGTTATGCCATGCAGTGCAGTTCTTAAATCATTTATGTCTACATCAGGTGAGTTGAAGTTAAATACCTCATCGAGACTTACATCATAAATGTTGAGATTTTGTTTGTCCTTTGCATGTTTGGCCATTAAGCATATATTATCCATTTATGGTTCTTCATCATCTCCGGAGTCAGGATTGGAGTCATTGTCTGAATCGCTCCATGATCCTCCAGCTCCCAGGCCTTTGTTTCTCTTCTATGGCCTTTTGTTTCCTTTGTATTCCTTCTTTGCATGTTATTTCTTCTTTAGTTCTTCTCTTAGAGGTTTGTTGCATGTTAGCAATGAAGTGGCCAGGCTTCTTGCAGTTGTAGCATAGATCTTTTATTTGCTTTTGACTGTCGTAGTTGCAGACCTTCTTTGGCTTGCTGGTTTTGCCTTGACGCATGAACCTTCTCAGTCTTTTTACCCGCATAGCAAGGTCTTCATCATAATCAAAATCAATCTCAGTGTTGACTTGTGATGCACTTTCAATTGCCTTTAGAGCAACACCCTTATCCTTCCTTCTTCCTTCTGATAGGGTTTCAGCTCGTTGAGTCAGCTCCAGTTTGTATGTCAGGAGATTTCCATATAGTTGTCGAACTGTCATCTCGTGAAGATTTTTTGACTCTCTTATCGCAGTGGTTTTGGCATCCCACTTGTTCGATAGGGCTCTCATGAACTTTATGATCAGATCTTTGTTAGGATAGATCTTCCCATATGCTCGTAGAGAGTTGAGCAGAACGTTGAATCTCTCATAGGTGGCAGTCACGTTTTCTACTTGATCATGAGCAAACATCTCATACTGCTGTGTCAGTAAAGACTGTTTGTTTTCTCTGACTTCTTCAGTTCCTTCGTGCATGATCAACAATGCTTCCTAAACCTCCTTAGCTGTTTTGTTGTTGACAACATTTTTGAACAGATAGTCCTCTAAGGATTGGAACAGGATGTTCTTGGCCTTTTTGTCAAGTTGGACAGCTCTCTTCTCGTTGTCTGTCCACTCTTCTTTAACCTTGATTTGTATTCTGTTTAGATCGTCAGTAGTTGGTGCAAGCTTCGTTGGAATATAGGGCCAATTTTGAACGGTCTCAAATAGATCTTCATCTATTGAGTCCATGTATGCTTGCATCCTGACTTTCCAGTTTGCAAATTTATCCTTGTTGCACATTGGTGGCTTGCTGCCTCATCCAGTTCTAGAATTGCTTGGTACGTGTGCCATTGGATCTACTAAAGCTTGTAAGCTGTGTAATAGAACCTGCTCTGATACCAATTGGTAATTCCTAGTTGGCACAATAGTTATCTAGAAGGGGGGTTGAATAGATATTTGAAAAATCTTTTCGTTTTAAACTTGTTCTTTGATGATGATTAAAACTTAGTGGAAATGATGTTTGTTTTAATCCTCTTTACAAAGCAGTGGAGTTATGAGAGTGAGACAGTTATAGCAGTTATGACAGATATAGCAGTTATAGTTATGAATGTAAAAGACACATTCGTTTTAAGTGGTTCAGAGCACTTAAAGCTCATAGTCCACTCTTCAACTCAACAAGTAGGATATCCACTAAGGATGTCTTTAACAACTTATGAATCACACAGATTCCTTCTAAGACCAACAGTCTAGGAACTTCTTAGTTCATTCTTGAACTCTTCAAGTCCAGCAGACTTGGCTCTCTTACAGTTCACTCAGAACTCTTCAAGTCCTAGCAGACTTGGTACTTTTCTTCAGTTGATTAATAGATGTTGAGTTCTTGATGGTTGCTACTCAGTTGCTGTTTAAGCACTTGTTCGAAAGAACTGAGTAGCTGAGCAAGCTTTGCTATTTCTTAGATCGTAGAGTTGATCTTTGAGAGATGTTCAGCGTTGTTTGTTCAATGCTTGCTTGCTTCTCTCTCATCTACTTGATGTGCATATATATGATCCTGAAAACTATCCGTTGGATCCATGCGTTGAGGCATTAAATGCGTTTGACCTTTCTGATCTTTGATGGAGACATTTCTGCACATCTTCTGAAACTGCATTATGTCCCACTGACACTGCAGATTGTTTTCTCACCTAACACCTGAAAAGGTGTTTTCCCCCTTACTAATGGTACTTTCCTTAGCTTCTTCAATACGCTTCTTTGTTGCACACTAAAGATATTTCTTATGACTTTGGGACTGGTGAATACTGCAGCGTTTAGAATCCATTCTTCTTATGTTGGAATCTGTCTTCCACACAAATCATGAGGCTCGACGTTCTCTAACACAAGACAGATGCTCTACGATTCAGATCGTGATACTCTACGATTCAGATCGAAGTGACTTGTTGTCTTGATGCCTGGTCTGATACTATCAGGCGAGAGCACTACGATTCTTCTTAAACCTTTGCATACTACGATCTTTGCTTGCTTGAGTTGTTACTCTACAGTTTCCGAGACCATACTACGATAGTTGAGTTGGCTCGGCAAACGTTGGGACCACTCTACGATTTCCGAAGAGGCCCTTCAAGGCATGCACACTTGCGATCTTTGAAGCTCTACATTTCTGTCTTGACTTCTGCAATGTTGATCAGATTTATACATTTTGATTTCTTCGAAGACTATTTATTACATCTCAAGATCTACCTAACAGCTTTGATCTTTCTATCTATACATTCTTCAGAAGAATGATACACGTTAAGAGCTTAGATCAACCTAACAAATTTGATCTTATCACTAAGTCCTTGTACATATCTTACTAGAAGGACTTTACACATATTCATGAGCATATAAATTAAAAAATCAAATCATAATATGCATTTTTCCAACACATTCTTCAAACCCTGTACAATACAAACTCAGTTAGTAAAGCATATGCAATTAGTAAAAAAGAAGAATTTAGTAAAATAGAGACATTTATAGTAAATATATACCTTTTGTTGGTCACTAATTATAGTAAATCCATAACCTTCACCAAGTTTAAGGTCATCAGCCAACAACTCCAAAAACCATCTCCAACTGTGACCATTTTCAGTTTCTACAACAGCCATAGCTACAGGGAACATTTGATTATTCCCATCCCTTCCCACAACAAATAATAATTGACCCCCACATATAGCTTTTAAGAAACAACCATCCAATCCAAGAATTAGCCTACAGCCCTCTCTCCAAGCTTTCTTTAAGATGTCATAGCAAACATAAAATCTCTTAAACCAGACCTCATTTTCAGGATTAAGCCTAGTGGTTTTTATGTTGACTGTATTCATTTTGTTACTTCTCATAATCTCTGCCCCAAAATCCCAAACCCGTGAATAATGTTCCTTCATAACTACATGTATACTTGAAAAAGCTAAATTCTTGACCCTCATTTACTTCACAAGTGTTACATCCAATTTCAACTTAATTTTAATCTCTTCTTGCATGTCCTTCAACCTCCAGTTTGGATTTTTCCTTATCCTATTTCCATAAAACTCTGCCAAAAACTTGGTGTTTGTCAACTTAGTTTTAAAACTGTACACATAATTATGTGTGTCCGGTATTAACTTTATTTGCACATTCTCAGTCCCTTGAATATAATTGGCCCGCAGTTTCCAAGGGAAACTCTTATCACACCTAACCAGCACTTTTTCCTTGTCGTTTACCTTGTACCACAACTTCCTGCCATTAGCAATTGAATAGTCTCTAATGGTAGTCTTGAATTCCTTGAAATTGGTAAAAATCTGATAATGTGCAAACTTTATTCGCTTTCTCTTTGTTTTTGGGTTAAAAACATCACAATGTACAAGCTTTTTCTTTTTTACAAAGGGACTCCACAAAACCAAGGTTCTCATCTTCACTGCTCTCTAAGGGGGACCTTTGTGACGCCCCCAAAATAGGTCCACACAACCCATTCTGAGTCGCCAAAAATAACACTCCTGACGCAAACTTTCCTATTTCAACTATTAATTATCGTGTAAAATACGATGACACATATACTATGAATTTCAATACAAATATTGTAACGTATATAATAAGACAATATTCATACTTCAATTATTACAATGCCATATAAAATACAGCATCAAATATTTCAAGTCCCCAAAGGAACACGAGAAGATTTATGTCCTCCTCATTCTAATGGAGTGAATTTTGACGCTTTCAAATTCGAGTTCGCATCCCCATATTTGGTTCACTAAAATTAACTATTAAATGATGTATAAAATACATCACACGCATTTTAAGTTCTCAATACAATTATTATGCCACACTATTTCATAACTTGATTAGGATTACGACTAATTCAAAACACCACTTTATACTCATGTTCTCTTTGCTAGTCTCAGCTACACTTTTATTACCTGAATGTCTTAACTTAAGATAATTATTATCAATAGCCTTCATCAGTAATAAATCAGATATTTTGAACATATAGTAGATGATAAAAGTTTTCAACCATAATAGCAGTGGAATCAACAATCCATTAGAAGAGTCAAGTAGAACATATTGTCTACTATCTTCTCCAAATTATAAGTTCATCATCAATATTTTATTCCTGTAACACCAATCAACAGTTCTTCATTGTACCCAAGATAAAGAGAACTTTCACCACCTGTCTTTACCTGAAACATCAAGATCATGGTTATACCAATTCACAATTAATGTTTATAATTTTGCTATTAAATTCATCTTTGCACTCCAGCCAAAGACATACAACTATAAAATCAATAATCAACAGTCCATCTTTGAACTACGGGCTAAAGACATACAACTGTAACACCAATAATCAATAGACCATCTTTGCACTATGGGTCAAAGATATACAACTATAAAACCAATAATCAACAGTCTATCTTTGCACTATGGGCCAAAGATATACAACTGTAAAATCAATAATCAATAGGTTCATCTTTACACTACGGGCCAAAGATATTCAACTGTAAAACCAATAGTCATGATTATACCAATACACAATTTTGGTCATGATTATACAAATACACAATTCTTGGTCATAATCATACTAATCAACAGTTCATCTTTGCAGTACGGGCCTAATATAACTTTTCAACACAAATTTAAGTCTGAGGATGATGATAATGATATATATAATGAATGGACAAAAATAATCAGAATAATAAGATAAAATAGATCTTAGTGATTTTTAATATAATTATCCAAAGTCCAAATTGCCAACGTGATATTCAGACAATCGATTAGAATTCTTGATAGGATATAAAGTTCAAGTAAATGTGAAGTTCCCGGCTCAAATATAATAACTCAAAACTGAATAAAAGATTCAGGTCAAGATATTAGATGAAGCACAAACTATTAAGGATATTCTAATCATTTCAGGACTTTTCACCATTTAATGATAAACTAAAGAAATGAATAATAATATCTTACCATAATATGGAGATGAAAGAAAATGATATCCCTTTTACCATTAAAAAAATGATTCCCCTTACCTTAGCATGTGATTTGATTCTATTTTCTGTGAAATTGATCAACTTAAACAATGTTTGCATTCTTTATCTACACTTAGAGTAACCTTACACTCAACACAATATTATCCTCACAATATTATAGTAAAAGAATTATATATTTTTAGTGTAGTGATGGTGTGTGTTTAGTTGCTCAACCGGGCAACCTATTTATACTGAAAATTGAGGAAATAATTAGCACACACACTTTGACAAATAACCAAATGAGCTGTATAAAATAATGGTAGTGGAATTTATGGTCTCATAGAGAAGATTAAACCAACTTGTACACGTTTTAACAATAATTGGGTTGTGGTCCAAACTACTTTAGAAAAAGTAGTGTATCGACAAGTCCTGCCAAACTTACTTTTGTAAAAAAAAATAATTGAACAAATATCTGTATATCATACTTATCTTTAATCAACACCCTTTTCAATCTTTGAACCATTATTCACAATTATTAACATAGACTCTCAATACTGCCAACTGGTCTATTATATCATATCAAATAATATAAGTTACTGTGCAATAACTACTGTGACAATTATTGAATGAAATATTGAGTGACTTCATTACTTAACGGGTACCTATTTTTGATGGTGACATGTTTTAACTTCCGATAGTCAATGCAAAGTCGCATACTCCCATCTTTCTTCTTTACGAATAAAATAGGAGCACACTAAGGAGATGTACTAGGACGAATGAAACCAATGTCTAATAGTTACTGTAGTTGAGTTTTTAACTCCTGAAGTTCAATAGGAGCCATTCGATATGGGGTTTTAGAAATGGATTTTGTACCGGGTTAAAGGTCAATATAAAATTCGATTTCACGTTCTAGGGGTAGGCCTGGAAGTTCTTTAGGAAAAACGTTAGGAAATTCATTAACAACAAAAATACCATTGAAATGTGACGTATTTTTGTTTAAATCCATGACATGGGCTAATAAAGCTTGACATCCGTTTTTCAATAAACGAATGACTTTATGGCTTGATACGACAGTAATTGACTTTAGTGATTTGGTTAATTGAATTTGCATAATAGGTTGGTTAGGAAAATAAAAACTAACGACCTTACGAAAATAATCAATTTTAGCATGATGAGTAGTTAACCAATCAATCCCTAAAACCACATCGAATGCAAGTTTTTTCAAAGAGATGAGATCAACAGGTAATGTGAGGGTTCCAGTTTGAATCAAACAAGATTAATAAACAGTGGATGTAATGAAGGTCTGTCCTAACGGAGTTTTCACAGATAAGTCAAAGTCTAATTTCTCAGGGGTCAAGTTCAAATGTTAAGCACAAGCATACAAAATAAAAGAATGGGTAGAACTGGTATCTAATAAGGTATAGACTTCGTAAAAGTTTTTGATTAGGCTTACCCGTGATAACTTCGTTTGGGTTCCTCGCCTTTTGGGACGTCATGACAAATGCTCTCCCTTGAACCACCGACTTTGTTTTGTCTGTAGCCACCTTTGGTTCCACCGTCCCAGCTGGACTTGACTTCGCTACAGGATAAAATCAAGCTATGTGAGCTTTTTTTCCACAACTGAAACACACCTTGGAAGGCTGCGTACAGTTTGGACTTATGTGTCCCTCCTCTTCGCATTTGTATCATCTAATTGGCAGTCGTTCTCCTCCCCTGGGAACTGTTGCTGGTGCCGATGTATTCCCGTTATTGTTGAATCTTTTCTTTTTGAAATTTTTACTTGACTCACCTCTCATATTATCTTGGCCATGATTACCACCGAAGTGGTTACAATTTCTGGCACGTTGGTTATCACTACTTCGATGACTGTTGTCATTGGTATGACTATTATCGTGTTGCCAGTTGTTATTTTTTGGTTGAGCTGACTCATAATCCCGATCCAATAATTAAGCTCTATTCATAACATCTAAATACAAACAGAGTTTATGAGAGATAAGATGTTGACGAATTTTGGGTTTCAAACCTCTCAAAAATATTCGCGTCATTCGCTCCTCATTATCTACCAAATGGGATGCAAACCAGGATAACTCCGCAAACTTAGCCTCGTATTGCGATACAGTGATATTGTTCTGCTCCAGTTTGACGAATTCTACCTCCTTCATGTGACGAATACTTTAAGGAAAGTACTTGTCGTTGAATAATTCTTGGAACTTCTTTCACGATATCTTAAGTGCGGACAGGTGAGTGCGTTTTATAGATTCCCACCAATAATATGCCTCTCCGCGCAACATAAAGGTGGCGAAGGGAACCTTTTGCTCTTAAGTGCATCCCAAGACATCAAATATCTTGATAATCTGCTTAATACATGTCTCTTCCTTAAGTGGCTCTAGCTTTCCCAAAAACTCTGGCGGTCCCAACTCCTTGAATTGCTTAGCAGTGACCAGCCGTGAGTTGCCATTATTTCCACCTGCATTTTAAACACGAGTCTCTCTCGTTTAGTGTTGCATGAATTGTGGAAAGCTCCTAAACATCTCATCGTTCATTATTTGGTCGGTGTTGTTGTTTATAATAGTATTATTGCCTTCCTGATGCACATTATTTTGGTTATTGATTATCGGTGTCTCAACAGTCTCATGTGCTCCATTGCTTATCTCAAAATTTTCAGATGTCATTCTTAAACACTGCCACAAAACAAGGGTTAATTAAAGAAATTAGCATGCCACATATCATCCCTATATTCCGACAGACCAATTAAATAATAATTAAGCTTATGTAGGACACACTATCGAATGTTTTACTCGTCTCTCCCCTCCTAGTTCTAATCCCATATCTCCACCTGAGATCATATCCCTAAACTCTAATACCAACTATGACTCCCCCAAAATAGGTCCACACAACCCATTCTGAGTCCCCAAATACATGGTACAAAAACCAAATACAAACTTCATTAATACAACTGTCGTGCAAAATACGACAACATATATGCTGTGAGTTTTAATACACATATTGTCTTGTAGACAATATCCAAACTCAAATAAAATCATCATTACAATTATTGTTACACTATTTTACAAAATAGTGAGGATTGCTATAATAACCATCTTGAATCATTACTCTACTCCCCGACTAGTCCCAGCTATATTCTCACCTCCTGAGAAGAACAATAGAACAAAAAAGAAAAGGGTGAGCACAACTAGCCCAGTAAAGAATATTATGACTAAGATAATATAGAACAAATTACCCTTAGTCCTCAACAGGGAAAAATCTGATAAAATACAATAGACAACAAGTTTTAGATTAACAACTGCAGCGAAAATAATAATCCATTAGAAAAGTCAAGTAGATCATGATGTATACTATCTTCCATGATTTAAAAGTCCATCATCAATATTTTATCCATGTAACATCAATCAATAAATATTTCAAATCAACAAATTATCCATGCACTACATGTCAAGGATATTCGTTGGTATCACCAGTGGTCATGATCATGTCAAATACATGTCCATCTATGCACTACGAGCCAAAGAGGACTTTCACCACAAACCTTATCTATAACATTAAAGGTTATTGTTGGGAGAAATACATATTATGATTTGAGTTTTAATGTATATGCTCATGATTATTTGTAAAGTCCTTCTAGTAAGATATGTACAAGGACTTAGTGATAGATCAAAGTTGTTAGGTTGATCTAAGCTCTTAACGTGTATCATTCTGTAATGGAATGTATAGATAGAAAGATCAAAGCTGTTAGGTTGATCTTGAGATGTAATAGATAGGTTTCGAAGAACTCGTAGTGTATCATCTGATCAAATTTGCAGAAGTCAAGGCAGAAAACGTAGAGCTTCGAAGATCGTAGCTGTGCGTGCCTTGAAGGGACTCTTCAGAAATCATAGAGTGGTCCCAATGTTTGCCGAGCCATCTCAACGATCGTAGTGTGCTGAAGGAAACATGGAGTTTATAAGTCAACGATCGTAGTGTGCTCTAGGAAACGTAGAGACAACAACATGAGCAAGTGAAGATCGTAGTGTGCAGAGGTTTAAGAAGAATCGTAATGATCCCGTCTGATAACATCAGACAAGGCACCAAGATGATAAGGCACTATGATCTAAATCAGTAGAGTATCATGACATGAATCGTAGAGCATCTGTCTTGTGTCAGAGAACGTCGAGCCTCATGATCTGAGTGAAGATAGATTCCAACATATGAGGAATGGATTCTAGATGTTGCAGCACTCATCAGTCCCAGAGTAATATGAAATATCCTTAGTATGCAACAAAGAAGCGTATTAAAGAAGCTAAGGAAAGTACCATGGGTAAGGGGGCAAAACACCTTTTCAGGTGTTAGGTGAGAAAGCAGTATGCTATGTCAGTGGGCCAGAATGCAGTTTCAGAAGATGTGCAGAAATGTCTCCATCAAAGATCAGAAAAGTCAAATGCATTTAATGCCTTAACAGATGGATCCAACGGATAGTTTCCAAGATCACATATATGCAGATCAGACAGATGAGAGAGAAGCAAACAAGCATTGAACAAACAACGTGAACATCTCTCTCAAGCTCAACTCTACAATCTGAGATATTGCAAAGCTTGTTCAGCTACTCAGTTCTTTAGAACAAGTGCTTACACAACAACTGAGTAGCGACCATCAAGAACTCAACATTATCAACCAACTGAAGAAGAGTACCAAGTCTGTTGGACTTGAAGAGTTCGTAGTGAACTATAAGAAAGCTAAGTCTGCTGGACTTGAAGAGTTCAAGAGTTAACTAAGAAGTTCCTAGACTCCTGGTCTAGAAGGAATCTGTGTGATTCAGAAGTTGTAACAGATATCCTTAGTGGATATCCTACTCATTGAGCATAAGAGTGGACTAGGAGCTTTAAGTACTTTAAACCACTTAAAAACGACTGTGTCTTTTACATTCATGCCATAACTGCCATATCTTTTATATCTGCCATAACTGCCTTACTCTCATAACTCCACTGCTTGGTAAAGAAGATTAAAACAAATATTAATTCCGCTAAGCTTTAATCATTATCAAAGAACTAGTTTAAAACGAAAAGATTTTTTAAATATCTATTCAACCCCCCTTCTAGATAACTATTGTGCCAACTAGGAACTAACCATTGGTATCAAAGCAGGTTCTATTTTACAGCTTGCAAGCTTTAGTAGATCCAATGGCACTCGTACCAAGCGAATCCAGGACCGAGGGAGGCAGTAAGCCACCAATGTGCAACAAGGATAAATTTGCTAACTGGAAAGTCAGGATGCAAGCTTACATGGACTCAATAGATGAAGATCTATTTGAGACCGTTCTTAATGGGCCCTATATACCAACAAAGCTTGCACCAACCACTGACGATCCAAACAGAGTACAAATCAAGGATAAAGAAGAATGGACAGACACAGAGAAGAGAGTTGTCCAACTTGACAAAAGGCTAAGAACATCCTATTCCAATCCTTAGAGGACGATCTGTTTGAAAATGTTGTAAACTGCAAAATAGCTAAGGAAGTTTGGGAAGCACTGCTGATCATGCACGAAGGAACTGAAGAAGTAAAAGAGAACAAACAGTATCTCCTGACAGAGCAGTACGAAATGTTATCTCATGTGCAAGGCAAAAATGTGACTGCCACCTATGAAAGATTCAACGTTCTACTCAACTCTCTATGAGCGTATGGGAAGATCTATCCTAACAAAGATCTGACCATAAAGTTCATGAGAGCTCTACCGAGCAGGTGGGATGCCAAGACCACAGTAATAAGAGAATCAAAGAATCTTAATGAAATGACATTTCAACAGCTATATGGAAATCTCCTGACCTACGAACTAGAGCTGACCCAACGTGCTGAAACCTTATCAGAAGGAAGAAGGAAAGATAAGGGTGTTGCTCTCAAGGCTAATGAAGGTGCATCAAAGGTCAACACTGAGATTGACTCTGATTATGATGAAGACGATGATGAAGACTTTTCTATGCTGGTAAAGAGACTAAGAAGGTTCATGCAACAAGGAAGAATCAGCAAGACAAAGAAGGTCAGCAATTACAGCAGCCAGGAGCAAATGAATGACCTATGCTACAACTGTAAAAAGCATGGCCACTTCATTGCCAACTGCAACAAACCTATCAAAGAAGAACTAAAGAAGAAAACACATGCAAAGAAGGAATACAAAGGAAACAAGAGGCCTCAGAAAAGAGAAAAAAGGCCTGGCAGCTGGAAGATCGTGGAGTGATTCAGATAATGACTCAAATGCTGACTCCGGAGATGAAGAAGAACCACAAATGGACAATCTGTGTCTAATGGCCAAACATGCAAAGAACAACCAAAACCTCAACATAAATGATGTAAGTCTCGATGAGGTATTTGATTTCAACTCTCCTGATGTAGATATAAGTGATTTAAGAACTGCTTTGCATGGCATAACCACTGATCTACATCAATACATGAAGTGGTTCAAAGTCTTGTCTAAAGATCATTCACTTCTTCAAGAGGAGAAGAAGAAAGTTCAAGAAGAGCTTGAAACAGCCCTTCTAAGTACTAATCTTCTTTCCAAGCTTGAGGCTGAGAATGAAACTTTAAAACTAGACAAACATACTCAATGCACAAAGAGAGTCTAAGCTAACCTCTAAAATTGAGGATCTAGAGAAGACTATCTCTGGATGGAACAAATCCTCATCATTCATGGACTGCCTGCTCTCTAGTCAGAGAAGTACATTCAAAAGAACAGGTTTAAGCTTTGGGGAATCCATCTCAGAGTCATATGTGGAAAAGACAATGGAAACTAGTACTAGTAATGCCTCAAGTTTTGGTAGAGGCGTTGTCTTTGTGAAATCCTCACAGATAGAAGAGCCAATTCAATTCTTGTTCTACTGTTTCTAGTTATACTCAGAGAAGTAAAGGATTTCACGCTGGCCTGGGCTTCATAAAGAGAAGAGTAACCCAACCTCTACTCACCAACCTCGAAGAATCGTAGAGTCAAGCAAGACCAACTCTACGAATCAACTGGGAAGGTACAGTAGAGGTAAGGCACACTCATCACTATTTATGAAACCTAAGGACACGTGGAAGAAATAGAATCAGTTCAACAGAAGGTTAACTAAGGAACCACACGAGTCCAAGTGGAATATGAATCATCATACACACATAGGCATGCATCATAATAGATGTTTCATATGCAATAAATATGGTCATAGGGCTACAAAATGTTATTATAACTCCATGCATGTGAGACCCAAGATTAGACAGATTTGGGTCCCCAAAGGCACTAACAATGAAAGACCCATGCAAATATGGGTACCAAAATGAAGGTCCAAATGTTTTGATAGGAAAAGAGCTCTACGACCTCAACATGGTATCTGGACAGTGGATGTTCAAGGCATATGATAGGGAAAAAAGCCCTACTATCAAATTACATAGAAAAGAAGGGTCCATCTGTCATCTTTGGAGACAACAGCTCGGGCAAGAAAAGAGGATATGGCTCTGCTAACAATGGTGCAGTATCTTTCAGCAAAGTAGCCTATGTGGAAGGTCTTCAACACAATCTTCTAAGTATCAGCCAACTCTGTGACAAGGGTCATCAAGTGACATTCCTCAACAACCAATGTCAAGTCAGAGATTTGAAGACATCTGTTGTAAAGCTAACCGGGACAAGAGAAGGAAATGTCTACACAGTGGATCTTGGTCAACTAAGCTCAGATGAGATAATATGTTTTCTGGCAAAAGCATATGAAGAAATGAGTTGGCTATGGCATAGACGGTTGTCTCACTTAAACTTCAAAAGCATGTCCAAACTGGCATCAAAAGACCTAGTAGCTGGCCTACCCAAGTTCAACTTCGTGAAGGAAAGGCCATGCAATGCCTGTCAGCTTGGAAAGCAAACTAGAAGCTCATTCAGAAGCAAAATAGCCAACTCTATTGACAAGCCCCTGTAGTTACTCCACATGGATCTTTTTGGGACAATCCCAACAACTAGTCTTAGAGGAAAAAGATACTCTCAAGTTATAGTCGACGACTACACCAGATTCACATGGGTATTCTTCCTAACCTCAAAGGATGAAACAAGCTCCGGATTAATCAAGATGTTCAGACTGGTAATGAATGAGAAAGGAGAGAAAATCAAGGCCATAAGGAGTGATCATGGAAGAGAATTCGATTTATCAGAAATAGACAAGTTCTGCTCAGACAATGGCATCAGTCATAACTTCTCAGCTCCACGAAGTCCTCAACAAAATAGAGTTGCTGAAAGAAAGAACAGAACTCTGATAGAGGCTGGAAGGACTCTACTAGCAGCAGCTCATCTGCCTAAATACTTCTGGGCAGAAGCTGTCAACACTTGCATGCTACACGCAGAATAGATTATTAATTCACTCTACGATTAGGAAGATGCCCTACGAACTGTGGAAAGGAAGGAAGCCAAGTGTCAGCTACTTCCATGTCTTTGGTTATGCATGCTATATTCTCAATAATAGAAAGCAGTATCTGACAAAACTCCAGCCCAAGTCAGACGAAGGGATCTTTCTTGGATATGCCACAGACAGCAAGGCTTACAGGGTGTTTAACAAGAAAAAACTGAATGTTGAAGTCTCAATACACATTATCTTTGATGAAACTGACTTAGACAAAACAATGCCTCCAGACACTACGAATGAAGTCGTCGAGCTCAACACTACGATCGTAGTGCCAGATAGTGAAATCGTAGAGCATGAGAATGTGATCGTAGAAAGGTCCATGCAAGACAGCGAGCCTCCACTCCAAGAAGAAGAGATAGACCTTGAAGATTTAAGACAGGAAGGCATCAGGACAGATGTCCCAACCGGTAACAGATGGAAAAGAGATCACACTCAGGATCTAATCATTGGAGATCCGAGTGCCAGAGTCAAAACAAGAGCTGCTACTCAGAATGAATGATTTTATCTAAGCTTCTTGTCACAAATAGAGCCAAAGAAGATAGAGGATGCTATGGAAGACTCCAGCTGGATTGAAGCAATGCAGGAAGAACTCAACTAATTTGAATGAAGTAAAGTATAGAGATTGGAACCAAGACCAAAGAGTCATCCTGTGATACAAAATAAGTGGGTCTTCAGAAACAAAATAGATGAAGATGGGGTCATAACCAGAAACAATGCAAGATTAGTGGCAAAGGACTATTCTCAAGAAGAAGGTATCGACTACGATGAGACATTTGCACCTGTTGCCAGACTAGAAGCCATCAGAATCTTTCTTACCTTTAGTTGTCCACATGAAGTTCAAAGTCTTTCAGATGGATGTCAAGAGTGCATTTCTAAATGGAGAACTCCAAGAAGAAGTCTATGTAGAACAACCTCCAGGTTTCATCAATCCATCACTTTCCAATTATGTCCATAGATTAGATAAAGCTTTATATGGTCTAAAACAAGCACCTAGAGCATGGTATGAAACACTAACTAACTTCTTAATCGAAAATGGGTTCACTAGAGGTAGAGTAGATACCACACTGTTTCTTAAAAAGCATAAAGATAAAATCTTACTAGTTCAAATCTATGTTGATGACATTATCTTTGGTTCTACTGACGAAAAGTTATACAAGAGATTCTCTAAGCTAATGCAAAGCAAGTTTGAAATGAGCATGATGGGTGAGCTGAACTTCTTCCTTGGATTGCAAGTAAAGCAGACTGAAGAAGGAATTTTCATAAACCAAGCCAAGTACATCAAAGACTTATTGAAGAAGTATGGCATGGAATCAGCCTCTCCCATAAAAACACCAATTGCTTCCTGCAACCAAGCTTGACAAGGATGAGAAAGGTAAAAGTATTGATATCACTCAATACAGAGGTATGATAGGCTCTCTTTTATACCTAACTGCCAGTAGACCAGACATAATGTTTGCAACATGCATATGTGCTAGATTTCAGGCTAATCCTAAAGAGTCACATTTGTTTGCTGTAAAGAGGATCTTCAGGTATCTCAAAGGTACACCTTACTTAGGGGCTTTGGTACCCCAAGGAATCCTCATTTGAACTAACAGGATTCATAAATGCTAATTTTGCAGGATGCAAAATCGATAGAAAAAGTACCAGTGGCACCTGTCAATTGCTAGGAAATAGACTTGTGTCCTGGTTTAGCAAAAAGCAAAACTTAGAGTCTACTTCAACTACAGAAGCTGAATATATTGTTGTTGGTAGCTGCTGTGCTTAGATCCTATGGATAAGAAATCAGCTAGCTGACTATGGGTTTGATTTCAAATCTATTCCCATACAATGTGATAACATAAGTGCCATAGCAATAACTCATAATCCTGTCATGCATTCTAGGACTAAGCATATAGAAATAAGGCATCACTTCATTAGGGATCATGTGAAAAATGGAACTATATCTTTACAATATATCCCTCCTGAAAATCAACTTGCTGATGTTTTTACAAAACCACTAGATGAATCCAGGTTTAATAAGTTAATAAGTGAGCTAGGAATGTTAAATCTACAACAATGAAATATATGCTCTAGATTGTGCTAACCATGACAGATACAAAGGCTGAACTCAAAATCGTAAACATGATTAAGGAAAGCTCACGATCGTAGAGCTGAAAAGAAAACTACCTCAACGATCGTAGCAAAGACTTAACTATCGTAGTGCAGACTCAACGATGACACAAGCCCCATCCATAAAGCAAAAATGTATCCTGTGATGACAAGATTCATAACAAAGCAATCTCTCTAAGAGGTGACTCAGGAACAAACCTAACCCTTGAATCTCTCCAAGAGGTTGGCCCTTCCTGAGTTACCTTAAAAGAATGCTTAGTCAAAAACTCATCACAAGGATCCGATCAGACTCGACGATCGTAGGACAGACTTAACGAATGATTGATCAGACTCGACGATCGTAGGACAGACTTAACGAATACTGGACAGACTCAACGAATGCTGGACAGACTCGACGATCGCAGGACAGACTTGACAATCGCAGGATAGACTCAACGAACATAAGACTACCTCAACGATCGTAGTCTTCCTCACCTCAGCTCTGAAGAAGCCAAGGGCAAATCAGTACATTCCTGCACAGTCAAAATCGTAGAGCCAAACAAAAATCGACACCTGTCCCACTAAGCGAAAAAGAAGAGAGGGAAGTTACAAGTACAAGTTGAAATCATAATTTTGAAATCTAAAGTCCAAAAGATTATAACTCTCTCTCTCAAAGCAAAAACCCTAAATAAGCAGAAAGCTCATACGTATCTCACTTCCAACTATAGAATCAATGGCTGCTTCAAATGTGGTATCCGGCTACAGACTCTGTATTGACGAGCTCAAAACAGCTCTACCAAAATTTCACAAGACCCTAGCGCTGCTGAAGAAGGCGGGTCTCGAGGAGGCTCTGAGCAAAGATACCCTTATCTATCCCAAGCTAGTGAAAGAGTTCTATAAAAATGGTATGTTTGAAAACGACACCATCACTACAAGAATAAGGGAAGTAGAAATTAAACTAAAGGAAGAAGACTTCAATCTGGCCCTAGGTTTCAAAAATGAAGGGCACCCATTCTTAGACATCATAAACTTCCAAGAGGGACTAAGAAAAATGCATCACATGAAAAACCCCTATGT
Source organism: Panax japonicus (assembly GCA_020205505.1). NCBI lineage: Eukaryota > Viridiplantae > Streptophyta > Magnoliopsida > Apiales > Araliaceae > Panax > Panax japonicus. The sequence goes on along the minus strand of CM035096.1, from coordinate 76,875,304 downwards.
GAAAGGGTTCAAAAAGAAGGAGTTCTCACAAAGGTATGAATTTTTGGCTGACATCATTGGGAAATGCATCTGTTGTAAGAGCTCCGGTCATGACTCGGTGAATGAAGCTCAACTTAAGCTCACGAAGGCCATGTTTTATGATATACAACTCAACTATGGAGCTGTATTGCTCGAGTGGATCGGCAAGTGGATCGTCAACTCAAGGAAATCAAAAAGCCCTCAGAAGATGCTAGATGGGCGTTTCTTAAGTATCATTCTACAATTTGTACTGGGTAACAAAATTGGGGATGAAGAGGGAGAAGCCATAAACCCAAATCGAAGAATGACCCAACAGTTGTTTGAAAACTGGAAGAGAAACCCTGCTGAGTATGTACGAATGATGACTGAGTCCAGTGGAAGAACTGGGGAACTGAAGGACGTAGGCTTTCCAGGAAACATGTTTGTTGTCAGGGAAGCTGAAAAAGAAGGATAAACTAACAAGGGAGAACCCTCTGTCCTTACCAGAAAAAGCAAGGGCAAGAGAAAGCTAAGGGCTAGACAGATAGAAGAGCCTTAAGGATCTACAACTGATATTCCTGTAGAGTCCTCTGATATAGAGACTCTGAGGATGCTAAGAAGGAAGCAGCAGCAAGATGAAGCTGATGAGGATCAAGCCACCATATCACAGATCCTAAAGAAGAATAAAGCTGGCCATAAGTCAAATAGGCCATCAATCTCCTCTATCGTAGAGTCTCTACTGTTCACAGAGGCAAGACCAAGTATGGAAGGCAGGGAAGGAGATGTCTCAAGTATAGTGGCTATTGAACAGGACAAAGCTAAGATTCAAGAGAGTCCTGAAGTTGTGGCTAAACTCATAAAATCAAGAAGAAAGCTAGTCAAGAAGTACATTCTTGAAAATGAAAAGGTGCTGAAAAAGGAAGCAAAGAGTGTGGATGCAATAGAAGAACTGTCCCGAGCAAATCAAGAGGACAGTGCTCCAGCTGAGGGGGAGATCCCTAAAATTCTCATGATAAAGAATACACCGGCTAAGGGGGAGATGTCTGCAGCTCAAGAAGATGTTCCAGCCAAGGTTTTCAAACCCGGACCGAACCGCCGGTCGAATCAGAAAAAACCGGACCCGGTTCACTCAACGGTCCGGTTTGGACCACTAAACCACTTCTGCTCAAAAACTGTTCAGAACCGGTTGACCTAGTGAACCAGTGACCGGTTCACGGGTTTGACCGGTTCTCTTGTTAAAGATTAAAAAAAATTATGGATTTTATTTTATTTTAGTAATTTAGTTGAGACTTTGTTTGGTATTTTACATATTTTTGGATTCATTTAATCAAACACTTAAACTTGTGATTGAATTTCGGAATTTGAATGTATCTTAGAGATGTTTAGTTTTTTTTTTGTAGATAAATTGATTAATTTTACATATTTACTAAATATTATATACAATATATAATGATAATTAATATAATTAATTCTTTATTATTTATTATTTATTATTTATTACATATTAATGACGTCACTGGGTCAATAACGGTCCGACCACTAGTTGGACCAGTGACCCATCCACCCAGTAACTTTTCCAGTTCGATGACTGGTCCGGGTTTAAAAACCTTGGTTCCAGCTGAGGGGCAGTTTCTGAACTCTCAAGAAGATAATCATGCTGAGGGGGAGCCTCATGATATCCACATGACAGAAGAAGATGTCCCTGCACTAAAATAAAGATGAACCAGTGGAAGACCATCCAGAGACCATTGAGATAATGTAATCCTCAGAAGAGAACAAATAAGAAGAACAAGATGATGATGATGATGAGCTCGAAATCACTGGTATGGGTAAAGATGGATATAGAAGATATCTGTACAATCAAATGTTTTCTTACCTACCCATGATGGCATACCATCAAGCTCAAATCCTGAACTCATGGGATCACATGTTCTGGAGCTTCAAAGAGTATCCAGCCATCTCAGTTCTGGCTCATGGATTCCCAGGGAAAGTCAACTTTGCCAAGAAGTTGCTTACTGACCATTCTTCATCCAAGGATAAACTTGAGGTACTGACTATCCCTAATCTCTTCAAAGTTAATCACTTGTCCATCATCTTCATTCAGTCAATTCTATGAATTTCCTCGATGGTTGGAAGTGATTCTTCACCCTCTCAATCAATTTCCAGTTGCAGAATCCCAAAATTCTGAAACTGAAGAACCAAATAAAGTCAACCTTACTTCGCTCCCATAAACTACCAACTCTACGATTCTAGACTCTAGACCCATCGTAGAGTCCCAAATAGAGATCGTAGAGACACGTGTCCCAAACATCCAAACCCAAGCCCCTCCATCCGATATACCATCCTCCTCATCAAATGACTACTTTAGTCTTGATCTTGCTCTTTACAACTTGCAAGATCAATCCTAAGAAACTACCCCTCCAACCAATAATCCTCAAACCAATGATACTCTCCCGAACCTGCCCACCAAGGATGACTTGATACTCTCCTTTGAAAAATAGGTTATTAAGTAAAAGAGTCATTTTAAAATTATCGTTACTTTTAAGTATGTCTTATTAATTATTCGGATGCCTAAATGTACAGTTTCAAAATTTGTTATTTTTTTATTTAAGGCTTCCATTTAAATTAAATTGTTATGTTCTTTTATTTCAAAATTCGGATCAAGTATTTATTTTCAAACTGTGAATGAGATTATATGATTTTGAACTGTGAAAAAGTATTGTTTATATTATCGATAATATTGAGAAATTTTTTTGAAATCCTCAGTCTGACTATGTATAGAACCCGTTATTGATTACGTTTAGTTCCGGAGCTAATATAGGACCTACTAAGGCGTACACCTTTTAGATGCCCTTCGGGGAGCGTGCATTTTTATAGATACCTTAGTAGGGTGCGTATCATAACGTTATTGAACTTTTGGGCTATGTTACAGGGCTATTGTAACATTAGTCACTAAGGCTGTGGATTAAAAGAGATATAATATACATTGAAATTATTTTTAAATTGTTTAGTTTTTGAAAGCTTTTGTACTATCGTTATTGAACAAAAAGTTATTTCGAAAAAGTATTTTGCACATTGTACTTGATTCGGCTAGATAGAGAGGATTGCTACTTGCTGGGCTTCATCGTTCACCCCCCTTACAGATTTTTACAGGTCCCATCGTTGAAAGCTGAGTACTTATTTAATACGCTTGTAATAGCTGGAGTTTAGTTTTAGATGTTTTTTTTCTTTTGTTGATGAATTTTGATAAAACTCTTAGTTTCGAGGAGCTACATCTCCATTATTTGTATGTGGTATTTATTAGTATTTCATTTAGATTGATTTAAAATATATTTATTGTTGGGTTTTAAGTTAAGATTATTGTTAAGTTATTTTTTGGGCTGCGCGTTATTGATATTGTTGCCTTGCGGGCCTATGGGCTTGCGGCATGTAACACTTCGGACCTATATCGGGTTCGGGGTGTTACAGCTGAGGAGTATGCCAACCCACCTGCAAGAAAGAGGTCAAAGAAATAGAGATAAGTTTAAAATTTCTGATTGATGTAAATGTTAAACTGTAATATCTCTTGATCTTCAATAAATTCATGCTTATCCTCTAGAAATTTCAGCTGCTCACTGAAATACTAAGTCAGTGTTTAAATATCCTGCAAATGTATCTAGTCACTAATAATCATGACAACAAATCTCCTTGGTTATGTCAACATCAAATAGGGGGAGATTGTTGGGAGAAATGCATATTATGATTTGATGTTTTAATGTATATGCTCATGATTATTTGTAAAGACCTTCTAGTAAGATATGTACAAGGACTTAGTGATAGATCAAAGTTGTTAGGTTGATTTAATCTCTTAACGTGTATCATTCTGTAATGGAATGTATAGATAGAAAGATCAAAGTTGTTAGGTTAATCTTGAGATGTAATAGATAGGCTTCGAAGAACTCGTAGTGTATCATCTGATCAACATTGTAGAAGTCAATGCAGAAAACGTAGAGCTTCGAAGATCGTTGTATGCCTGCCTTGAAGGGACTCTTCAGAAATCGTAGAGTGGTCCCAATGTTTGCCGAGCCATCTCAACGATCGTAGTGTGCTGAAGAAAACATTGGAGTTTACAAGTCAACGATCGTAGTGTGCTCTCAGAAACGTAGAGACAACAACACGAGCAAATCAAGATCATAGTGTGCAGAGGTTTAAGAAGAATCGTAGTGCTCTCGGCTGATAACATCGGACAAGGCACCAAGATGATAAGGCACTATGATCTGAATCATAGAGTATCATGACATGAATCGTTTTCTCGAAATATATTTTTGAATATTATGGAATGAATTTGATATAATGTTATAGTTGTGGGTAATATTTATAAATTTTGCAAAGTACACAAGTTGTTATATAATATTCGATTGGTCGTGGAATATTCGTTTTAACAGGGAATATTTGTACAACGGCACAATCATTGGTGGACCCCACAATGGAATTATTGTCGGATTGAGAAAACGACAAAAATACTTTATGAAAATAACAGCGGAAGTTTTACCGTTAACTGTTGAAACACCCGGTGTTAAAAGTATAGTAATACGCGTAGTTGCACAATAGCACACGGTTTTGATTATTGATGCTTATGTGATAAGTCACTCAGTTTTATTTTATTGGTATTATTAATGTAATAAAACAGAAAAAAAATTTATATAAAATAGAGTACTTTTACAAAGTTATCTGTTTTATTAGACAATAATTAGAATATATTATATTTTATTATGCACAGTGTTTGCATAGTGCCTGCATAGTATTTGCATAGTAAAATCTTTTATAAAGTTATTTGTTTTATTATATTATAAATAGAATATATTATATTTTATTTAAAAGATTTTGCTTTAAATATGGACCGCCAGATTAAAGTAAATCAATCTCGACCGTTCATGAGTTAGTTACTATGCAGTCCATTTTTCTATAAATAGAAGCCCATTCCTTCATTATTTCTTACGAATTCACTGAAACTCTAGAGAGAGAAATTATAGAGAAGCTATAGAAAAGTATTTTGCTTCTTCCCTACTCTTATATTCAGTTTCTTTTACAGTAAGGGATATTATTTGTTGTTCTCGTAAGGGGTATTATTTCTTTTGTATTCATTAAGAGAACTTATGTTATTCCATTCTTTATTATTCTGCTGAAATAACCAGTATACGCGGACTACCCTATACTTGGTGACATTCTTCTAATATTCCGTCTTTATTATTATTCTGTTGGAATATCCTGTCTGTGTGTTTATGTCGGACCTGGTTCCGTCTTTATTATTATTCTATTGGAATATCATGTCTGTGCATTTACGCCGGACCTGGTTCCGTCTTTATTATTATGTTGGAACATCCTGTCGGTGCGAATTTCGCCTGACCTAGTTCCGTTACTTATTAATCTGTTGGAATAACATGTCTATGCGAAGTACCGCATGCATGGTGATTTCTTTTGTTATTACATTCGTTATTATACTCAGTTGGTTAAAGTTTTGACTTCTATACTCCATGAAATTAGTGGAATATCCTTGATATTTGTGTTTCATCTAGTATCTTTTCATAGAAATATTCTTCTGAGCATTCTTGAATTTTATTCTACAAAGAAATATCATGTTGACAATTTGGACATTCTTAGTTCCTGGATAAATTAATTCTTGAACTTGTTTTATTGAATTCTTATATCATTGTCATCATCCTCATGTTTATATTATGTTGAAAGTTATCTGTGACCTGTAGTGCATAGATGGACTTGGTATGATTATGACCAGGGATTATTCGGTGTAATCATGACCGTAATGTTACAAATGATGTGGAAAAAGTCCTCATTGGCCCGTAGTGCATTGATGGATAGTTGTTGGCATGATCATGACCATTAATGAATACACAAATATCCTTGGTCCGTAGTGCATGGATAATTTGTGGTCGCGATACTAAAGAATATCATTGGTCGTAGTGCAAGGGTGATTCGATGATGTGGATTATTTATTAAGCTGAGTCTCAGCGATAAAAGTCATGAAAAACCTTTTAAATCATAGAAGATAGTAGATTTTATTCTCTACTTGACTCTTCTAATGGATTGCTTGTTCCGCTGCAGTTAAACTTGATGTTTGTTATATTTTATCGGTTTAATACTGTTGAACGCTAATGATAATTTATTCTGCATTGTCTTCGTCGTAATATTTCTTACTGAGCTAGTTGAGCTCACCCTTTCTTTCACTGTTCTCTTCAGGAAATGAGAATATAGCTGGAACGAGTCGGTGAACAGAGTGATGGACCAGATGATAGTATTAGTAGTCCGCACTATTCTGTTAAATAGTGTGACAATAAATGTAATGAGGACTTATTCTTAGAGTGGATATTGTCTAGAAGACAGTATTTGTTTTAAAACTCACAGCTCTCTTGTTGTATATTAAAGATTGTATTTGTATTCTGTACCATGTATTTGGCGACTCAGAATAGGTGATGTATACCTATTTTGGGGGCGTCACAGTTGGTATCAAAGCTTAGGGATATGATCCCTGGCTAAGATGTGATAATAGAACTAGGCGGAGAGAGACGGGGAATTCCTTCGCTAGTATGATCTACCTAAGTTTTTTTTGGTATTTAATTAGTCGGTCAGAATATAGGGATAATATGTTACATGTCAATTAACCTTTTGTTTTGTGGCAGTATCTGAAAATGACATCCGAGAATGTTGAAAATAGCAATGGAGCACAGGCAACCGTTGATTCACCACATATCAATAATCAGGATAATGTGCATCATGAAGGCGAAAATCCTCATGCAAACAACAACACTGACCAAATGATGAATGATGGAATGTTCAGAGGCATTATGCAATTCATGCAACAGCAGGCGAGAGCGGCTTCTGTCCAAAATATAGGTGGAACCATTGGAAACTCTAGGACGGTCACCGCTAAATAGTTCAAGGAGCTGGGACCACCGGAGTTTATTGGAGAGCCAAAACCACTTAAGGCGGAAGCATGGATAAAGCAGATCACCAAGATATTTGATGTCTTGGGATGCTCCGAGGAGCAAAAGGTTCCCTTTGCCGCCTTTATGTTGCGAGGAGAGGCAGATTACTGGTGGGAATCAGTAAAGTGTACTCAACCTGCCGCACTGAAAATGTCTTGGGAGAAGTTCCAAGAACTATTCAACTGACAAGTACTTTCCCAAAAGTATTCGTCACATGAAGGAGGTGGAGTTCATCAAATTGGAACAGAATAATATGATTATGTCGCAGTACGAAGCTAAGTTTGTCGAGTTATCCCGGTTTGCGTCCCACTTGGTGGATAATAAAGAGAGAATGATGCGGATGTTTTTAAGAGGTTTGAAATCGGAGATACGTCAACATCTTATTTCTCATAAACTGTGTTTATATTCATATTTTATAAATAGGGCTCAGTTAGTGAAGCGCGATAACGAGTCAACGCAACCAAAAGAGAGCAGCCGGCAAAATGATAATACCAGCGAGAGCAGTTATCGAAGCGGTGACAACAAGCGTGGAGGGAATCAACAGGCCAAAAATGGAAACCACTTCGGTGGTAATGATGGAAAGATGTCAGCACCAGCACCCGTTGTTAAGGAAGGAGAACGACCACCTATCATATGCTTCAAATGTGGAGGGGAGGGACACATCAATCCAAACTGCGCGATGCCGTCCAAAACATGTTATAATTGTGGAAGAGAAGGTCACTTAGCCCGATTTTGTCGTTCACCAAAGACAAGTTCAGCTAGGATGGAGGCACCAAAGGCCGTTCCAGAAAAGTCAAAGCCGGTAGTGCAAGGGAGAGCGTTTGTTGTAACCTCCCAGAAAGCAAGGAACCCAAATGAGGTCATCACGGGTAAGCTTATCATAAACTCTAGCGAAGTCTATACTTTATTTGATACCGGTTCTACCCATTCTTTTATTTCTCCTACTTGCGCTCAACAATTAAAATTGACTCCGGAGAAATTAGACTTTGACTTATCTGTGGAAACTCCGTTGGGAGAAACCTTCATTACATTCACTGTTTATAAGTCTTATTTGGTTCAAATCGGTACCCTCACATTACTTGTCAATCTTATTTCATTGAAAATACTTGCATTTGACATGATTCTAGGGATTGATTGGTTAACTACTCATCTTGCAAAAATTGATTGTTTTCGTAAGGTTATTAGCTTTCATATTCCTAATCAACCTATTATGCGAATTCAAACGACCAACCCATTAAAATCAATCACGGACATCTCAAGCCATAAAGCTATTCGTTTATTGAAAACAGATGTCAAGCTTTCTTAGCCCACGTCACAGATCTAAACAAAAATACGCCAATTTTGAATGATATTTCTATTGTTAATAAATTTCCTGACGTATTCCCTGAAGAACTTCCTGGCCTACCCCTAGAGCGTGAAATTGAATTTTGTATCAACCTTGAACCCGGTACAAACCCCATTTCCAAAGCCCCATATCGAATGGCTCCTATTGAACTTCAGGAGTTAAAGACCCAACTGTAGGAATTGTTAGAAATTGGCTTTATTCGTCCTAGTACTTCTCCTTGGGGTGCTCATGTTCTATTCGTGAAAAAGAAAGATGGGAGTATGCGACTTTATATTGATTATCGGGAGTTGAATCATGTCACCATCAAAAATAGGTACTCATTACCACGTATTGATGACCTGTTTGACCAGTTGCAAGGAGCTAAATTCTTTTCAAAGATTGATCTTCGTTCCGGATATCACCAATTGAAGATTAGAACCGATGACATTCCAAAGACGGCTTTCAGAACTCAGTACGGGCATTATGAATTCCTAGTCATGTCCTTTGGATTGACTAATGCTCCTGCTGCCTTCATGGATATTATGAACCGAGTATTCAAGGAATATTTAGATCACTTTGTGGTCGTCTTTATTAATGACATCCTTATTTATTCCAAAAGTCGTGAAGATCATAAGCAACACTTGAGGCTGACACTCCAAAAGCTTCGTGAAAACAAGCTTTATGCCAAGTTAAAGAAATATGAGTTCTGGCTTGAGGAAGTAGCATTCCTTGGGCACGTAGTATCAAGTCATGGAATATCAGTTGACCTGGCAAAGATTGAAGCAATTCAAAGCTGGGAGCAACCTAATTCAGTGACCAAAGTACGTAGCTTTCTCGGCTTAGCTGGTTATTATCGGAGATTCGTGGAAGGATTTTCTCGAATAGCTACTCCATTAACTTAGCTGACTCAGAAATATACAAAGTTCGGTTGGAGCGAAGAATGTGAGAAGAGTTTTCAAGAACTCAAGAGGAGACTCATTTTAGCATCTGTTCTGACAATACCATCTAGCTCGGAGGGATTTGTCGTCTACAGTGATGCTTCGGGTAAAGGGTTGGGATGTGTTCTCATGCAACATGGGAAAGTCATAGCCTATGCCTCAAGACAAATCAAAGAATATGAGAGGAATTATCCTACTCATGACCTAGAGTTAGCAGATGTTGTCTTCGCACTTAAAATTTGGAGGCATTACTTGTATGGGGAGAAGGTGGAGATCTTTACGGATCATAAAAGCCTCAAATATTTCTTCACTCAATAGGAACTCAAAATGCGACAACGACATAGGATTGAACTATTGAAATATTATGATCATACCATCCAATACCATCCTGGAAAAGCGAACGTGGTAGCTGACGCATTGAGTAGAAGATCATATGCAAGTACGAGTGCGATATTGTCAACACAAAGGCCCATTTTGTGTTACTTGCAAAGGATGGAGATAGAGTTAAATACTCCAGGGACCCATGTGATAATGGCGAATATACGAGTAGAACCAACTTTAATTGATAAAGTTAAATCTGCTCAAGTTACAGACCTGGAGCTGATGCGTATGAGGAAGAAAGTGCAAGAAGGTGCTATACCGGAAGCAAGAATCGATGAAGAAGGAATACTTCGAGTCAACTCCAGACTTTGTGTTCCTAACGAACCTGATTTAAATTATAAAATCATGATGGAGGCGCATAACACACCGTTTACAATCCATCTTGGGAGTACCAAAATGTATCATGATATTCGTCATACATTTTGGTGGAACAATATGAAGAGAGAGATAGCGCTGTTTATCTCAAGGTGTCTAACTTGTCAACGAGTTAAAGCGAAGCATCAAGTACCAAAAGGTTCATTGCAACCACTTGAAATTCCAGAATGGAAGTGGGAGCACATTACCATGGATTTCGTTACCGGTCTTCCTAAGGTTTCTCAAGGTATAGATGCGATTTGGGTCATTGTTGATAGATTGACCAAGTCTACTCATTTCTTACCAATAATAAAAACTTATACACTTGAACGTCTTGTTCGTATGTACATAAACGAGATTGTAAGACTGCATGGTATGCTAGTATCCATAGTTTTTGATCGAGTCCCAAGATTCACTTCACGATTTTGGGTTAGTTTGCAGAAAGCTATGGGCACAGATTTACGATTTAGCTCGGCATATCATCCTCAGACGGACGGACAGTCGGAGAGGACTATTCAAACTCTTGAAGATCTATTAAGACTTTGTGTCCTTGATTTCAAGGGAAGTTGAGACAAGTTCTTACCATTGGTGGAGTTTTCCTATAACAATAGTTATCAAGCAAGTATTGGCATGGCTCCATTCGAAGCATTGTATGAAAGAAAGTGTCGTTCTCCAGTATGCTGGGATGAGGTGGGAGAAGCAACGTTGTTGGGACCGGAGTTGGTACGTATGACTACAAAAAAGATTCAAATGATCCGGCAACGTATAAAAACCTCACAAGATCGACAAAAGAGTTATGCTGATCTTCATCGAAAGGATGTGGAATTCGATATAGAAGATCATGTGTTGTTATGTGTTGCTCCATGGAAAGGAGTTACGAGATTTGGAAAGAGAAGAAAGCTCAATCCTTGATTCATCGGCCCATTTTTAATCCTCGATTGAGTAGGAACTGTGGCATATAGACTCGTTTTACCGCCAAGTATGTCTAAAGCGCCAAGTATGTCTTGTGTTCATAACGTTTTTCACATATCCATGTTACGTAAATATGTGAAAGACCCGAACCACATTATTGAGTTAGAACCAGATGAAATAGCGGAAGATTTGATGTATGAAGAGGTTCCTCTTCAAATCTTGGATAAGAAGGAACATATTCTGCACTCCAAGGTTATACCTCAAGTCAAAGTTTTGTGAAGAAACCACGATGTTGAGGAAATGACTTGGGAGTTAGAATCTGAAATGAAATCAAGGTATCCTTACATCTTCGACATATCAGGTACGTACCCTAATTTTGAGGGAGAAATTTCATAAGAAGGGGAGGTTGTAAGACCCCAACTTTTATGAATAAAAGATGAATTTTCTATAAATATCATTTTTGAATATTATGGAATGAATTTGATATAATGTTATAGTTATGGGTAATATTTATAAATTTTTCAAAGTACGCAAGTTGTTATATAATATTCGATTGGTCGAGGAATATTCGTTTTAACAGGGAATATTCGTACAACGGCACAATCATTGGTGAACCCACAACAGAATTATTGTCGGATTGAGAAAACGACAAAAATACTTTATGAAAATAACGGCGGAAGTTTTACCGTTAACTGTTGAAACACCCGGTGTTAAAAGTACAGTAATACGCGTAGTTGCACAGTAGCACACAGTTTTGATGATTGATGCTTATATAATAAGTCACTCAGTTTTTTTTATTGGTATTATTAATGTAATAAAACAGAAAATCTTTTTATATAAAACATAATACTTTTATAAAGTTATCTGTTTTATTAGACAATAATTAGAATATATTATATTTTATTATGCATAGTGTTTGCATAGTGTCTGCATAGTATTTGCATAGTAAAATCTTTTATAAAGTTATTCATTTTATTAGATTATAAATAGAATATATTATATTTTATTTAAAAGATTTTGCTTTAAATATGGACCGTCAGATTAAAGTAAATCAATCTCGACCATTCATGAGTTAGTTACTATGCAGTTTATTTTTCTATAAATAGAAGCTCATTCCTTCATTATTTCTTACGAATTCACTGAAACTCTAGAGAGAGAAATTATAGATAATCTATAGAAAAGTATTCTGCTTCTTCTCCTACTCTTACATTCAGTTTCTTTTATGGTAAGGGATATTATTTGTTGTACTCGTAAGGGGTATTATTTCTTTTGTATTTATGAAGAGAACTTCTGTTATTTCATTCTTTATTATTCTGCTGGAATAACCAGTATACGCGGACTACCCTATACTTGGTGACATTCTTCTAATATTCTATCTTTATTATTATTCTGTTAGAATATCCTGTCTGTGCGTTTACGCCGGACCTAGTTTCGTCTTTATTATTATTCTGTTGGAATATCTTGTCTGTGCCTTTATGCCGGACCTGGTTCCATCTTTATTGTTATTCTATTAGAATATCATGTCTGTGCGTTTACGCTGGACCTGGTTCTGTCTTTATTATTATGTTGGACTATCCTGTCGGTGCGAATTTCGCCTGGCCTAGTTCCGTTACTTAATAATCTGTTGGAATAACCTGTCTATGCGAAGTATCGCATGCATGGTGATTTCTTTTGTTATTCCATTCGTTATTATACTCAGTTGGTTAAAGTTTTGACTTCTATACTCCATGAAATTAGTGGAATATCCTTGATATTTGTGCTTCATCTAGTATCTTTTCATAGAAATATTCTTCTGAGCATTCTTGAATTTTACTCTACAAAGAAGTATCATGTTGACAATTTGGACGTTATTAGTTCCTGGATAAATTAATTCTTGAACTTTTTTATTGAATTCTTATATCATTGTCATCATCCTCATGTTTATATTATGTTGAAAGTCATCTTTGTCCTGTAGTGCATAGATGGACTTGGTATGATTATAACCAGGGATTATTCGGTGTAATCATAACCGTAATGTTACAAATGATGTGGAAAAAGTCCTCATTAGCCCGTAGTGCATTGATGGATAGTTTTTGGCATGATCATGACTATTAATGAATACACAAATATCCTTGGTCCGTAGTGCATGGATAATTTGTGGTCGTGATACTAAAGAATATCATTGGTTGTAGTGCAGGGGTGATTCGATGATGTGGATTATTTATTAAGTTGAGTCCCAGCGATAAAAGTCATGAAAAACCTTTTAAATCATAGAAGATAGTAGATTTTATTCTCTACTTGACTCTTCTAATGGATTGCTTATTCCGCTGCAGTTAAACTTGATGTTTGTTATATTTTATAAGTTTAACACTATTGAAGGCTAATGATAATTTATTTTGCATTGTCTTAGTCATAATATTTCTTATTGGGCTAGTTGAGCTCACCCTTTCTTTCATTGTTCTCTTCAGGAAATGAGAATATAGCTGGGACGAGTCGGAGGATGGAGTGATGGACCAGATGATAGTATTAGTAGTCCTCACAATTTTGTTAAATAGTGTGACAATAAATGTAATGAGGACTTATTCTGAGAGTGGATATTGTCTAGAAGACAGTATTTGTTTTAAAACTCACAGCTCTCTTATTGTATATTAAGATTGTATTTGTATTCTGTACCATGTATTTGGCGACTCAGAATAGGTGATGTATACCTATTTTGGGGTGTCACAGTCTCCATCAAAGATCAGAAAAGTCAAATGCATTTAATGCCTCAACGGATGGATCCAACGGATAGTTTTCAAGATCACATATATGCAAATCAGACAGATAAGAGAGAAGCAAGCAAGCATTGAACAAAAAATGTGAACATCTCTCTCAAGCTCAACTCTACGATCTGAGATATTGCAAAGCTTGCTCAACTACTCAGTTCTTTAGAACAAGTGCTTACACAACAACTGAGTAGCGACCATCAAGAACTCAACATTATCAACCAACTGAAGAAGAGTACCAAGTCTGCTAGACTTGAAGAGTTCGTAGTGAACTATAAGAAAGCCAAGCCTGCTGGACTTGAAGAGTTCAAGAGTGAACTAAGAAGTTCCTAGACTGCTGGTCTAAAAGGAATCTGTGTGATTCAGAAGTTGTAACAAACATCCTTAGTGGATATCCTACTCGTTGAGTAGAAGAGTGGACTAGGAGCTTTAAGTGCTCTAAACTACTTAAAAACGACTGTGTCTTTTACGTTCATGCCATAACTGCCATATCTGTTATATCTGCCATAACTGCCTCACTCTCATAACTCCACTGCTTGGTAAAGAAGATTAAAACAAATATTAATTCCGCTAAGCTTTAATCATTATCAAAGAACTAGTTTAAAACGAAAAGACTTTTTAAATATCTATTCAACCCCCCTTCTAGATAACTATTGTGCCGACTAGGAACTAACAGTTATGATTATACCAATACACAATTTCTGGTCATAATCATACCAATCAACAGTCCATCTTTGCACTACGGGCCAAAGATGACTTTCAACATAATATAAGCATGAGGATAATGATAATGATAATGATATAAAGAATCAATTAAATGAGATCATAACATGGATTCAATTTCAAGAATAAGATTCTTAAAAGATAACCTGGACAAAAAAAAAAGAAATTAAATTCTATTATGAATAGTACTCATGAATAGTACCGTATGAATATTGCCCATGAATAGTACCGTATGAATAGTACCTAGACATGAAAAGATTAAAATTTAATAAGAAATTTTAGACCAACATTCTAGTGAAATGATATTAGATGAAGCGCGATCCTTAAGAAATTTCTAATCATTTCAGGAATTATAGAAGCAATAGTTACCATAGTAAATACTTACCATAGTAAGTTTAAATTTAAGAATATGAGATGAAATAATATCGTTTACGTAATATGGAGTATGAAAGAAAATGATATCTCTTACGAGTATGTAAAGAAATAACACCCTTTACCTTAGAAGGAAAGTAGTCCTGACAGGAATAACGGAGATTATGTTGAGGAAATCTTGCACTGTTATCAACACTCAAAATATCCTTATACTTACAAGAAATACACTCAATATTATAGAGAGAGAATTTTCCGATCATGGTGTGAGTTTCATTGTTTAACTAAGCAACCTATTTATAGGAAATGCTAGCACACCATTTCTGACAATTTCACATACAGATGAATTAGAAGCACACCCATTTTGAAAAAAAGTTTTTCAAAGTCAACTTGCTCACTCCGCCATTTATCACATGTTTTAAAAAATTATAATTAAAAAGGAATCCAAATTCAATTTGCTTTCTTCCTCCTCATTTTATTCTTATACCATAAATTTATTATAATAATATTATCATTTAAATTATAAAAATTATACTATTACATTATCACATTATACTATTATAATGTAATATTATAATAATATATAAATATATTATTAGAGAAGATAATTAGGGTTTCATAGAAAAATATAACAAACTTTCGACAAATGTCTCATTCTAAAATTCCCCCATTTATATCAAAATTTAAGAAATATATACTTACCATATTCATCAATTATTTACAATTCTTCAATATTTATTTCTAATTAATATTATAGATTCACAATATTGATAACCAGATCATTCCCAGGAAAGAGGGGGCTTTCCGATAAGGATTTCTCCTTACTGGCGCGCAATTATATAACTTAACATGTGACGCCTCCAAAATAGGTATACATCACACATCTTGAGTCACCAAAAATATGGTACAAAATTCAAATATAAACTTAATTATACAACTATCGTGTAAAATACGACAAAACATAGCTGAGAGTTTTAACAAGAATATTGTCTTCTATACAATATCCAAACTTAAATTCAATCATCAGTTACATTTATTATCACACTAATTAATGAGGGCTACTAAACAGTCATCTCAGGACCGTCACTCCATACCCCGACTAGTCCCGACTACGTTCTCATTTCCTGAAGAGAACAATAAAAGTAACAGGGTGAGCTCAACTAGCCCAGTAAGAAATATTATGACTAAGATAATGCAGTATAATTTATTGTTAGTCTTCAACAGTGTTAAACTGATAAAATATAAAAAACATCAAGTTTAACTGCAGAGGAACAAGCAATCCATTAGAAGAGTCAAGTAGAGCATGATATCTACTATCTTCTATGATTTAAAAAGTTTATCATCAATTTTATCGTTGAGACTCAGCTTAATAAATATTTCACATCATCGAATCATCCATGCACTACAGGCCAATGATATTCATTAGTATCACGACCACGAATTATCCATGCATTACGGGCCAAGGATATTCGTGTTTTCATCAATGGTCATGATCATGCCAATAACTATCCATCAATGCTCTACGGGCCAATGAAGACTTTTACCACATCATTTGTGACATTACGGTCATGATTATACTGAATAATCCATGGGCATAATCATACCAATCAACAGTCCATCTATGCACTACAGGCCAAAGATAACTTTTATAACAATATAAGCATAAGGATGATGACAATGATATAAGAATTCAATTAAATGAAAGCAAATGATAAATTTTTAAAGATTTATAATTTAATTTATCCAGAATTCAAAAACATCCAAATTGTCAACATGATACTACTATGTGGAGTAAAATTCAAGAGTAATATTGTAACACAAGTGATTTGGACCGAAATGAAATCAATTTTTATCATGAATAGTATCCCATGAATAGTACTTCGGGAATAGTACTCCGACATGAAAAGGTTATAATTTATCAAGAATGCTCAGAATAATATTTTCATGAAAAGATACTGGATGAAGCGCAAAATTCCAAGGATATTATACTAATTTTATGGTGTATAAAAGCCAAAACTTAACAAAATGAGTATAAAATTCAGAATCTGAAATGAAATAATATTACTTACATACTACAGAGTATAGAAGAAAATATTATTTCTTACGAGTATTGAACAAAAATAACATCCCTTACCTTAAAAAATAGAGTATTCCAACTGGTATAGCGGGAATATTCTTGAAGAAAACTTTCAATATTTTCTACGCTCAAAGCTTCTTAAAACTCTAAAAAATACGCTCAATATTATAGAAGAAGAATTCTCTGATTCTGATATGATTTTCAATTCTAACTAAGCATCCTATTTATAGGAGAATGGAAAGGATACTATTTGAATTTTAGAATCACGGTCGCACAGTATTTCTTCACGGGCGTACGACGAATCGGCTGAATTTTTTTATAATTTACTATGCAAACACTATGCATAATAAAATAAAATATATTCTATTTTTCATAAAAAATAAAACTTATTATAATATATATATATATACACACACACACATAACATTACAAGCCACCCGTGAACCTGCAAATTTCTCCACCCACATATCATTATTACATGTGGGCCCCACCATATTATATATATATATATATATATATATAATATATATATATATATATATATATTAACAGAATAATTTTCTACCGTTTATTTAAAAAAATGGGTAAATGGGGTCCATAAAATAAGTAAATTTTTATCAAATACTTTATAAAAATCCCCTCAATATTTTTAATAATATTTATCATCATTATTATAATTCATAATATTTAAGAACCAGATCGTTCCTAGGAAAGAGAGGGCTTTTCGATAAGAATTTCTCCATATTGGCGCGCAATTAGGTGACCAAACCTCTCTTCAACAGAACTTTCTAGACATCGTCAATATTGCAAATAATAATATGACTAACTTTGTGGTCTCAATTATTGATTTAATAATATAAAAATATTAACAATAATTAAATCAAATAACGTGAGATACTATGCAGCAATTACTGTAGCAATAAATAAGTATAACTGAGTGACTTCCCACGTAAGCATCAATAATCAATATCGTGTGCTACTATGCAACCACGCGTATTACTGTACTTTTATCACTGGATATTTCAACAGTTAATGGTAAAAATTTCGTCGTTACTTTTATAAAAAGATATTTCTGTCATTTTCTAACTCCGACGATAATTTCGTTGTGGAGTCTACCAATAATTGTGCCATCGTACGAATATTTTCTGTTAAAATAAATATTTCCTGACCAATCGAATATTTTATAACAACTTGCATACTTTGCAAAATTTATAAATATTACCCACAACTATAACATTATATCAAATCCACACCATAATATTCAAAAATATATTTTGAGAAAAATTAATCTTTATTTACCAAACTTGGGGTCTTACAACCTCTCCTTATTATGAAATTTTATCCTTGAAATTAGGGTACGTACCTGGTATGTCGAAAGAAGTGAGGATACCTAGATTTCAGTTCAAATTCTAACTCCCAAGTCATTTTCTCAACATCGTGGTTTCTCCACAAAACTTTGACTTGAGGTATAACCTTGGAGCGTATAATATGTTCCTTCTTATCTAAGATTTTAACAAGTACCTCTTCACACGTTAAATCTTCTGTTATTTCGTCCGGTTCTAACTCAATAATGTGGTTTGGGTCTTCCACATATTTACGTAACAATTATATGTGAAAAACGTTATGAACACGAGACATACTTGGCGGTAAAGCGAGTCTATAGGGCACAGTTCCTACTCGGTCAAGGATTTCAAATGGGCCAATGAATCAAGGATTAAGCTTTCCTCTCTTTCAAAATCTTGTAAATCCTTTCCATGGAGTAACACATAGCAACACATGCTCTCCAACATTAAATTCTACATCCTTTCGATGAAAATCAGCATAACTCTTTTGTCGATCTTATGAGATTTTTATACGTTGCCGGATCATTTGAATCTTTTTCGTGGTCATGCGTACCAATTCCGGTCCCAACAACGTTGCTTCACCCACCTCATCCCAGCATATTGGAGAACGACATTTGCGTCCATACAACGCCTCGAATGGAGCCATGCCAATACTTGCTTGATAACTATTGTTGTGGGAGAATTCCACAAATGACAAGAATTTATCCCAACTTTCCTTGAAGTTAAGGACACAGAGTCTTAATAAGTCTTCAAGAATTTGAATAGTCCTCTCCGACTACCCATCCATTTGAGGATGATATGCTGAACTAAATCATAAATTCGTGCCCATAGCTTTTTACAAACTAACCCAAAACCGTGAAGTGAATCTTGGGTCTCGATCAGAAACTATGGATACTGGCATACTATGCAGTCTTACAATCTCATTTATGTAAATACGAGCAAGACATTCAAGTAAAAAAGTTTTTTGTATAGGTAAGAAATGAGCAGACTTGGTTAATCTATCAACAATAACCCAAATTGCATCAATTCCTTGAGAAACATTGGGAAGACCAGTAACGAAATCCATGGTAATGTTTTCCAACTTCCATTCTGGAATTTCAAGTGGTTGCAATGGACCTTTTAGCATTTGATGCTCCGCCTTGACACGTTGACAAGTTAAGCACCTTGAGATAAACTTCGCGATCTCTCTTTTCATATTGCTCCACCAAAATGTATGTCGAAGATCATGATACATCTTGGTACTTCCGGGATGGATTACAAACGGTGTGTTATGTTCCTTGATCATGATTTTATACTTTAAATCAGGGTTGTTAGGAACACAAAGTCTGTAGTTGACTCGAAGTATTCCTTCTTCATCGATTCTTGCTTCCGGGATAACACCTTCTTGCACTTTCTTCTTCATACGCATCAGTTCTAGGTCTGTAGCTTGACCAACTTTAACTTTATCGATTAAAGTCGATTCTACTCGTATATTTGGCATCATCACGTGGGTCCATGGAGTCTTTAACTCTACCTCTATCCTTTGCGAGTCATACAAAATAGGCCTTTGCGTTGACAATATCGCACCCGTACCTGCATATGATCTTCTACTCAATACGTCAGCTACCACGTTAGCTTTTCTATGATGGTATTGAATTATATGATCATAATCATTCAACAACTCAAGCCAAAGTTGTTGCCGCATGTTGAGCTCCTTTTGGGTGAAGAAATATTTTAGGCTTTTATAATCCTTATAGATCTCCAGTTTCATCCCCATACAGGTAATGCCTCCAGATTCTAAGTGCAAAAACGACTGCTGCCGACTCTAGATCATGAGTAGGATAATTCCTCTCATATTCTTTGAGTAGTCGTGAGGCATAGGCTATGACTTTCATATATTGCACGAGAACACATCCTAATCCTCTACCTGAAGCATCGCTTGTAGATGACAAATCCCTCCGAACCAAATGGTATTGTCAGAACAGGTGCTGAAATGAGTCTCCTCTTGAGTTCTTGAAAACTCTTCTCACATTCCTCGCTCCAATCGAATTTTGTATCTTTTCGAGTCAGCTGAGTTAATGCAGTAGCGATTCGAGAAAATCCTTCCATGAATCTTCGATAATAACCAGCTAAGCCGAGAAAGCTACGTTCTTCGGTCACTAACTTAGGCTGCTCCCAGCTTTGTATTGCTTCAATCTTCATTGGGTCAACATATATTCCATGATTTGATATCACATGCCCAAGGAATGCTACTTCCTCAAGCCAGAACTCGCATTTCTTTAACTTGGCATAAAGCTTATTTTCATGAAGCTTTTGGAGTATCAACCTTAAGTTATGCTCATGATCTTCACGGGTTTTGGAGTATATGAGGATGTCATCAATAAAGACGACTACAAAGTGATCCAAATATTCCTTGAATACTCAGTTTCATTATATCCATGAAGGTAGCAGGAGCATTAGTCAATCCAAAAGACATGATTAGGAATTCATAATGCCCGTACCGAGTTCTAAAAGTAGTCTTTGGAATGTCATCAGTTTTAATCTTTAATTAGTGATATTCGGAACTGAAGATCGATCTTTAAATAGAATTTGGCACCTTGCAACTGGTTAAACAGGTCATCAATGCGAGGCAACAAGTACCTATTTTTGATGGTGACATGATTCAACTCCCGATAATCAATGCAAAGTCACATACTTCCATCTTTTTTCTTTATGAATAGAACAGGAGCACCCCAATGAGACATACTAGGATGAATGAAATTGATGTCTAATAATTCCTATAGTTGGGTCTTTAACTCCTGAAGTTCAATATGAGTCAATCGATATGGGGCTTTGGAAATGGGTTTTGTACCGGGTTCAAGGTATATACAAAATTCGATTTCTCGCTCTGGGGGTAGACCAGCAAGTTCTTCAGGGAATACGTCAGGAAATTTATTGACAATAGAAATATCATTCAAAATTGTCATATTTTTTTTAAAATCCGTGACATGGGCTAAGAAAGCTTGACATCCATTTTTCAATAAATGAATAACTTTATGGCTTGATATGACAGTGATTGACTTTAGTGGTTTGATCGCTTGAATTCGTATAATAGGTTGGTTAGGAGTATGAAAGCTAACAACCTTACGAAAATAATCAATTTTGGCATTATAAGTAGTTAACCAATCAATCCCTAAAATCACATCAAATGAAAGTATTTTGAAAGAGATAAGGTCGACAGGTAATGTGCGGGTACCGATTTGAATCAAACAAGACTTATAAATAATGGATATAATGAAGGTTTCTCCCAACAGATTTTCAACAGATAAGTTAAAGTCTAATTTCTCCGGAGTCAAATTTAAACGTTGAGAGCAAGTAGGAGAAATAAAAAAATGGGTAGAACCGATATCAAATAAGGTATATACTTCACTAGAGTTTATGATTAGCTTACCCGTGATAACCTCGTTTGGGTTCCTTGCTTTTTGGGAAGTCACGACAAACGAATGGCTCCTATTGAACTTCAGGAGTTAAAAACCCAACTGTAGAAGTTGGTACCCGAGCCTTTATCTGGTGACTTCCTTTGTGGAATACACAGAAGCCAGACTCTCTGTAGGGGACACCATATTCGTACGATAGTAAACTGATAGGTGTCATTGTAACGTGCTATCCAAGGTTGGGATATGAGTCACAGTTGAGAACCACCTAAGTCGATAATCGAAATACGTAGCTTTCTAGGCTTAGTTGATTATTATCGGAGATTCGTTAAAGGATATTCTCGAATTGCTATTCCATTAACGCAGCTGACTCGTAGAGATACAAAATTCGAATAGAGCAAGGAATGTGGGAAGAGCTTCGAAGAACTCAAGAGGAGACTCATTTCAGCACATGTTCTGACCATGCCATCCTGGAAAAGCGAACGTGGTAGCTGACGTGTTGAGTAGAAGATCGTATACAAGTACGAGTACGATATTGTCAAAGACTCATTTCGTATAATTTACACATAATAGAGATGGAGATGAAAACTCTAAGTACGTACGTGATGATATACGAGTATAATCGAATTTAATCGATAAAGTTAAAGTTAAAGTACTCCCTTGAACTGCCAATTTTGACTTTTCTAGGACGGCCTTTGGTGCCTCCATCCCAGCTGGACTTGGCTTTACTTCACGACAAAATTGAGCTAGGTAACTTTCTCTTCTATAATTGTAACACATTTTGGACTGTTGCGTACAGTTTGGACTGATGTGTCCCTCCCCTCCGCATTTGTAGCATACGATCGGTGATCGTTCTCCTTCTTTAACAAAAGGTGCTGGTGCTGACGTCTTTTCATCATTATTGAATCTTTTATTCTTGAAATTTCCACTCTTATTGTCTTGGCCAGGATTACCACCGAAGTGGTTACCATGTCTAGCATGTTGATTATCTCGTTTATTGTCACCGCTTCGATGACGGCTACCACTGGTATTATCATTTTGCCGGCTGCTCTCTATTGGTTGGGTTAACTCGTTATCGCGCTCCAATAACTGAGCCCTATTTACAACATCTGAATACAAACACAGTTTGTGAGAATTTAGGTATTGAAGTATCTCGGGTTTCAAACCTCGTAGAAACATTCACGTCATTCTCTCCTCATTATCAACCAAGTGGGACACAAATCGGGACAACTCGGCAAACTTAGCTTCGTACTGCGACACTGACATATTTTTTAGCTCCAGCTTGATAAACTCCACCTCTTTCATGTGACGAATACTGTCGGCAAAGTACTTGTCGTTGAACAGTTCTTAGAACTTCTCCCAAGACATCTTCAGTGCGGCAGGTTGAGTACGCTTTATAGATTCCAACCAGTAATCTGCCTCTTCTCGCAACATGAAGGTGGAAAAGGGAACCTTTTGCTCCTTGGAGCATCCCAAGACATCAAATATCTTGGTGATCTATTTTATCCACGCCTCCGCCTTAAGTCGTTTTGGCTCTCCCAAAATTTTCGGTGGTCCCAGCTCCTTGAACTGCTTAGCGGTGACCATCCAAGAGTTGCCAGTGTTTCTACCTGTATTTTGAACAGGATTCGTTCTCGCCTGATGTTGCATGAATTGCATAAAGCCTCTAAATATCCCATCATTCATCATTTGGTCTGTGTTGTTATTTTTCTTAGGATTATTGCTTTCCTGATGCACATTATCCTGGGTATTGATCGTTGGTGACTCAACGGTCTCATGTGCTCCATTGCTTATCAAATCTACTAGCTAAGCTGATAGTGCACCAACATCAAGATACGAAGGTAGTTTTTTACTCAACTTTCAGAAAGCCAGGAGAAAAAGGAGGTTAACCATAATGCAAGCTCATATCTCTCCATGACGAGCCAGCTAAATAAAGAAGATCAAAGCAGGCTGAAAGTACAAGAAAAAGGGGGATGATAAAATTTCTAAGTGGAAATCAACATTTATTTCGATAATAATTGATTTCTGGAGGTTAAAGTGACCAATCGGGTAATTAATCGAATAAATGAGCAATTAATTGCTATTAGTTCATAATTATATAACTATTTGTTCACATGAATGGAACTATTGATTCACATGCATGTACTATTAGGGGAGGTGGTGCAAGTTTAATAATACTTGTAGGACTAAATTAAAAATGGAAAAAAAGATGAAGGTATTATACTGTAATAATTCGAGCCCCAAAACGTGCAATTATCAAAACTATGTTTTCCTATAAATAGAAGCTCATTCTTCTTTCATTCTCACCAATTCACTAAGACTCACAAGAGCAATTATAGAGAGAAGTTATAGAGAGAGAAGTTATAGACAGAAAGAAGAAGAGTATTTTGATACTTCACTATTCTAGTATCCAGTCTTCTTCTAAGGTAAGGGATATTATTTTTGTTCAGTATTCGTAAGAAATAATATTTTCTTCCATAATCTGTAGTATATAAGTAATATTATTTTGTTTCGTATTCCTAATTCTACACTCATTATATTAAAGTATTACTTCTTTACTCCGTGAAATTAGTAGAATATCCTTGAAATTTGCACTTCATCTAGTATCGTTTCACAAGGATATTTTTCTGAACATTCTTGTTAAATTTTAAGATTTTTATGTCGGAGTACTGTTCACGAAATACTATTCACAAAGTACTGTTCACGGGGTACTATTCACAAAGTACTATTCACGAGTTACTATTCACATAGTACTATTCATGGGGTACTATTCATATAGTACTATTCACGGGATACTATTTATCAGGAATAAGCATGTGAATGATATTCCTATTTACATATGATTTGATTATGATATATATATATATATATGAATGAATATGCAAGTATGCGTGCATTAAGAAAAGCTGTAAAGTCCTTTGATAGATAATAGAAACATGTGTACAAGGACTTAGAATGAATTGATCAAATATGTTAGGTTGATCCTACATAAGCAAAATAACTTTGTAAAGTCCTTAAAAATGATGTACAAGGACTATAAATGTAGAAAGATCAAACATGTTAGGTTGATCTTATAATGTAATAGATAGGCTTGTCTGATCGTCGAGCACTGCACCAGATATCGTAGTCTACCAAGAGAGTCAAGGAAAACTCAAGAGCTATCGAGGCAGAATCGTAGTCTGTAAGATATATAGTAGATCTCGGAGTTCGTAGACTGCCAGGAGAGACGAGGAAGGATCGTAGTGTCTCGAGTAGAACTTCCTCGGAGCCGTTGTCTGCTGAGGAAGTCATGTTCAGATTCGTAGAGACAAGTCTGCCTATGAACCGACCGAGCATCTGCCAAAGATAAGTCAGAAACAAAAACTACACTATGAGTCGTAGAGTCTACTGATTACATGTAGAGATCGTAGTCGAGCAAGATCAGATGAAAACAATGAGCACAAAGTCAGAAATAGTAGAGTGTCAAGATCTGATCTCGGAGTCGTAGTGTCTGCACAGCCGAAGCTGAATCGTAAAGTGCAAAACTAAGACTATAACAGATGTGCTCACAACTGCCAAGGCTGAATCGTAGATCAAACATGATTCTCAGTAAATGAGCACTCCAGAATATCCAAAGGAATGAAGTCTCTGGTCTAAGCTGCATAGATACATCCCACCTGAAGAAAACCAGAGAGCATTCAATGAATGGCATGCAAGCTAACAGAAGATCTAAGCATCAACCCAATTAGCATCCAGATTGAGTTGTGAAGCCATTCGAGATGAATTCTTCCACAAGGAGATCAGAAGAAGACTTCAGTAACTGACTAAGGAAAGTCAACAAGTGCAGTAGCTGTCAAGTAGACAGAAGACGACGATCTTTGAAGCAACCAGGATCGTAGTGTTTGTCATACAAAGAAATAACTGATGGAGTATACACAGAGATACTGGTCAGCCTTTGAAGAACAAGTCTAAAGTGATTAAGCATTGGGTCAGTCCATTGATGATAAGTGAATGGGAGATCACAAGGAGAAAGCGAGTTGGACACGCCACAAATTTGAAGTGTCTTGCTATTCAGAAGGGGCTAGAACAAAGAAGTTAAGTCATCAGTATCTGAGAGCTGTCAAGGCAAATAGAAGTGTTGAAGCACTGCACAAGAGAACGAAAGAGGTGTTGTACATTGAAGATCCAATCAACACTCTTCAAGATCATAGTGTTGACTCTACCAGTCAATGGGCAACGCTCAACAGACACTACGATCAGGTCCAAGAAGATATGCATCAGAAACGTAGAGTTCGGTCAACTGAAGATTGAAGCATTGGCAACGGTTCAATCTGAAGATTGATATTAAGACAAGGGCTTATTGAGAGCATCGATGCAAAAGGACAACCTCTGATCGGGAAATCAGAAGGATGAAATAAAGTTGTCGACCTGCCCAAGACATAAAAGTAACATATCTGACGGGGTAGGTGAAACAGTAGATTGCAATGTCAGAAAGTCAGAAAAGGAGATGTAATGTAACATCTGCAGTCTACACCAAATAACTCGAGATCTAAGAAGCAAATCTAAAAGCTTTCAACGGCTACTTTCCAACAAGAAGATTGGGAAGGAGTATAAATCAACAGAGCTTTAAAGATCAAGAAGAGCTGATGATTTGCGATGTTGTAGAATCGTTGAGTTGGTAGAATGCTAATGTTGACTCTACGAGTTCCACCTGAGCTTAACAGAACAAGTCTCAGTGAAAGTGAGACTACGAAGGTGGAAGTGAAGCAGCTTTAAAGAAGAACTTAAACAGACCAAAGATTCACTCAACAAAGATGAGAATGCCACTTAAATTGACATCTAAACTAAGAGCCGAGAAGGATAAGAAGATAGCATTCAGAAGAGTGACAAAGCACAAGACAGATCCTAAGAGCCACTCTACGATTCACAATGAACCTAAAGCTAAAACAGAGCAAGTACATAACCATGTTTGCCAATATATCAAGAAGGGTTCAGAAAATGGTGATGGTGCAAAGCTGACACTACATGAAGATGAGCAAAACAGAAGAAGATCAGCTGCACCAAAGAAGATGTAGGTCCAGCCTCAAAGTAGAATACAAAGAGGACCACGCCAAGTTGCTAAGTACAAAAGATGATCAAGCTTAAAGATATCTTAGCTGCTCAGCACCAATAACAACAACAAGAAGCCAGGGCCTGAGGGGTCCTTGTCCGGAGGGACTAAATGAAGTTTCAAGCCTGCTGGGCTTGAAGAGTTCTTAGAGAACTAGAGAAGTCCCAAGGCTGCTGGCCTTGAAGGAATTTAGTGATTCAGGGTGGTGCCCTTCCTTAGTGGAAATTCTGCTAGTTGAAAGCATAAGAGTGGATTAGAAACTTGAGTCTCTGAACCACTTAAAACCCCTTGTGTCTTTTACTTTATGTCATTTACATTATGTACTTTAACTGCTATAATTGCTATGTATGTTTTAACTACTTACCACTGAACTAACTCTATGAACAATGTTTGTATGATTATGAATATATCAATGAAGGAAATCTTTTACTTATTCTGATGTGCTTGAAAAGATTCTTATGTTTGTCATATGCTAAATTATTAGTAATACAAAATACACCATAAAAGTATTTCAAATTAAAAAAGAATCTATTCAACCCCCCTTCTAGATCTATTGTGCCTACTGGGAACTAACACTATTTACTCAGGTATTATTCACCTGGGGTACTATTCATGACAAAAATTGATTTTTTTTCTGTCCAAATCATTTTTGATACAATATTATTCTTGAATTTTACTCCACAAAGCAGTATCATGTTGACAATTTGGACATTATTGAATTCTGGATAATTTAAATTATAAATCTTTAAAATTTATCATTTGCTTTCATTTAATTGAATTCTTATATCATTATCATCATCCTCATGCTTATATTGTGATGAAAGTCATATGTGGCTTACGTGCATAGATGGACTGTTGATTGGTATGATTATGACCAGGGATTATTCAGTATAATCATGACCGTAATATTACAAATGATGTGGTAAAAGTCCTCATTGGCTCGTAGTGCATTGATGGACAATGGTTGGCATGATCATGACCATTGATGCAAACACGAATATCTTTGACCCGTAGTGCATGAATAATTCAGTGATGTGGATTATTTATTAAGATGAGTCTCAGCGATAAAATTGATGATAAACTTTTAAAATCATAGAAGATAATAGATATCATGCTCTACTTGACTCTTCTAATGGATTGTTTGTTCCGCTACAGTTAAACTTGATGTTTATTATATTTTATCAGTTTAACACTGTTGAAGGCTAACAATAATTTATTCTGCATTATCTTAGTCATAATATTTCTTACTGGGCTAGTTGAGCTGACCCTTTTACTTTTATTGTTCTCTTCAGGAAATGAAAACGTAGCCGGGACTAGTCGGGGAATGGAGTGACGATCCGAGATGGTGGTTTTAGTAGTCATCACCATTTAGTGTGATAATAAATATAATAAGGATTGAATTTGAGTTGGATATTGTCTAGAAGACAATATTCCTGTTAAATCTCTCAGCTATGTTTTGTCGTAATTTACACGACAATTGTATAATTAAGTTTGTAGTTGAATTCTGTACCATGTATTTGGCGACTCAAGATGGGTGATGTATACCTATTTTGGGGGCGTCACAGAAACGCTTGTTAACCTAGGACACAAATGATGATAATAGTCTTTTAAAATGTTAAAGGTTAAGGTAGAAATACTTGACAATCTAGAACATAGTTCATGGTCTTATGACCTTCAGTGTATTCCTTTGATATTGATAGTTGTTATTTGATTTTAAAGTTCATTATTTCTTTGAACTTATAGCTCTTAAATTGAAGCTTATTGTTTTCGGTAAGAATATATTACCAATTAAAGCCTAAACGATTGTCATTCTTACATTATTATTGTACGCTGTTATTCTTGTGGGCAATTATTAATTTACTCACTCTTGCACAAAACAATGCAGATGAGATCAAGAAGTCTGAAGAGCATTCTACAAGTAAGGGCAAAGGCAAAATGCTTGATTAGATGATGTTTAGTTTATATTTTTTTTATGAAGCTTATATAATAGACTTGGTTATGTTTATGTCTTACTATTCCGCAGGTGATTTAATATTTAAGGTTAGATAACCTGGGATTTATTTGAGACTATGTAACCCTTTAACGGGGAAGTTATTTATTAAGCTTGTAAGTTTTGTTTATATCCTATATTTATGGGTGGATATATGTGGTTTTTAATGAGCAGTGAACACCAGATGTGTGGGATTAAGGTGCCCAAATTTAGGGGTATCACATGATCAACCATAATTAAAACGAAAGCAATTTAATTTAAACTAATCATTGGGTTCCATAATAATCTTAATTGACAAATTAGTTCATAGCGTAGTAAGAAAACAACATCAATTTAGATAACATCTTTGAAATTCACAAGAATAAAAGGAAAAGAATATAGAAAATAATGTGTCACGCAACTTCTCAGTCTCCAATCTCAGTCTTTGATCTTTTCTCTATTGTGTTCTTCATGCCCGCTTCTCCAAATCTGATGAAAATCTAACTTGGATGTGTGTTAGATGTTATATGAGATGATGTTAGTCTTTTCTCTATGGTGTTAGTCTTCTCTAAGGTGTTAGTCCCTCATTATGAGCCTCACATCATGTATTTATAAGTTACAAGTCCAAACCCTAATATATGTGGAAAAATAAGTCCAATTGGAAGTCAAAAACATGCAAAAAATGCGTCAAACTTGGTCTGGCCTGACCCTAGGCATTGAGGTGCTACTTAGTAGCACAACGCAATTGTTTTTTCATTTTCTCTAGCGCAACTGCGTTCTTCCCTAGTGTAGCTACGCTGGGCATTCTGATTTTCTTAATTCTGATTTAGTGCTGGAACTTGTGAGATGCTTTTCTATTAGATAACAACTAAATCTTGACTTGGTCTCTTCATGAAAATTGTAGCTCTATAAATGTAGATGAATTTAGGCTTTTGAATCACCTGATTTGGACATCAAAACATCAAGTTATAACCCTTTGAAGTGTACTGGTCCAAACATGAATCTAATCCAAGCACGTTGTTTCGACGTCTATTGGTAAACAGACCATAACTTTTGATCCGTATCAAACTTGGCGTTAAAATCCCTTCCATCCTCCCTTCTTGCCTCTACTTACATATTTAGCTACTTATGCACCCAACTTGCTTTGTCTACCTTACTAACAAGTAGTCAACGCCTACCAAACTTCAAGTTTGAATCACTTTGCCAACACTAGTCACACGCCGACGTCTAACGCACATGGTCGCACACTGAGCCAATTCATCACATGATGATGCACGTTTTTGCTCACTAATGACCGATAATGCATGAATTCTCATTTAAAATACCATTTCAAGATTGGTTTCCATTCCTACAACAAAAACACACAAAAAGCATAAAAATAAACATAAAATACACGCACAATTTCATCAAGTCAAAAGTACCCAATTCATAGGTATAAAACCCACTTATCATTTATCATAATAATTGCTGGTCAAATAATCATAACATTAAACATAAAATATGATAAACGATTCACATATGATCAACAATAATAAAAAAGACAGTAAAGTAATTTAAACTAATCATTGGATTCCATTGTAATCTTAATTAAAATTAGTTTATAACGTAGCAAGAAAACATCATCCTCAAATAAAATAACATCCTCAGATTACAAAAATAAAAGGAAAAGAGAAGAGAACAAAATTGTGTAGTGCAACCTTCGAACTCCAAAACTTTGCCTTTGATCCTTGCTTTCCTTCGCGTGTTTTTCCTTCATGATCCTTGAAAATCTGTTACGCAATCCCAACTTTCGTCTATATCATAACAACCTCTTAATCGTGGATTTATAGGTCTCTCATGCAACTGGGTAGACGTTGTATCCAACTTAAAAACTCGTACATAGAGCAACATCCCAACTTTGATGAAACAACACTACAATGCAACACGAACTAACCCAACAAACTAGCGCCGTGACACCAACATATAGCGCCAAGGCGCTCACTTACTACACCTTCAGCGTCACATTCGCTAATAACCAACGCTGCGACTGCTGGCCTTTTTCCATCCACGCACGCCTGTGCACCACTGCGCTAATGCACGCCTTCCCCTGCCATGTTGCTGATTATCGCACTTGGCTGCTGCAATTGACTGCATCGTGCGCCCCTCTACCGCACACTGCTGCACGTTACTTCTCACTTGCACCATGTTTACGCCCAGACACCCTTGGCAGTCGCAATGTTCTACCTTAATTGTGACTGTCCACTTTAACTTCGATTAAAATTCAACTAGATCGCTTCCATCTTCATATCTTTGTTCTAACGTACTTTTCTTACACAAAAACAAATAAACCCATAAAAAGTAACAAAAATTATTGTAGAATTCACAACTCATCAAGCCAAATATATTTAATACGTAAGCATAAAATCCACTCATCATATTTCATAATTGTATTGTTTAAAAATAAATAATGGGAACTGTTAAATCCACGACAAAAAATGTTATTTTCCACTACAAAAGTGTCGTTATAGATCATATAGCTACAGTTTTCACCGTCGCTATACATCTGCAATGACACTTTTATTGTAGAAATAACAAAAAGTGTTGTAGATTTAATAATTTCCTTAAATAATTCATATCAAATTTAAATTTAGTCATATTTTAAATTGATGTAAAAAAGTTATATCGATCCTATGTATATTGGTAATTGTTAAGAAGCTGGTGAAATCATGGAAAAAGGTAAAGCGGAGAGTTCACGTGTAAGACACTTTTAGTATAGTAGTAATATATTTCCTCCGTCTCAAAAAAATATATCAAGTATATTTTTAAATGTATTATTATCTTTTATTGTCATACTAATTAGTGTTTTTTAAAATTCATATTTTTGATAACAATAATAGTTAATTATGAAATTTTATTAAATCATTAAATGTAACTATTTGAATTTAAATAAAATTTTATTATTATATAAGTAAATTAATATAGAAATAAATAAATAAAGCATTAATTTAAAGATGAGTATGGTCGTTCACGTCTAAGATATTTTTAGTATAATAATAACATATTCTCTCAATTTATAAGCAGTCAAACTTGTTTATAATTAGTTTCAAGAAGTAAAAGTTATTTAATAAACTTATTTTAAAACTGTTTATAATTACTTTTTATGAAAATAATCAGGTTTGATAAAATATATTATTAATTTATCTCTATTTATTTTAATAATTTCAACAATTACCCATATTTACTTTCAAAATATTTATTTTTAATAATTTACACTTGAAATAAATAATAACTTTAATATACCAAACATTTTTCACTTATTAGTAATTTAAATATTTTTTATTTAACAAACACAAACAACTTTTTAAAATTAATTATAACCAAAATCACTTATCCAAAATTAATAATCACATATTTTTTAGTAATCCCAAACCTCCTCTAACACCCTAGAAAACCCTACAAAATTACTTGCGGATTTCTAGTGAAAATCAAAAGCCCTGCTGCAGAATGCTAAGACCCTATAAACCCTACAAAAAAAAAATTGCTATCCCCCATTTATCACTCATCTGCAGAATAATGTCAACTGCAAGGCTAATTTCTCTCCTCGGCGGAACCTCAATTATCCCTCCAATTCAAATCGCCAGAAAACTTATCTTCTCTTCCTCCTCAACCCTCCGCTTCCACCGCCACACTTTTTCTTTTTCTTCTCCTTATTCTTCTTCTTCCGCCGCCGTAATCGAAAGTATTTCCACTGAAAACCCGGAAACCGCCGTCAGTTCACTCCATCATCCGTGGCCGGAGTGGGTTTCTTTTGTCGACCGCTTAAATTCCAAAGGGTACCTCTCTCCGTCGCCGTTAAAAGATGACGGCGGTGTGAGTGGCGACGGGAACGGCGCCGGAGCTGATGTTGTTTATAAGGATATCAATCTCTTGAAGGATGCTTGTCTTAACTTTGCTCGTGACCGTTTCGACATTTTCAAGTGAGAACATTTTTTGGTTTTTTGATGCTTTGATAAAGGAATGACGTTTGTTCTGTATTGATATAATTAATGAATAAGTGAATGCATAAAATATGTATCTTGGGGAAGTTAATTATACATTGAAGTTAATACTACCTTTGCCCTAATTTAGTTGCACATTAAGGATAATTAATTGTAAATTTGTGACAATGTTTCGAAACTTATCCATTAAAAGAAAAGATGGCAACATGTTTGTGACTGACTGAGGGATTATATTTTGTACTTGTCTAGTTGTTAACTTGAAATTCTTTACTTTGATTAAAGGCAGTATGATTATTGTTAAATTGTATATAAGCCCATTACTTTTGAAAATAAAGGTTTCAAATATCAATAATACTAACTTTTCTCCATGATAAGGTGGGTAGAACCCTATATTTTACCTTACAGCCCATATTCAAGGAAAAACATAACTATAGCTAATATTTTTATACCTCTTAATATCTAAGGAGGGTCATTTGCCTACCTTATTCGAAATGTAGATCTGCCCCTGGTTGCACATTACCTGTTTGGTTCCAAAGCAAGCAGATTACCCATATTTTCTAAATTAGAAATAATCAATAAAAATTTACCACATTATGAAGTATAACACACTCGCACAATGGAAGAGAGAGAATTGTATCATACGCTTCTTTATCTTAGATCAATCAATTGTTGACCCACAC
Organism: Panax japonicus; assembly: GCA_020205505.1. Lineage (NCBI taxonomy): Eukaryota > Viridiplantae > Streptophyta > Magnoliopsida > Apiales > Araliaceae > Panax > Panax japonicus. Next base: position 76,842,055 of record CM035096.1, on the reverse strand, counting down.
TTCTCTATGTATATCACCTTTGCATTGAATGATCCAAACAGTGAGAGTTTTGACCCTATTTGATAACACCACAATGGAAGCTTCTTTTTGGACCATTATCTATGGATTAGACGTTTTTCTATCCAGGCTAGGTGTTCTCTCCTTTTATTTTTTTCTCTATTGTATATACTTGCTATATGGGATAAATAATGTTTTGGTCACTGTACTGGGGTCCGGTTTTCATTGTAGTTACCGAAACTTTTTTTGTTACAATCGAATAACTGTACTTTCAAAAACTTACAAAATGGTCATTCCGTTCGATTTTTCGTCCAAAAAACGGACGGAATGTTGACTGTGCAAGTTGACTCCACGCAAGCATTACCGAAACGTTTCTTAATAATAAAAAAACGAAGTATAGGCCAAGTCATTAAGAATAATAATAATATTAAAATAATAATAATAAAAATAATATTATTAAGAATAATAAAAATAATAATAATAATATTAAGAATAATAATAATTTCAAAATAATAATAATAACAACAATAATAATAATTTTTAATTAATAAAAATAATAATTAAAAAATAATAATAATAATTTCACAATAATAATTTTCTATTTGCACTTTTAGTTTTCGGATATAAAAATATTTTATCAGATTCTGAAGAAGTTTTATTTTATTTTATTCTCCATTAAAATAAAATAAAAAGAAATTATTATTATTATTTAAAAATATAAAAATTTTAGTACACAATTTTATTTTATATTAATATTAACATAAATTAAACTATTTTTTTGTAATAAAAAAATGACCATTGGATTCCAAATGATATAAAATATTTTTTAAAAATATTTTTATCTAATAATAAAATATTTTTGGATTAAAATAATTAAAACTTACAAACTTTGGATCCATAAATTAATGTTACTGTTTCTACATTTTTGAGGCAAAAAACAAAAAAAAACCGCAGTTTAAAAAACAAAAAACAACGAAAAAAAAAACCAAACATAAAAAACAACAAACAACGCAAAAAGCAAAAAAAAAAAGTCAACGTACAAAAAAAAAACGTAGTTTAAAAAAAGTGCAAAAAAAACAAAAACTACATAAAAAAACTGCAGTTTTTTATTTTTATTAAAAAAACAAAAAACTGCATAAAAAACTGCAGTTTTTTTATTTTTATTTTTTTTTGTAATAATAAAATGCAGTTTTTTTATTTTTATTAAAACTGTGTTTTTATATAAAAAAAAACTGCATAAAAAAAACACAAAAAAACTGCAAATTACAAAAAACTGCATTTTTATTTTATTATAAACAAAAATAAAAACCAAATAAAAACTGCAAATTACATAAAAGCTGCGTTTTTTTATGTTTTTTTGCGTTGTTGCTTTTTGTTTTTTTTAAACTGCGTTTTTTTTGTGTGCGTTGTTTTTTATTTTTATTTTTTTTTGCGTTGTTAGTTGTTTTTTTTTGCGCTGTTTTTGTTTTTTTTTATTAAAAAAAAACTGTGCTTTTTTTATTATTACAAAAAAATTGCGTTTTTTTTAATTACAAAAAATTGTATAGTTTAGGATCGTAAATCATATTTAAGCGTTATTATTATTATTATTATTGAAAACTACAGTGTATTATCCCTTTTTGGTCACTGTATTATTACAATAATAATTATTATTATTACAGTTATTACAATTATTATTATTATTATAATTCCTAGAAATGATGCGACTTAGTTTAAATATTAGTATTACATAAATTTAATCATGGTAGATAGTTGGCACAATGGTTTTTGTTGGAATATAAGGTTTTTAATTTGAAGAGGTCTAGAGTTCGAGACTTGTGAGTAACATTTTCTTTAAGAAAATTTTTAACCTCCACATCAGCAAAAATAATGGGCCACGTCAGCAAAAAAAATGGAGTCAACTTGCACAGTCAGCATTCCGTCCGTTTTTTGGACGAAAAATCGAACGGAATGACCATTTTGTATGTTTTTGAAAGTACAGTTACTTGATTGTAACAAAAAAAGTTTCGGTAACCACAATGATAACCGGACCCCAGTACAGTGACCAAAACGTTATTTATCCCCTTGCTATATTATACAAAAGCATGTCGTAAATGTAATTTTTTAAAATTTTACATGAAAAATAACCCAAGACGTAACTGGTGGAAATATTTTTTTTAGCTCGAGCTTCTTAACAAATTCATTTCAAGTATTGTAAAGGTTTAGAGCCTTTATTAAATCAATGTTGTAGAGGTCTGATTCTACCTAGAGGTACCGCCTAGCCCTAGGCGGGGATTAAGCGGACCTAGGTGGGATTTTTAGAACACTAATCAGGTTGTGCTCCAAAATTATAGAAAGTTCATTTATTTAAACCAGTTATGTTGATTAGCAGAGCTAAGTGGAGGTGTTCTGTTGTTATGTCACAATAGTTATTATTTTCGTGAAATTTCTTTCTTTGATAAAGTTGTTTCTTTAATGAATATATTTATAGTGTTAAACTGGACTGAAAGGAACTACTTGCCTTATATCACAGATTTGTTTAATCAGAGCCAAACAGACAATTATCTTTCTAAGTTCTGAGAGAAAAGGATCAAAATGAACTAAATTAGAATTTTGAAAAATTCTCTCTGTTTTGGCTTTTGCAAGATGCAAATTTCAACTCAAATAAGAAAAATAGGCTTGCTATATCTTTGTGACTGAGTTTACTTTGTTTTATTTTTGCTTTGCATTTGATCAAGTAATTTTCTGAACTAGACTCTTTTGTAAACTTTGAACTTTTACTTTACACATGTATTATTATATAGTGGATATAGTAGTCCCTTGCAATGATTTAATTTTTCTAATTATCAGAATAAAGCTTAAATCTTGAATTTCTGATTTTCTTTCATTTTTAATTTTTTTTAATTAATGGTGGTGATTAATATGATCAAATCACATTAAAAGTAAGTCAATAAATTTAGAATTGTTCTATCAATGGGTTTTACTGAATTGCAAAATTAGACCAATGTGCTAAAGTATCCTTTATTTCCGGAATTGCAAAATTAGACAATGTAATAAAGTATCCTTTATTTTTGGTATAGGTTAACTGTATATTGGTTTAGCTAATGCCAGAAAGTTAGAAAAATATTTGTTTTTTGGGAGTAAATGGTCCTTCATGTTTTGTTAGGAACTAGGAAGCTTAATTAATTAAGTCAAAATTAGCCGAGTAATAGCTATTTAGCTTTTGTGTTATGAAACATAATTTTAGTTTAAAAACCCATTTTTTAATTATTAAAAAATCTAATTAGATTTTCGTATTTTAATAATAAAGTCATTTAATTGGTAACTAATGAATTGCCATATTGCAGATCATTGTCTAGGCAAGATATTCAGACAGTTGTGGACAAAGGATGTCCTAATCTTTTCAGGAAAGCTGTTAATTCAGGGAAAAGGTTGAGAGTATATGTACAACTTGATGAAGGAGATGTAAGTTTTTCCAATAATTTGTTAGTATATCAAATTTTGCCCTTTATGTGGAAAGATTTACATGGGCACGGGGAACCATGTGTAGTTTAAAATATATAATGAGGTTACAATTTGGGGTCTGAGTCATGTACTAACGTGCAGGTTTGTAGTCGTTGTAATCTTCGAGGATCCTGTGATAGGGCCTATGTGATACTAAAGGAGGTTGAAGCCACTGCCAGAACAGTGGATATCGTGCGTATCTTACTGTTTTATGCACTAGATCCACTTGTTATTTCAGGAGGACAGAAGCCTCCTGGTAGAGAACTTATTGAAGTTTCTGCAAGGAAATTGATATCGGAGTTAATTGATCTGAGTGAGACGGCACCAGATCCTGAATTCTCAAACCCTATTGCAAAAGCTCCGAATCAAAAGAAAAAATCTTTGGGTTTCATGGACGATAAACTCTCTCGGAATGTTGAAATGAAGAAAGGAGATTGGATGTGTCCCAAGTATGTGGTGTCAAAATCCTTTTGTTATTGAACATATATGTACTTTCCTCTAGTCTTGAAATCTAGGGTTAAATACACTTATGTCCCCCGAAGTATCACCCCTTTTACACAAGTGACCCTAATATAAAAAAACTTATTAAGTAAGCAAAATTGACCCTAAATCCATTTCCGGCCTAGCTAGAAAGTGATTTACTTATATCAATTGGTGATTTACTTATATCAATTGGAAAAACTTATTTGGGTAAAAAGCCCAATTAGAAAAACTTATTTTGGTAAAAAAGTAGGGCTTTGTGAGTAGAAAAATGATCGAGCTTGATAGTTCACCAAATTGGAGAAAATTTGTGAGTTTCTGGCTCTCAACTAGCTAATCGAGATTCTAAATCAAGTTGCAATGGTATGGGTGGTGAGAAAGTGATTATATTTCCCCTCTTTGATTCTTCATTCTTTAACAATTGCGTGGTCCCTTTTTGGGTCTCAAGATGTTCTTGGTTGGAAGTAGTGAAATAATTGTCTTTATATTTGTTGTATGGTTAAAGAATTGGTTTATTTTTTTTTATACTTTTGTTGATTGCAGATGACCATATCTTATTTAGTATAAGATTGTACTTGCTTGAGAATTTATAGATGGGGTACAAGGGGGTCAATCTCAATTTTTTTTTTGGACTATTGTGAGCTTAGTCAGTTTAACCCCACAAGACTTAGTAGTATGACAGTTATCCCACAAGACTTTGGCAATGGAGTTAACCCCACAAGACTTGAGTAGTATGAACAAGACTTCAGTAGTATGACAGTTAACCCCATAGGACTTGAGTAGTATGACTATGGAGATTGGACTTTATGGGGCATTATCATTCTACCACTCTAATTCGGTTACGGAATACAGGGAACTGATATCAATTGATGATATTAAGAACATTAAGCCTTTAATTCCTAAGTCAAGAGAAGTAGATATAGTAGTTATAACTCAGCATCCCTTAGAAATCTAATCTCCATTGAAGATCTTTGATGATGATGATGAGGAAGACAGCCAGGTTGGTGATAATGAAGTAGACATCCAGTGTGGTGATAATGAGGAAGTCAAAACAGTTTGATGATAACGAGGAAGGCAACTAGTTTGGTGGTATTGAGGAAGATATCCAGTTTGCCAAAACATTCGACTCTTCACCCATTCCAATATAAAGGATTAATCAATCAAATTATAGATAGTTTGATGATGATAACAATGAATATCCCTCATAAAATGAACAATTTTATGATAGCTCATATAAGGAATATGAAATTGCTTTTAATGCTAATGTGGACAGTGGTATAGAAGGAAGATGATAACAAAATAAGAATTAAAAGTCTTTAGAAAAACTAGGATAGAATCATCTCCATATGATTTTATATTATATGGTTATAGCCAATAATTATCATCCACATCATTTTGTATACTATTTTTGAATCTAGAACATGGATGAAATTGAAACCAACTGTAGAGTACAAGGACCAAAATGGTTGTTTAGCCAAAGAAAAAAGGGTGGCCCATTAAGAAAGGATCTAACCCAACCCATTTTTTACACAAACCATTTAAAACCGGACACCCGCCCATTTGCTCGATCTTTATGCAAGACTTGAACTAATCTAGAATAGTTTGATCTAAAAAGGGTAATCATCCAAGTCACAAGACAGAAAAATACAACGCTATAAACTAAGAAGCAAACTAGTATTATAATTGTACAAGCCCTACTATAACATCCAAATCCCCTTGCGTGTCGAGAAGTATCTTTAATTATCTACAAGTATCTATCGGAATCAAAAAGATTAATACAATCAAACCAACTCAATACATATTAAAGAATTTTAGCAATCAAACCAACTCAATACATATTAAAGAATTTTAGTAATCAAACCAACTCAATAGGCTAACACCTGTCAGAAATTTTAGCATTCCACAATTATTTACATATTTCAGAAGTGAATCAGTGGTGGTCTTCCATTCTCAACAATGCAATGTTGAACTCTCTAAACAATACCTAGAAACTACAAGATAAAGGTCAGTTGTAATATTCAAGTGTGTAAACATTTATGGAACAAAAACTAAGCTCAACAATAAAATATCTAGATAATATATTGCCTGAAAAATGACTAGTGAGTCTTACCCCTATGATGTTTCATGATGTCTGACTCCTAGTTTTCGTACCAGTCATCAATAAATCCTGGCATAATAATGGACAACTCTTTGGCAACATATGCTTTCAAGCATAATTTCCTTTGTACAATGCAGTTGTGCCAATACCTACGGCCTCCCACCCCAATTTCACCATATATTTTTCTTGGCTTCGTAACCTCCAAATCAGAGTTTGCACATCGGAAATTCAGAGTTGAGTCAGCAGATCAGAATCAACGGTGAGAGTAGTTTGAAGATTGGAATTTGCATAGTGTTGAGCCCGAAGAACATAATCGAAGATTGTTCCCACGATAATGTTATACTTGAGTAATAGCAGTCGCCAAGTACACTTAAGTAAGCAAAATTGACTTTAAATTCATTTCCGATGTGTCACGGGGAAGACCGTGTAAATGCCATTAACTATACGGTTATTTATAAAATACAAACAAGTTACAAGGGATTTACTTAATAACAATCGGAAAAACTTATTTGGGTAAAAAGTTAGGGCTCTGTGAGCAGAATGAATCGTTCACCAAATTGGAGAAAATTTGTGAGTTTCTGGCTCTTAAACTAGCTAATTGAGGTTTTAAATCAAGTTATCGTGTGAATAGTCTTCGATTATGTTCTTCGTGGTCAACACTATGCAAATTCCAATCGTCAGATTGCTCTCATTGCAGATTCTAATCTGTTGACTCAACCTTGAATTTCAATCTTGAATTTCCGATGTGCATAGTCAACACTCAAATTCTGATTTGGAGGTAACGAAATCAAGGAAAATCTATGGTGAAACTGGGGTATAATGCCTTAGGTATTGGCGCAACTGCATTGTACATGTTACAAACAAGGATTAGAACGATAAATATGTTTATATAAGGTGCACAAGGGAATTATGCTCGAAAACATATGTTGTCCGAGAGTTGTCCACTCTTATGCCATGATTTATTGATGACTTGTACGAAAACTGGGAGTCGGACATCATGAAACATCATAGATGTAAGACTCACTAGGCAATCTATTATATGGATATTTTGCTGTTAAGATTAGTTTTTGTTCCATTAATGTTTACACACTTGAATATTGTTGTTGCATACAACTGATGGGTTCTAGGTATTGTTTAGAATACTCATACCTGACTGAGAGTTCAACATTACATTGTTGTGAATGGAAGACCACAATTGGTTCACTTTTTTTTAACATCTGACATGTGTAAATAATAGCAGAATACTATTTTTTTTGACAGTTGTTAAATACTATAGCCTATTGCTAAAATTCCTTAATATGTCTTGAGTTGATTTGAGTGTATTAATCTTTTTGATTCTGATAGATACTTGTAGATAATTAAAGATACTTCCCGACTTGCAAGAGGATTTGGATGGTATAGTAGGGCTTGTAAGATGATAATACTAGTTTGCTTCTTAATTTATAGCTTTGTGTTTTATTGTCTTGTGATGGATGATTACCCTTTTTTGATCAAACTATTCTAGATTAGTTCAAGTCTTACATAAATACTTGGCAAATGGGCGGGTCAGCCAAAAAAAACTATCTGGTTTTGAATGGTTTGTGCAAAAAATGGGCGGAATCAGAACAATTCTTAACTTGGGAATAAAAGGCTTCATGTTCTTAATATCATCAATTGATATCAGTTCCCTGTATCCCTTAACCGGATCAAAGTGGTAGAATGATAATGCCCCACAAAGTCCAACCTCCATTGCCATACTACTCAAGTCCTGTGGGGTTAACTGACTAAAGCTCACAATAGTAAAAAATAACTGAGATTGATCCCCTTCATATAGCCCCATATATAAATTCACAAGCATAGTACAATCTTATATTAAATAAGATACACGGTCATCTGCAGTCAACAAAAGCATAAATAAATACACCAACAACAAAAAATAAAGCAATTTTTTAACCATACAAAAAATATAATGACAATTATTTCACTACTTCCAAGCATAATCAATTAAAAAAGGGCAGAGAATATTTTGGGGCCCAAAAAAGGGACCAAACAATTGTTATTGAATGATGATCATAGAGGGAAATATATAATTAATTTCTCAACTATCATTACTAACTGATATACATGTGTATCATAAATTTCTTAAGTACCATAAAGGTGAAAGTAAATGTCAAAAATATTAATTTACCTCAATATAAAAGAGTTACAAACTCCTCCAAATTTGGAATTCTTACCACCCATACCATTGCAACTTGATTTAGAACCTCAATTATTGAAAGCTAAAAACTTACAAATTTTCTCCAATTGGGTGAAGTATCAAGCTTGATCGTTTTTCTACTCACAGCCCCCTAACTTTTTACCTAAATAAGTTTTTCCAATTGTTATGAAGTAAACCCCTTTCTAACTTGCTTGTATTGGGATTGTATTTCATAAATAACCGTATAGTCAATGGGATTTACACGGGGGCTGAATGACACTTTTCACCCTCCTAGTTACCATCCACTTTCAAAATCGTTCTTAAAGTACGTTTTTCGTCATTTGGGTCCTTAAAGTGACATTTTGTGTCGATTAAAAAATAAATATAAGTATTATTTTAAAATTATTATGTTCTTTTATAATATTAAAAATATTATTTTATTTTAAAATATTTATTTTATTTTAAAATATTAAAATTTGGGATTGGGTCAAAATTTGGTCAAAATGAGTCGGGTTGGGGTCAAATCGATTTAAAAGAACAGAATCGACACAAATTGCCACTTTAAGGATCCAATTGACGAAAAATGAATTTCAACTTTGAAAGTGGGTGGTAACTTGGAGGGTGAAAAGTGTCATTCAACCTTTACACGGTCATATACAGTCAAATTGTATACAACATGCTTTCCCGTGATAAGTCAGCAATCCGACCTTTTTTATCCAATTTTATGCCTGAAAATGGATTTAGGGTCACTTTTGTGGCTGCTATTATAAGTTTTTTTAGATTAGGGTCACTTGTGTAAAAGAGGTGATATTTCGAGGGACAGAAGTGTATTTAACACTGAAATTTATTATATGTAACTTTACATATTGGAAACAATTCTTAATATTTGTTATACGCACGAGCCAAACCCACAAAATGACCAAAAACTAGTGGAAGCTCAAATAGAAACAGAAAGGAATGCCAATACAAAATCCTAGACTTCCTTGAAAAATGAAGTGAATAAACTAATTGGAAACCAGCCATAAGTTCATTGCTTAAATAATTACTGTACCCCTTATCAGTATCCCATGTTTTCTTCAGTGATCTCCTATGTACGGGATTGATTTTATTTTTTCTTTCCTTTTCTTTTAAAACTGAAGTATTACATCTTCTATAGATGTATTATGTCTTTTCACATACCATGACATCTTCTGAAGACGTATTATGTCTGTTGCATACATTGCCCTTTGGAACTGGGTATGGTTGAAGGATTTGTACCTTACTCAGTTAAGAGGTTTTGGAGGGAGGAAGAATGCTAAGATGCTTTGGGAGTGTTTGATCTTTTTTGTTTTTAAATGATTTGGATCGAGTGTAATGCTTGACTAAATGGAGATAACTTGATTGCAAGATAGGATCCCCCCCCCCCCCCTTTTGGGCCTCTGCCATTTGTGCTTATACGAGTACGTCTTTCTGATCTTTGTAGGGATTGAAGAGATTACTTCTTTTTTGAGTGTTTTCTTTTTATTTCCACTTGTTATAGGGTGGTTGGACTCCTTGCTTTCCTTTGGGTGCATTCTCTCTTTTTATTTAATAAAATGTCTTCTTCTATTAAGAAAAAGATTGCTTGATGATTCTTTCACTGTTGCTGTATATATGTTGTTATAATATCTTTTCCAATTTCCATTGTTGCTGCCATGTGTTTGTATCTCTCTCTACATATACATATATACAGTTGTTACATAAATATTTATACTCTTATAATCTCACTTAAATTCCATCAAATTACAGCTACGCTTATGACCTTAACCTATATGCACTGCTTATAACAAATCCCTAGTCAACCTTTTTGCAAGAGATCTTTTCTTACTTAGAAATAATTACTCCAATAAAATTGCATTGCATTTTTTTGTCAGTTACTTCTGCTAGGTGAGCTTATGTCCATTGTGTCATTTTCTTGCAGATGCAATTTTATGAACTTCTATAGAAATTTACAATGTCGAGAATGTGGAGAAGACGGCCCTAGAAAAATTGGTGGGGGTGACGTTGAAATGAAGAAAGGAGATTGGATCTGCCTCGAGTAAGTTATCTAATACTCCCTCTGTTCCACAAATATAGGATCAATATTGACTTTTGAAGTCAATTTAGATATTCTTAAATTCAAAATTGATAATCATTTAGTTTAATTTAATTAATTTTAGACAATACAATTATGAAATATATATTTAGCAAACAAAATAAATTATGAAATTTATTAACTACTTAAAAAAGTACTACGAAATACAAGATGAATTTTAATTACAAATTAAATGAATCACATCAATTTTGAGTTTTAAAAAATCTCATATTCTTTGTTAAAAGTTAAACATGATTTTATGTTTCGGAACGGAGGGAGTAGTTAATATGACTTCCTACCAGTCTGATTAACAACAATTGACTATTATTATATCACGTGGTGTTGCATGGTTTCAGATTCGGATCGGTTATTAAACCGAAAAGGTACCTAGTGGATGGGTCACTGGTCCAACCAGTGGTTGAACCGTTATTGACCCAGTAATGTCATTAATATATGAAAATATATATTATTAGTAATTAATAAAATTTTAAAAAATCTTGTTTTTTATAAACTAAAACATAATAAAGTTGAGTTACAATATTACTAAAAGTGGTTAATTTTAATATTAATTTTTTGTTGGTAAAAAAAATAATATTAAAAACCGGGTCAACCGGTTTTTGACCAAAATCAGTTAAGTGGTCCAAACTGGACCGGAGTGTGGACCGATTTCGGTTTTTACCGGTCCAACCAACCATGTGATGTTCTATATGCCTTGAACCGTATGACCCGATTCGATTCAAGACCTGAACTGAGTAAATTTGTGGGAACTCTCACGGGTTTAAATCGGAAGCCCTTGATGATAGAGAAGGGTTTCCCACAGGGATTTTAGCTTCATTGTTCTGTACTTCCATTATGCATTTTATTTTTCCTTATAAGTTTGCCTGTGCATGTGCCTTATTGTTTTGGAAAATTCAAAATTAAGTCGGGAAGAAGCTGACAATTTCTAATTTATCAAAAAAAAAGAAAAGCTAACTGTTTTGATGTTGCATTTATCGGCTTATCGAATCATTGTGCATCTGCTTTTACCCTTATATTAATTACTCTTGTTGCTTCCCTTTTTTTATTATCTTTAAATATTTTCCTTATTGAAATTTAATATCTGGATGCGTAAGAGACTGCTGTTAGATTTGTAGGTTCTGTATATGGTGGAACATTGTTGTTTGATTAACCGGTCTTTCACTTTCAGATGACAAGTGAGGCACATGCCAGGGTAGTTAACCTGATTACATTGATAACCTGTTTCTCCGCCTCCCTCCAAAAAATAAAAACCCTTCCATGCTGGTGCAAATTTAGGGAAAGTATCAACCATTTCAGCATTAGGTTATGAAAAATATAGTGAAAGTTGACTGTTTTAGAATACTTCCATTTGATGTGATTGTTCGCCTCCAGATTATCTTTTTATAGTACTGAACCTAACTTTTTAGTAATTTTAAAGGTAAATTGATTGTTTTGTATATAAGCCATTTCAAAGTTCATTTGGCAACGAAAGCCTGTTATTTACTCGAAGGTATTTTGTTGGGTCCTTTTTTTTGGGTTTTTCGAAACTGGTATTTACGCATGGAAATATTTTATTTCTACGCGATTTTCCTCACATGAATAGTTAGTGGGACCCACATCCTTGATTTTGGGAGAGACACATGTGATGTGGAAGTATCATATTTCCACGTGGAAACATTAGTTCCCTTTTTTTTGGTATGTGGTTACACTAGTGTTGCTTTAGGTTTTAAAAGATTCATAAGAGTAGTAGGATTCTATTTCAAATATGCTAGGATGTTTATTATTAATAAATTAATAATTTTCTATATATTTTGCATATTGGACATGAGAAACTCAATAAATCAACTTTTGAGGGTGTGGTTGTGATGGGGATCGAATTTAGTTGCCTTATTTATTTATTTTGTTTATTTCATTATTATGAATTTGTTTTAATTAGTTTAGGTATTTTAGTCGCTTGTTTCAATTAGTTGGGATACTTTAGTCTTTTTTGGCCCCCAAGTCCAATTTAGGGTTATTTTTGTTTAAATACCTATGTAATTCTCTGAGGACATTCTGCATCTTATAATTATTATTTGACTTTTTTTGTATAAACCCTAGAATTTAAGCCCAGAGCTTAGATCCTAGTTTTATTTATTTATCTATCAATTAATAATAAATTCATTTTACAAAGTTGTCCTACCTCATTTGTGGTATCAGAGCCTAACCTTGGGAGTCACTTTGAAAACACTGTTCATCATCAGAAGCTTTATTGGGCAGTCACGCACAAAGGAACCTGAGTACTACATCTTTCTCTTCGTCGTCATCATCAACAAAGTCAGCCACCACCCGAACCAAGCATCTTCGCCTACCCATCAGATCGACCACTCAAAGATCGTCGCCCCAAACATAGTGACCCACATACGAATCCCAAATCGCGACTGGAAAAAGCTAAAAAAACAAACAAAAAGAATTGAAGATACAGAACAGAGGAAAAAGTGGAAAAGAGAAACAAAAAGGAGAATATAATTGTTGTCGCTTACCGTTGTTTATGTTGTCACTATCGCGATTTCCTTGAAGCTGCCGCACGACCGACCTCTCCATCCTTCGTCTTTGGCTGCTGTGTATGTTTGCGTGGGACAAGGGAGGTAACTCTAGATTTTCATACTTTCCTAATTCATGAAACACAACAGTTTTACACCCTGAAGTCTATATTCACTTGCTAAAATACGATTTTACCCTCATTGTTTCTAGCAAATTCAATTTATACCCTGATCTGTCCCTAGAACTTGTAAGACTTGCATTTTCACCCTGTTTCATAATCTATAAAAAGTACAAAAGCTGCATTTAAATTTTTTTCGCAAAATATAGGGTAACTACTTCAATTACTTGAATTTTCTTTATTCGTTGCATAGTACTAAAATTTTCCAAAACTCGTTTGGTTTTATTCTCTTAAATTGCACATTATTCTGACTAATGGGACATTATTTAGTTGTGATTGTTGATATTTTGGTAACTGCGATTGCATTTACTGTAGGTTATAATTTAATTGCTACAATTAATTATCTCAGTATTGCATTCGCATATCATGATACCCATAGTAGAACCCAATATGGCCAAACAATGATCGACAAATTAGACCCATTTAAAATGGCTAGTATGTATGGTTAATTTGGAAAACCGCATGGATGATAGGTATGAGGAACTTGTCATGTTATCTGGGAGGGTTCGAGTTGTTGAGCGACTAACACAACATTTATCTGAGCCTGTAGGAGAAAATGCAGGAAATGATTGCATCCTCGTTAATGAAGAAATACCTGAGGGAGAACCTGAGCTGAATAGGCAAAGGGAACACCTTGAGCCTAGAAATGTTAGGTACCAAAACCTTGAGCCTCGACATATTGATTACCATGAGAGGCGAGACTGTAGACATCAAGACGTCGGGTATGGTGAATGAAGGGATGATGTATATCGTGAACCTAGAGATTATGGGTACCGTGGACCTAGGAATGTTGACCATTGTGACCGAGTATGATGATGACAGTAGAAAAATTAAGGTTGATGTACCCGAGTTTGATGGTAGGTCTTATCCTAATGTCTTCCTTGATTGGTTGTTCAGTATGGATAAATTTTTTGATTGGTATGAGATGTCCGATGAGCGTAGAGTTCGCTTTGCCAAGATGAAATTAGTCAAACAAGCGAGTTTATACTGGGCTAGTGTTGAGAGAGACATTGAGCATTTGAGGGATCCACTTATTAGGCACTGGGCAGAAATGAAAGCAAGCCCCCGAAAATATTATCTACCCACCGGTCACAAGGATATGATGTTTGAACAGTTGACAAATCTAAAGCAAGACAATTTGTCTATCTCTGATTATGTCAGTAGGGAGCTAATGGAGCGTTGTGAGCTAGTTGAGGAGATGAGGTTGACCATTATTAGGTTTAAGGAAGGGTTGAGAGATGATATTAAATTTCAAAATTTTTCAATCCAACTCTTATCCAGACCAATTTAGTGGACGCCATGCCCCACAAGGCAGGTCCTTTTCCACACCTCAAGATAATTCTAGGGCTAATAACACCGTGAGTGAACAAAATCGGGACCCTAGACTAGGGAAGGGTACTCCAGTATCCAAGCCTATAATCACTGGCAGGGATATGTGTTTCTGTTGCAAAGAGCTTGGCCACAAGTTTTTGAATGCCCTAATAAACATTGAGTTGGAGTGGTTCATGAAGGGCATGATGAAGAAAATGAGCCGAGGGAAGGTAAAGTGGAGGATGGATATTACACGGAGGATGAAGAAGCGGATGCACACCTTGAACAAGTTGACCAACCCTTGAATGTTATGAGGTGCATCTTCGCTAGTCCTAAAAAGGAGGAAGATTTGAAAGAAAACTTCCATATTTCAAACATATAGCTGAGGTGGTGGAATCTCTTCCGAGCTAATCATTGATGTAGTAAGTTGTTTAAATGTGGTTGCTAAGACAGTTGTGGAACGATTGAAGTTAAAGGCAGAACCACACCCCCAACCTTAGTGTTTTTTAGGTCAACAAGACATCTATTCGTGTGACACATACGTGTCTAGTGCCGATCCACCTTAAGGGATATGAGGAAAAAGTTTGGTGTGATGTCCTTCCTATGGATGTTGCACACATTCTTTTAGGACGACCTTGGCTATATGATCTTGATGTGACTTATTATGGGAAATCGAATACTTATGTGTTCACACACAAGGGGCAGAAGATTACTTCAGTGCCTGTGAGACCACGAGTGTCTCCCAAGGGTCAACCAAAAGAAAATAATACGTCTACACAAGAATCCAAATATCTCCATGTCCTTGGTCAGAAGGCATTTGAGAAAAATGAGAGAGGAGAAGGCTGTGTGTACGTTGTTTTAGCTAGAGAGTTTAGGGACATTCTTGAAAAGAGTAGTAATGTCGAATCTAGTGATGTTAGGCAGATTCTACATGAGTTTGCTGATGTGATGCCTAGTGAGTTACCTAGCGGATTACCACCTCTTAGGGATATCCAACATGCTATTGACCTTGTACTGGGGTCTTCTTTACCTAACCTACCCCATTATAGGATGAGCCCTAAAGACCAAGAGGAGATGAGACGCCAAGTAGGTGATTTGTTGAGCAAGAATTTTGTGCGCGAGAGTGTTAGTCCTTGTGCGGTGCCAACTTTATTTACCCCAAATGCTGATGAGAGTTTAAGGATGTGTTGTGACGGTCGAGCTATCAATAAGATCATCGTCAAGTATAGGTTTTTTATACCTAGGCTTGATGACATGTTAGATATGATGAACGGAGCTCGTGTGTACACCAAAATAGATCTATGGAGTGGATATCACCAAGTCTGCATCCGCGAGAGAGACAAATGGAAAACTGCCTTTAAGACCAGTGATGGCCTTTATGAATGGTTAGTCCTACCATTTGATCTAACCAACCAATGCACCTAGCACCTTTATGAGAGTCATGAATCAGGTGTTGCGGTCTTTTATTGGCAAGTTTGTAGTGGTCTATTTTGATGACATCCTCATCTATAGTCTAACTCGAGAGGAACACTTACTTCACTTGCGCCAAGTTTTGTCCACTCTCTAGCGAGAGAAACTTTATATTAATTTGAAAAAGTGTTCCTTCGTGCAATAATCTGTCAAATTTCTTGGGTTTGTTGTCTCCAAAGATAGGGTTTTTGCTGACCCTGAGAAGGTAAAGGCTATTAAAGAGTGGCCTGAACCTTCTAATATACATGAAGCTAGAAGCTTCCACGGATTTGCTACTTTTTACCGGAGGTTCATTAGGGGATTTAGTACCATTATGGCTCCCGTCATTGATTTCTTAAAGAAAGGGGAGTTTGTTTGGTCTAAATCGGATGCCAAAGCTTTTGTGCAAATTAAGGACAAACTGACGCAGGCACATGTCCTCGCGTTACCAGATTTTGGAATGATTTTTGAGGTAGCATGTGACGCTTCCGATGTAGGAATAGGGGGAGTTCTTAGTCAAGAGGGTCATCATATTGCATTCTTTAGTGAAAAACTAAATGAGGCCCGACAAATGTATTCTACCTATGATAGAGAGTTTTATGTTGTAGTTCAGGCGCTTAGATATTGGCGACATTATTTGTTGCCTAAGGAGTTTGTGTTATACTCCGATCATCAGGCACTTCAGTATATAAACTCACAGAAGAAGTTGAGTCATCGACACGCTAATTTGGTTGAGTTTCTTCAGGACTATTCTTTGTCCTAAAACATTGTCGAGGGGTAGAGAACAAAACCGCTGATGAGTTGAGTAGGATATCTATTCTCCTTAACACTTTTGAGTGTGAAGGTTATTGGGTTTTAGCGTATTATCCATGAGTACCCTTGTCATGACTTTAGAGAGACATATATTGCCCTACAGAATTCTAATGTATGGTCCTTGGGCAATTTTCGTATCCATGATGGGTATCTTTTTAAGGGCACCTGTTTGTGTATTCCTAGCACGTCTACGCGTGACCATCTAGTTTGGGAGTTGCATGCAGGAGGGATCGCAGGTCATTTTGGTCGCGATAAGACCATTGCGATAGTGAAAGATAGGTTTTTTTGGCCTAGCCTCAAGAGAGATGTAGCTCGTATTGTTTCTGAATGTCGCACATGTCAAACTGCTAAGGATAGGAAGCAAAACACGGGGTTATATAGAAACTATAGACAAAGACGAACCACGTAGCCTCACAACCTCACTAAAGAAAATTGATGCAATGTGTGAGGCATCATCAGTTTTGCTGCATGGAATAAAATGTACCATTTTAGAAAAACGGTCCACTACAACAAAAACAGAATCATAACCTCTAGGGGTCCGCGATAACCCCAAGACAAAATCTATGCTAATATCCTCCCAAGGAGCATGGGCTACCGACAAAGGCATATATAACCCCGTGTACTTGTTCCACCTGCACCTCCTCTTGTTTCTTCTTAGTCTACAGCAGATGGTATCGATGATGTTTTGGATGAGAGGTTTGTGTCGACTAGGCGTGGAGGATATCGCCAATTTTTGGTTAAGTGGCGCGGCAAGCCTGACAGTGATTGCATATGGATTGGTAGGAACGAGTTTTATCGCATTGATCCTGCATTGTTGGCGCGTTACAAAGATTTCATTTCGACAGAGCTGAATTTTATGGGGATCGGATTTAGTTGTCTTATTTATTTATTTTGTTTATTTCATTATTATGAATTTGTTTTAATTAGTTTAGGTATTTTAATCACTTGTTTTAATTAGTTGGGATATTTTAGTCTTTTTTTGCCCCCAAGTACAATTTAGGGTTATTTTGTTTAAATACCGTTGTAATTCTCCTTGGGAGGACATTCTGCATATTATTATTATTATTGACTTCTTATATCGTGGAGATATCTTTCTAGAGTTAATAGACGAGTTGAAATTCTAAACCCTAGAATTTGCTTAGATCCTAGTTTTATTTATCTATCAATTAATATTAAATTCGTTTTACAAAGTTGTCCTGCATCAAGTTGTGTCATAAATTATTATAGATAGATAGATAGATAGATAAAGCCATAGTTACCTTTATTAAATATGGCAGCTATGAAACATGGAACATTTGACGGCCATGAACACAGTTTCCATAACGTTGGCTATTTGCACCGAATTGTTAAATATGTTTCCTTTTCTTAAATAAATTTTATTTATGGGTCTGGATACGTGATGGGTACGTTATGATACAGTTATGGGTAGTTGGGGTGGGATATACCTTTCTACCAACATCTCCTAAAACAAGCAGGCAGACAACTTGAAATTGTAGAAAACTATTGGTAAAATTTTAATAACTTGAGACCAATAATCAGTCCACAGTTTGATTATGCCCTAGCTGCACGAAGAGAGCAGAGAGGAAGAGAAGAAAACAAGAAAAGGAAGAGAGAAGAATAGCAAGATGAACTTAACTTCTAGTTTACAGAAGCTTTGCTTTGTGACTTTTGCTTCAGCCTTCAGTTTTCTCTTCTTTTCTTTGCCGCTGCGCCATGCTTTTCCTTGTTCTGGTCTCTCTCTCTCTTCCCCCCTTCTGCTGCTTTGTTTCCATTTATCTCTCTCTTGCCTCTGCTGATTTGTTGCATAATGAGACTCAAATAATGAATTTGAAGCATTTGGCTTGCACACTGTAGTAGACCGTGTTTGGTTTGGCCAAAATAAGTAGAATTATAACGGCTTTTGAGTCGAAATAAATGATAATGAAAAACGAATATACTTTCATTATCATTGTGATTGGCTTTTCACACAAACACTGCATATGTATATGCAGTATATCCTTTTCAGCTTATGTCATGTGTATAATATTTATGTGTAATAATAGTACATGTGATTTTTTCTGTTTTAGTATAATTTGTGATTTTATTGTTATAGAAAAATTCAGTTGTGTTATATGCTAATTTGTTACACTTGTTGTATTATTTAGATTTAATGTATATAATTTTGTATGGAAGTAATTATTATGTATGTACTTGTGAGTGTTATATATATATATAAATAAAGCTGTTTCCTAGTCGTCCTATAGTTTAGAAATCTGCTTTCATACATGAACCTCATTTCCATTTCCAATCTTCCATATAGTTTGTAAAAAACTTTGTGAATGAATGCTGATTTAACTATATGTACTTTGAAAATTTTGATTCAAGGATTTTGTAAAAATCAGTTGATATATATTTTGAAAATTTTATCTTCTATTAAACCTTTTGAGTTCCAAAGACATGGATTTAGATCTTTTGGATTGGTGTCATAGAAATAAGTTTAGAATTCTAAGTTTTAAAAAACAGAGAATCTCTTTTTTGAGAGTATATAGTTTTAGTTGAAACCTTTTTGCTAATTGTTTCTACTGGCCCTTAGGATGGTAGGTTCTCATTCTTATTTCGTCTCTTTCAGGCACATTAACTCAAAAATTCTTTCGAATTTCACCCCCATCTTAACATGGTTCTCATTATATTCATCCTTCAACAATATAAAGGATTTTCGGAGTTGATAGATTTTTAACATTTAACATTGTATTTTTTTGGTTTGTACATATACTTTCAGAACTCAGCATTTATTTATTTTGATTATAAAGACTGATTTGTATTTATTCTTCTTAATTAATATACCCATGAACAAACAGAGCCTTAAAGCAGTCTTTATTCTTTAACTTTTCCTGATTCTTCGCCATTCTGTTTTTGCGATCACCATATACTCCCATTCTGTATATCTTTCATACTTTCACTTGAATGACACCCACCCAATTCTACTGCAGTTGCAATTTCATGAACTTCTCCAGAAATGTAATATGCCGGAAATGCAAAGCAAATGGTACCAAAAGAGTTGCTGTTGAGGATGTTGAAAAGAAGAAAGGAGACTGGAATTGCACACAGTAAGGTCCTTAACACTTTTCTACATTGTGAACATCCTTTGTGGAATAATTTGTCATCCCAATTTGGTGGTTACCTATGGTTTTAACTAATTTTCATATATATATATATAGGGTCCGGTTTCTATCCGGACTCCCTTAAAATGCGGAGTTTTTTTTTGGCTTTTTTTTAAAACAACTAAAAAAAAGTTTAATATTTTATTGAACTGAATTTTTTACATAATACAGTGTTTTGGGTGTGATTTGGATACATATAAAGAATAGTAGAATAATAAAGAATGGAATAATAGAAGTTCTCTTCATGAATAAGAAAGAAAGAATACCCCTTACGAGGATAACACATAATATCCCTTACCGTAAAAGAATAGTATTCCGACTGGTAGGGCGATGATATTCTTGAAGTAAACTTACACTACGCTCAAAGCTTCTTAAAACTCTAAAGAAATATGCTCAAGATTATAGAAGAATTCTCTGAACTTCTG
Source organism: Panax japonicus (assembly GCA_020205505.1). Taxonomy (NCBI): domain Eukaryota; kingdom Viridiplantae; phylum Streptophyta; class Magnoliopsida; order Apiales; family Araliaceae; genus Panax; species Panax japonicus. The sequence goes on along the minus strand of CM035096.1, from coordinate 76,821,896 downwards.
ATGTGGTTTTCAATTCTAACTAAGCATCCTATTTATAGGAAAATAGAAAGGATACTATGCTGCAATATGCAATAAAATATAATATATTCTAAATATATATATATATATATATTATTTAAAATCTAATAAAACAAATAACTTTATAAAAGTATTTTATTTTATATAAAAAGATTTTACTATGGAAAACACTATGCAGGCAGTATGCAACACTATGCATAATAAAATATAATATATTCTAATTATTGTCTAATAAAACAAATAACTTTATAAAAGTATTCTGTTTTATATAAAAAGATTTTACTATACAAAACACTATGCATAATAGAATATTATATATTCTATTTATAGTCTAATAAAATGAATAACTTTATAAAAGTATTCTGTTTTATATAAAAAAAATTTCTGTTTTATTACATTAATAATACTAATAAAACAAAACTCATCATCACTGTTTTGTTATATGTATCTAAATCACGCCCAAAACACTGTATTATAGAAAAATTCCAGTTCTATAAAATATTAATTTTTTTAGTTTTAAAGAAAAAAGCCAAAAAAAAACAAAAAAATGTGGTCCGCATTTTAAGCCAGTCCGGACTCCCGGACTGGATCTCTTTCCTATATATATATATATATATATATATATATATATATATATATATATATATTTGTACTATAATATTGTCCAAGTTTGCCTTTCGAACTGTTATATTGGTGTATTAATGTGGTTTTTTTCGCATGAACAGTACTACTTGAAGCTTGTGTTTTAATGTTTTCTTGATTAATTTTCTTTTAATGCGGGTCGGGCTTGTGAGGATGATGCCATGCAAATAGATAGGGGTGTACGATGGCTACAAAACTTCTTAATTACATTCTTTTTGCGCAAACTGAAATGGTAAATCTGTTCTGTATCATGTTTTCTCAAAAATTGTTCTCTCTGAATATGGAATCTTCTATCATAATTTACAGGCTGCGAGAAACAGGCCCCAGGTCTAACAGATGCATTTGAAATTATCATTTCTGCTTATTAAGGAAACCAGCCACGTCTTATTGGGAAAAAGTTTCTACTTGAATTCTCAAATTTTGCATTCAACATTCGTTAATGAGTTAAAATAAAAATAAAAATAAAAGTAACGAAAATATATAATTAGGATACAAAGAGAAGCAGATGAGTTATTTTTTAAGGGATGCACGCCTAAAGCTTTTACATAGGTTGAAACATCAAATCTGTTACTTTTTTCTTTGTATTGTGAAATTGTCTGTTCCAAGAGCCATGAACATCATAAGCCCATAGTTGTCGTACCCTGGAGTTAAGGACTACAAAATTTAACCTAGATTTCATATGCATTGTGTTCAATGTGCTTTATTAATCTGAGTCCTCATTCCCAATGGGTTGTTTGTAGGTGTGGGTTCATGAATTTTGCTAGCAACGCCAAGTGTTTGCGCTGCCGAGAACAGCGTCCAAAAAGGGAGCTGTATCCTGGAGAATGGGAATGTCCCTCGTGAGTCTCTTTATTATCGTAGTTGAGATTGAATTAATATTTAACTGGTGAAACTTAGTGTAACAAACAAATTTGTTTTTGTAGATGTGATTTTCTAAATTACAGAAATAATGTGGTTTGCCGCAAGTGCAATGGTGAATTCCCAAAAGGCATGATAGAACCACAGTATGAAGATCAGATATGGAGGAGGCCCTCCTAGGTACTAGATTTTTAAGCTCTATATCTCAAATATGGAGATTGACAAACTACAAGGAGGTAGCAGTAGCTTTTTCACCCATGTTTTGTTCTTGGATTCGCCCCTTTTTGGTGCTTTTTGTAGATTATTATTTACTTATCTAAAAATAAAAATAATAATATATGAACTATTTACCCAGTATATGACATCAGGTTTTTAAATTGGTTGGTGTTAACAGAATGGCTTAACTGTAACACACATGACACACCCTTTCCGAAATAAAAAGAGAGGTTGCACAAACATAACGAAACAAAATGAAAGCTTTATGCCACAAAAAATGGTCTCATAATAATTAAATATCACAAGACAAAATATAATAAATATCACACGGGCTCAAATCATAATTTAAGGTTATTATTATAATTTCAATTAAATTGACATATCAAGCTTAAACAGAATATTTCTAAACTATTGGAATGAAGGGAACTCTCATCAACTTGCCCTTGATCTCCTGATTATATGTCAGAAGAAAAACACAGCATTCGAAATAAATAACTCAATTTAATGAACTGAACTGAAATGAACATAATTAATACAACGAAATAATAGGCCGAATCAAATGACTTGGTGGTATTTCATACCGAGTTCAAAACAAAACAGAAATATACCTTGCCACACAGACAAGTTAAATAATGTCATACATGCAAATCAAATAATGCTACACAGACCCTGATGTTTATCCCGATGTTCCACTTGTACTTTAAACTATTTTTTTTTTCAAAAGTACCTTTAACGTTACATTTGTTGGGTCGCCCGTGCCCCTGCCATTAACAGAAGACAAACGGGTTTAAAATGTGATGACGTGGTAGGCTTAAATATAAAATATATTCTAAATAAAATAATATATATCATTTAATCAAAACGACAAATACTAAAATCTAAATTAAAAAAAGCATAACATATTTACATCATTTAATCAAAATAATAAAATTCAAATTATTTTGTTAACTAATCAAAACAATTAATTAAATAAAATAAGTTGTATAACATATTCACATCATTTAATCAAAATACTAAAATTCAAAACATAACATATTTACATCAAATACTAATTAAAAAAAATTACTAAAATACATGTTATGAGAAATGATCCCACAAATACATGTTATGAGAAATGATCCATAACATGTATTTGTTATGGATGAAAAATAGACAAATATCATCATAATCATCCATTGTAATAATATCAAGGGCTGAGATTAAAAAACGAAATACGCGGTCCGCTAGTTCAACTAGCGGACACGTTAAAAATTGATCGAAATTGCCCTCCATCCGCTACCTGAACTAGCGGAACAAAGAAAATATAAGATCTGTTGCAATATTAAGCCCATATTCAACCCAAGGCAATCTGTTGAATATTACTAAAATAGTTACAAGAATATCACTAAGAATCTAAACATATAAAATATTTGAAAATTTAAGCTGTTGCCTTTCTTGTAATACGCTCGTACACTACATTATTCTTTATGTGTTAACATTTTGTTAATCCAAAAATCCAGCAGTAATCAAAATAAATCAACTACGAAAAAGAACAATGCAAGTTGTTTCCCTTTGTTGTACGCTTCTGGTATGGGCAACTTCAACCGTTCGTAGAGTACATTTGCAATATCAGCCGTTGCGTACAAAGAAAATGTCATGCCAGCCAACTTATAAGCCAGATGTCTTGCCCGAAGACATCCCTCCATGTCAACACCTATTCCCCAGAGCTCCATGTCTGCAAGAACATTAAGCTACAAAACAGACACAAGATTTACTTCTCATGCGCAACAAGTAAAAAGATCAAAAGAAAGAAAAAACACAAAAAATTATAGTGATCCAGGGATTTAAAACTATCCAACTATCCCATCTTAATGTATGCAATGTGACCAGGGCCGACCCTAAGTTTTGAAGGGCCTAAAGAGGACAACAATAAAATGGGCCTTTTGCGAATTGCTATTAAGACAAACATAAAAAAAGGAAGAACTTTTACTGAACAAAAGAGCATCAATACAAAAGAATTCCAAATATAATAACCGACTATTTCAATATTTCCAAAACATCATTTAGATATTACATTATCACTAAGTCAAACAAGTAATCAGTTCAAAGTGAATATCATCCTTCTTGCAGTTTTAGCAGCAAAAGTATTAATAATATCCGCACAATCAATCTTATCCGCCATCTCATGTTCAATGGATAGGATGCCAAACAACCATGCTAACTAAGAATCCAACCATGCTAACTAAGGTCTTGCTGACAACATTAACTGCAAATAAAATAGTATGCCAAACAACCATGCTAACTAAGAATCCAAAATCCTCAATTGCATATCTTACTAAGGCATCGGCTTCACTCTTTGCACCAGCATCTTCACGAGAATCAGCCAATTCAAGTAAAGCCTCTCTGATTTCTGGAGCTTGATATCTTATTGCTCTAACACTTTCAACACGACTTTCCCAACGTGTTTGTGATAATGGCTTAACAGTGAGATTTGCAACATGTTTTATCAAAACTTGCCATTGCTTGGTAGAAGCCGCAAACAAACAGTAGATACGTTGTACAACTCCAAAAAAAGATGTAGCTTTGTTACAACAGTTGGCCATATCGCAAAGCATGAGGTTAAGACTATATGGCAACCACATGGTGTGTAAAATGCTCTAGAATTTCTCTCGAGAAGCCTTTTTTGAACACCTTTGTGTTTCCCTTTCATATTGGAGCCGTTATCATATCCTTGCCCTCTTATATCACTAATGTCAAGTTGAAGAGTGGACAAGACTTCTTCTAGTTCACCAAAAAGTCCGGATCCCGTTGTATCTTCCACTTTCAAAAATTGTAAGAAGAATTCCTCCACTTTTGGTGTACTCATTGAAACATCCACACATCGTATTACAAGTGACATTTGTTCTTCGTGACTTATATCTGGAGTACAATAAAGAATCACGGAGAGTTGCCCACTCGCCGAGTCGGAGATACTGAGATGAGGGAGAGTCAGAGATAACGAGGCAATTGTGAAGGACTGAAGCCTAAAGGAGACGAACGTGATTTGAAGGAGATTAATACTATCGGACCAATATATTTAGGGGGCCCTAAAAAATTTTGGGCCTAAAGCCCGGGCACCTTGGGCTTTAGCCCAGGGCCGGTCCTGAATGTGACCACCAACACACAATTTCACATGCCTCACAGATGAATCTCTTGCCCACTTTTTCTTTCAAAAAAAAAAGATTCCTTAACTGGAATAAGACTTAACAAAATTACGGTTACGTGAGATTCATTTTCAGCCTACCTCAGCTGGCTTGGGAAAATGGAGTTGTTGATCCAAGTTGAGATTCAATTAATACATAAATAAATACAAATATAGATATATATATATATATATATATATATATATATATAAGTATAAAAATAAGGTAGATGGAGTAAGAATTCTTACCAGAGGGGTTTCGATAGTCGTAAGTGCTTCCATAAGTTTCTCAGAAGTTAGTAATTTCCACAAAACATAAAACATAAATCAAATGAGTAAGTTTCAAGAACTACTAACCAGACAAGTGTTAACCCAATATTCAGGATCAGTAAGTATAAACACCCCCAACAAAATATGGCATTGAGAATATTGAATTAGTAGTTCAAAATTGAAATTAATATTCTTATCGCTCAAAAGGTAATTAAGTCATGTATACTTGGGAGAAGTCGGCTTAAAAGAGAACACCAATACGGCATAACGGTGTGACAACCCCAAAATAGGTCCATTCCATCCAACCCATTCTGAGTCGCCAAATACATGGTACATAAAACAACTACAACTTTATTACAATAATTGTCGTGCAAAATACAACAACACATATGCAGTGACTTTGGATACAAATATATACCAACTGTGACTCTCATCCCAACCTTGGATAGCACGTCTGTAGCGGAATTGTACGATCCATCCCACATCAATTCATCACCTAGCAACGCACACCTGTGTAGACGGGCCCAATAAGTATGCTGGATCACCTCCTTACCTAAAAGGTTAACCTATTAGGTTGAGGCTCTACCATACTTATTAACCCATCTACACTCTTGAATTTATCCGATGTGGTATTCATGTGAAATATCCCAACAATGTCCACCTTTCACTTGAATACCCATCACAAGTATCATACTTGAGTATTCTCATCATTAAGCACACCTTCTTTGAATCCTTCAAGAGGACTCTAATACTACTCCACCACGCCAGCAGCAAACGTGTCTCAGCAGTTTTTCCTAGATCCATCAGAGCCCTGCTCCACCCGATTCAAATACTTCACCTTTGAGTCCTTCAAGAGCTTTGCTTGACTCTAATATTACTCCACCACGTCCGGGGCAAACGTGTCTCAGTAACTTCCCTAGAGCCTTCCTAAGCCCGCTCCACCCGACTCAAATCATCTCGTGCTCCACCTGATTCAACTCTATTTACTCCACCCACGAGGCCTTGCGAATTTACCCTCGCACCCCCTCGCACTTTAGAGTTGATAATTGGACTTTATTTGTTCCACCCACGAGGCCAGTGAATTTTACCCTCGCACCTTGGAGTTGTTCTTGGGCCCATCGAACCATGAGCTTTGATATCATTTTGTAGCAGAATTGTACGATCCATCCCACACCAATTCATCACCTAGCAACGCACACCTGTGTAGACGGGCCCAATAAGTATGTTGGATCACCTACTTACCTAAAAGGTTAACCTATTAGGTTGAGGCTCTACCATACTTATTAACCCATCTACACTCTTGAATTTATCCGATGTGGGATTCATGTGAAATATCCCAACAACGTCACAATGACACCTTACATAAAGGTATAATCAAAAACTATTTTAGAAATTAGAATCTTTGGGAAGTGCTCAAGGAAAACTTCGTACATGGGAGGTCATGCGTCTAGGTTATGATAGATATCATATGGCCACAGAATTATCCTTGGTTGACCCAATAGACCCCAAAGAAAAATAAGAAGATTACTATCATATTCTTCCCAATGGTGAGTCTTCTCTTGACATATCATTATCTCCACTGTCTCTAATTGAGAATTATACTTCAAACAAACACCAGGATTATATAGGTAGTGCTCGTAAATATACTCAGCAAGTGGATGAGCACAATCATGTCTTATGATGACACGAGGTTGTATGTCATTAGACATCTTGTATGATAATGGCAAAACACCCTTAACTTTAAACTTTTATCAATTTAATCATTTACTGAATTGTAATTATAAGAAAAATTGAATACTTTTATTTCATAAAATTCGGGGTCTTACAATAATGTGACAACCCCAAAATAGGTCAATTACATCCAACCCATTCTGAGTCGCCAAATACATGGTACAGAAAACAACTACAACTTTATTACAACAATTGTCGTGCAAAATACAACAACACATGCTGTGAGTTTGGATATAAATATATACCAACTGTGACTCTCATCCCAACCTTGGATAACACGTCACAATGACACCTTACATAAAGAATAGTCAAAAACTGTTTTAGAAATTAGAATCTTTGAGAAGTGCTCAAGGAAATCTTCGTACATGGGAGGCCATGCGTCTAGGTTATGATAGATATCATATGGCCACAGAATTATCATTGGTTGACCCAATAGAGCCCAAAGAAAAACGAGAAGATTACTATCATATTCTTCCCAATGGTGAGTCTTCTCTTGACATATCATTATCTCCACTGTCTCTAATTGAGAATTATACTTCAAACAAACACCAAGATTATATAGGTAGTGCTCGTAAATATACTCAGCAAGTGGATGAGCACAATCATGTCTTATGATGACACGAGGTTGTATGTCATTAGACATCTTGTATGATAGTGGTAAAACACCCTTAACTTTAAACTTTTATCAATTTTATCATTTACTGAATTGTAATTATAAGAAAAATTGAATACTTTTATTTCATAAAATTCGGGGTCTTACAATAATGTGACAACCCCAAAATAGGTCCATTACATCCAACCCATTCTAAGTCGCCAAATACATGGTACAGAAAACAACTACAACTTTATTATAATAATTGTCATGCAAAATACAACAACACATGCTGTGAGTTTGGATACAAATATATACCAACTGTGACTCTCATCCCAACCTTGGATATCACGTCACAATGACACCTTACATAAAGGTATAGTCAAAAACTGTTTTAGAAATTAGAATCTTTGGGAAGTGCTCAAGGAAACCTTCGTACATGGGAGGTCATGCGTCTAGGTTATGATAGATATCATATGACCACAGAATTATCCTTGGTTGACCCAATAGACCCCAAAGAAAAACGAGAAGATTACTATCATATTCTTCCCAATGGTGAGTTTTCTCTTGACATATCATTATCTCCACTGTCTCTAATTGAGAATTATACTTCAAACAAACACCAAGATTATATAGGTAGTGCTCGTAAATATACTCAGCAAGTGGATGAGCACAATTTTGTCTTATGATGACACGAGGTTGTATGTCATTAGACATCTTGTATGATAGTGGCAAAACACCTTTAACTTTAAACTTTTATCAATTTAATCATTTACTGAATTATAATTATAAGAAAAATTGAATACTTTTATTTCATAAAATTCGGGGTCTTACAAACGGGGTGAATTTTCTTTATTCAATATCAAATCATAACAATTATCCACAATTTCATTGAATAAAACATTAAACAAATTCATGCAAACACTTGTTGCCCATATTTAAGAAAAATAAAATGAAATTTAGAAGAAACCATACACCTTAACAATCCAAGAAAAATGAAAAATACCACACAAAATGAACCACAACAATACAAATCAATACAAAACACAAAAACTTAAATACATAGTGCTTAAAAAGACATCCACATTAACGCAAATACAAAAGATGGAATCATTTTGAAACTGGTAACTGAGTTACTAAATCAATGTATTACAAAAGTTAGTTGTTTTGGATTTCGCAATCAATGAATACGTGCAGGATATTGAATCATTTTGAAATTGGCCGGTAACTGAGTTACTACCACTAGTTGAAAATCAGGTTATGGAGATTTAAGATCACAACTTCACTTATTGTTTCACTTATATTAAAATTCTTCTTATTAATTATGCTCATTATTCTGGATTGTTAATCAGGAACTTATTAGTATTTATAATCACCTTCCAATGCATCACAAACATATTAATCCAAATCCACAGTTGATAGAATTGAATCAAACACTCTAATTAACTAATTCACTATATTCCAATGTGAATTACAATTAAAAAAGATTTAAAGTATATGTTCCCTATTAGATTACATGTGGCGTAAAGGCATATCCCTATCTTAAACATAGTTTATTTTACATGCAGCGTAAAGGCTTAAATATAGTTTAGGATAGTAAGTTATATTTAAGCCAAAAAGAAATAGTACCTAAATTTATTTTACAAATTTTACTGTGTCTTGGAGTTTTGATTTGGACAAAAAAAAGAGTAAATAAAAAATAAGGTGCTTTGAAATTTATTTTAAAAGATAAAAGAAGAGAAAACAAAAAATGGATGTGTGATTTAGACGGTGTTTGGAAATGACATATCAGTTGGTCAAACTAACTTACAAGTCATTTGTTATTATTCACCTCTTCGGGAATTACTTATTTTTCTACTTATAAGTTGAGTTTTAAGTCAAAAAAATAAGTAAGTATTTGTAACTTATTTTAAAATGACTTATAAGTAATTTTAAAATAAGTTAGTTTGACCAAATGTAATGTCTATTTTGTCTCTCTTTTTATTAATGTTCTTTTTAGTAATCTTTACATTTATTTTAACTTATAAGTCATTATGAGCCGAACACCTTCGTACATTGTTTTAACTTAATTTTTGACTTATAAGTCTAATTGATGCGGAACGCTTTTATTTATAAGTCACAACTTAAACTAACTTCTAAATCAACTTATATTATAACTTATAAGTCATTTAAAATAAGTCATTGCCAAACAGGCCCTTGGTGCATCTTATAGTTTTTAGTCACGTACATACGATCTAGATATTCATTACTTCACTTATACAATCAATATGAAAGACAAGATAATTCATGATAATCACTGCTAAAATAAAAAACATAAATGAGGGGTTAAAATTTTATTTGTGGTGATTTATTAATTTTTTTAAATAATGTAAGTAAGTTCGCGACTTTATTTTTAATTTGAAACTTAACATGGGTAATAGTAGTTCTCTGCATATAATTCATGTATAATTGTAATTTGTAAATTGAACTTTTTATTATTGGTATTATACATAAGATTATTAAAATAGGTATATATTGGAGTGGAATATTTTCTTAATATGAATTAATAGTATAAAATTTATATATTATAATTTTTTTAAATATATTTGAAAAAGATTATGTAATCACAACCGCATGTAACTGCAACTGTAATGAACCGTATTGTTATGATTGTTAATATTAATAATCGCGTATTATCAAAAGAAATGAAACTAATAAAAAAAAGAAAATTGATGAATGCAAGTCTTTCAATTGAGAATAAATCTATGTACACACGCAAAGTGTACATCCAAAGACACACACAAGTATAAAATAATAGTAAATGAGGAGAGAGAAATATTTTATTAGTATCATTTTATCAAATTTAGGTGTATACATAAATATGTCCATATGATAAACAAAGAGAGTAGAATTTTAATATCACAATTTGTTTATTTATTAAGGGAATTTTCAGTTACTATTCATGTGAAATTAACTTTATAGCAACTGCAGAAAATATTTTATGAAACTTTATAACCATACATACAATAATAAAATTATATATTTAGAATTAATTATACCAGATAAGGCAAACCTTTCATTTTCACAATTTGGTCATAGACGCCCTTGTTGAAACTATGAGCAAACCTTTCATTTTATTAGTGAGCTCAAGAAGTATAACACAAATTGATACCGTCATTCTCATTGTGCCACCAAGGAATGAGGAGGCAGCACCAAGCAGAGCAAAGAGACCAATATCAAGGTTGGAGATGGGGCCAAGAAGGGTCCCGACAACCCGCCCATAGGAGGCTCCAGCGAGAATGACAGGAATAAAGAGCCCAGAAGGAATGGGAATGCCATAAGTGATTATACCAAGACAGTACATAGCACCAAAGAATATAAAGAGTGAAGAGAGGTGAAACTCATTTGTGTTACGAGAGTTAAATAAGTTGCGGATGGCATCATCATTGGTATAAAGGAAAAGGGAAGCAAGGTCATTATAATGGCCTGGTTGACATTGGAAGTTTTTGTAGTTTCCAGAACGACCTACAGCCGGGCATTGACCCTCCAGGCCTACGGGTACAAGGAGTGCACTCTGTGAATCATGGTCGAGCAACAAGAGGTCAGGTCAGGAGAGAAATGGTGATGACGAGCAGGACCTTAAATGCTGGACCTCTCCTGCAATTCATTCAGCAAAAAGAAAAATAAAAACACTTGCCATGCGGATACCTTATATAAAGATAATGCTGCGCAATGTGGAAATCCAGAATAGTGAGTTAAATGACTTGTACAATGTCTGAATAGTAAATAGTCTAATAATTACAGATGTCTTGTTTTAAGAGAAAAGATAACTCCACCAACTGGGGCACGAAAGGCAGCAGCTGCTCCACAGGTGATCAAATCCCTTCGGTCCCTATCATTTTTGAAGTCAAATGGTACTTGCGGGAACCTCCCTGTCCAAGTAAGTTGGCTATACAAGCGCAGGTGTGTACCATAGGTCCTTCCTTACCAACAACAAATTAATTGGATATATTTTAATAAAATTAATTATTTTAATATAATATTATCAATTATGAATTATAATCTTCATGGGAATTACAAAAGGATTAAATGGTTTTATTTGTATGTAAAAATATAGTTAATAGCTTTTTTAATTAATTGTGAGGAGTCACATTTTCATGCTTTATTCAATATGATGCATACTTAGCTTGTTATATATAATTGGAAGGTGTTGTTCATTTAACAAGAATGAGAAAGAGCTATGTTGGTCTAAAAAAAATCAGTAGAGCAGCTGAAGGCATACTCATGTGTGACATTTTTCATTATAATGGTTTAGAAAGAGGTCTCTAGCTACTACCGATAATGCAACCAGTAATGTACACATGTATATATTTGTGAGAAATATAATATAGTGTTATAAATTATATTGGTATTAGGTACGGTATTATGTTCATGGAATTTCAAACTCTGCGAGTTATGTAGACTTTGTTGAAAGTAACAGCGTGGAAGCTAAGTTGTTGTCTCCTCGAGGTGACATGTCAGTGTCAGTGACTTGCTACAACAGATACATCAAGTAATGATTTCTCATCGACAGCGTGAATCGTTATAAAAAAACGTTTTCTCGTAACTCAGTTCAACGCCTACTATTTTGGTTGTATCAATTCTTATTTTTTAGTTTGTGTATTTACTTATTTAATATTTGTTCCTAATATTTTTTATACCGAAGAAACAATAATTTTAAGGTAATTCAACATCATAAAGTGATTTGAATATTCTTAATCCAAATTTTCAATCTATAATTCTAAATAGTTCCAGGTTCAATCTAAAATATTGTAAATGTACGTACATCCTTGGAATAATAACAAAGGATACACAAAAAATTTGGTATAATTATGAACATGACATATATACATTGTATTTGTAAAGTTGATGAATTCGAGACTAATTAACTCCATATTAACTCGTTGATCAACCAAAATAACTCAATTAATTTGATTAAAATTCCTAATTGTCTTGTTATATATAGTAATAGTCTAACAGATAACATCAATCCTTTTATTTTATTATATATTATTAAGAATTTATTACATTTAAAAGCATCTTGTGAAAATAGAATCAATTTAGTCATCACTTAATAGGTGGTAAGATCGTTACTTTTTACGACACTTGTTTCATCTATCATTTTTGTGAGTAGTGATCACAAATTATACATAAAAAATTATGCACAAACACTAAAAAAAAAGGAGACTTAATTACCAATAGATATTTTACCCATTTTCATTAATGTGCAATATAGGAGTCATACTTTTTGTGCCCAATTTTGCATGTATAAATATTTGTGCATATTGTATAATTCCATTTTAATAGCAAATAAAAGTTGTGACGCCCCCAAAACAGGTATACATCACCCATCTCGAGTCACCAGATACATGGTACAGAAACAAATACAACTTCAGTATTATAATTGCCGTGCAAAATACGACATATACTGTGAGTTTGAATACAAATATTGTATACTAGAGAGTATACAAACTCAAAAGGAGTCCTCATTACAATTATTGATACACTATTTTATAAAAATAGTGAGGACTGCTAAACAACTATCTTGAATCATCACTCCATACCCTGACTAGTTCCTGCTAAATTCTCTCCTCCTGAGAAGAACAATGGAACAAAAAAGAAAAGGGTAAGCTCAACTAGCCCAGTAAAGAATATTATGACTAAGATAATATATAACAAATTATCATTAGTCTTCAACAAGAAAAATCTGATAAAATATAATAGACAACAAGTTTTAGATCAATAACTGCAGCGGAAACAACAATCCATTAAAAGAGTCAAGTAGAGAAAGAATTCTACTATCTTCTAAGATTTAAAAGTCCATCATCAATATTTTATCCATGTAACATCAATCAATATACATCTTGAATCAAATATTCATCTTTGCACTACAGGCCAAAGATATTCATTTGTATCACCAGTTGGTCATGTTCATCTCAACACCTGTTCATCTTTGCACTACGGGGTCGTATACGTGAATAGTAACTCCAACACAAAAAGTTTCAAATTTGATAAAAAAAATTCATACCAATATTTCGGCATAATGATATTGAAGAAAATATCATTTTAAGAATAAAATAACATCATTTATATCAAAATAACCGTACTTCTGACTGAATTTCGGTTATAGTGCTGACAGAAATATGCACTGAATAACAACTCTCAAAGTATCTAAATACTCATAAAAAAATACGCTCAATAATCTAGAGAGAAAGAAAACTTGTTTCTGGTGTGATTTTCAATTCTAACCTAAGCGTCTATTTATAGGAAAATGCTAGAACGTCATAGAAGACTAAAATAATAGAATATTAATATTTTAAACAAAATTCTTATGCACACCTTGAAACACAAATTCAAGCATGCCAAATCTGAAAATTTCCAGCAGCCCACATGCATTCAACACCAACCAAAGTGGTTCCCACCCAATAAATTAATAAAAATCATTTTATTTTCCGAAACTTCAACAATTCATAGAAAACATTCCGTTTATTAGAAAAGTACGAATTTTATGTCCATTTTGCCTGAAATTGAATTCTCTACAATTTTGTAACTTTGAGTTTTTCTAAATTCCAACTAGAAAATATCCGAAAACCACAAACGGATGATTTTTAATACTTCCAATCCGACAAAATACTGATAAAATACCTCAGCATTAATTCCTCCATTTTTATCCAATAAAATAAATATATTCATCATTTATATCCACATAAAATAAATATTTCCTTATCATATAAATTAATAATTATTTATTCATAAATAATATTACAGAATCACAATTATGACAACCAGGCAGTTCCCAGGAAAGAGGGGGCTTTCCAATAAGGATTTCTCTTTACTGGCGCGCAATTAGGTGACCAAACCTCTCCTTGACAGAACTTTCTAGACATTACCAATAATGCTATCTAATAATATTATTCCAAATAATATGAATTATTGATCTGATAATGGAGATGATGTCCAGTGACAATTATTGAGCAACAATAATATAAAATATCAACGCAACAATTATTGAATCAATAAAATAAAATATTAAACAATAACTACTGTAACAATTATTGAGTAGTGCCTTCTAACGTAAGAATCAATAATTCAACAATACTGTGCAATACCGTGTGCTACTGTGCAACCACGCGTATTACTGTATTTTAACCACCAGGCATTCCAACAGTGTTAACGGTAACAAATACGCCAATATTCAATTTTGTCGTTTTCTTCATTCGACCGTTATCCGTTATGGGGCCCACAAATGGCTGCGCCGTCGTATGAATATTCTCCGACAGAAAGAATATTCCACGACCAAACGAATATTCCCCGACAAATGAATATTTTATAACCACTTGCTTATTTTGAAAATTTTGCACATTTCACCCATAACCAAAGTATTATATCAAATTAATACCTTATTATTCACAATAATAATTAGAGGAAATTTGATTTTATTCATTAATAAGTTGGGGTCTTACAACCTCCCCTCCTTATGAAATTTCGTCCTCAAAATTGACGTACGTACCTGGTGTTTCGAAAAGGTGAGGATACCTCGCTTTCATTTCTAATTCTAACTCCCAGATCATTTCTTCAATAGCATGGTTTCTCCACAAAACCTTAACTTGTGGTATAACCTTCGTGCGTAGGACATGTTCTTTCCTATCCAAGATCTTAACAGGTACCTCCTCGTACGTTAAATCTTCGGCTATCTCGTCTTGTTCTAACTCAATAATGTGGTTCGGGTCTTTAACATATTTACGAAGCATAGATATGTGAAAAACATTATTAACACGAGACATACTTGGAGGTAATGCGAGTCTATAGGCCACATTTCCTATTCGGTCAAGAATTTCAAATGGACCAACAAATCGTGGATTGAGCTTTCCTCTCTTTCCAAATCTTGTAACTCCCTTCCATGGTGCAACACGTAACAATACATGATCCCCAATATTAAATTCCACGTCCTTCCTATGAACATCCGCATAACTCCTATGAAGATCCTGTGCTTCAAGTCAGAATCGTTAGGAACACAAAGTTTGGAGTTGACTCGAAATATTCCTTCTTCATCGATTCTTACTTCTGGAATACCACCTTTTTGTACTTTCTTCTTTATACGCATCAGCTCCATGTCCGTAGCTTGAGCAACTTTAACTTTATCGATTAAAGTCGGTTCTACTCGTATGTTTGATATCATCACATGGGTACTTGGAGCCTTCATCTCTATCTCCATCCTTTGCAAGTCATACAAAATGGGCCTTTGTGTTAACAACATTGCACTCGTAACTGCATATGATCTTCTACTCAATGCGTCGTCTACTACGTTCGCTTTTCCAGGATGATATTGGATGGTTTGATCATAATCTTTCAGCAGCTCGAGCCAACGTCGTTGCCGCATGTTGAGTTCCTTTTGGGCGAAGAAATATTTGAGGCTTTTATGATCTGTATAGATCTCCACTTTCTCTCCATACAGGTAGTGTCTCCAGATCTTCAACGCGAAAACGACTGCTGCCAACTCCAAATCATGAGTAGGATAATTCCTCTCATATTCTTTGAGTTGTCGCGAGGCATAGGCTATGACTTTCCCATGTTGCATGAGAACACATCCTAACCCTTTGCCTGAAGCATCTTTGTAGATAACAAATCCATCCGAACCAGATGGTATTGTCAGAACAGGTGCCGAAATGAGTCTCATTTTGAGTTCTTGAAAACTCTTCTCACAATCCTCGCTCCAACCAAATTTTATATCTTTACGAGTCAGCTGAGTTAACGGAGTAGCGATTTGAGAAAATCCTTCCACGAATCTCCGATAGTAACCACCTAAGCCCAGAAAGCTACGTACTTCGGTCACCGACTTTGGTTGCTCCCAACTTTGTATGGCTTCAATCTTCGCCGGGTCGACAGATACTCCATGTTTTGACACCACATGCCCAAGGAATGCTACTTTCTCAAGCCAGAACTCGCATTTCTTCAGCTTGGCATATAGCTTGTTATCACCAAGCCTTTGCAGTACCAGCTTCAAATGGTGCTCATGATCTTCACGGCTTTTGGAATAGATGAGGATGTCATCAATAAAGACAACAACGAACTGATCCAAATATTCCTTGAATACACGGTTCTTCATATCCATAAAAGCAGCAGGAGCATTAGTTAATCCAAAAGACATGACTAAGAATTTATAATGCCCGTACCGAGTTCTGAAGGCAGTCTTTGGAATATCCTCAGTTTTAATCTTCAGCTGATGATATCCAGAACGAATATCGATCTTTGAAAAGAAATGTGTTCCTTGCAACTGGTCAAACAGGTCATCAATGCGAGGTAGCGGATACCTATTCTTGATAGTGACATGATTCAATTCTCAGTAGTCGATACAAAGTCGCATACTATCGTCTTTCTTCTTTACGAATAACACAGGAGCACCCCAAGGAGATGTACTAGGACGAATAAAACCGATGTCCAACAACTCCTATAGTTGAACCTTTAACTCCTGAAGTTCAATAGGAGCCATTCGATATGGGGTTTTAGAAATGGGCTTTGTACCAGGTTCAAGGTCAATACAGAATTCAACTTCACATTTTGGGGGTAGACCGGGAAGTTCTTCAGGAAATACGTCAGGAAATTCACAAACAACGGAAATAGTATTCAAATCTGACGTGTTTTTGTTCAAGTCTGTGACATGGGCTAAGAAAGCTTGACATCCATTTTTTAATAAATGAATAGCTTTATGGCTTGATATGACAGTGATTGACTTTAATGGTTTGGTTGTTTGAATTCGCTTAATAGGTTGGTTAGGAATATGAAAACTAACAACCTTACGAAAATAATCAATTTTAGTATGATGCGTGGTTAACCAATCAATCACTAAAATCACATCAAATGCAAGAATTTTCAACAAAATAAGGTTGGCAGATAATGTGATGGTACCGACTTGAATCAAGCAAGATTTATAGACAGTAGATGTAATAAAAGTTTCTCCTAATGGGGTCTCAACAGATAAGTCAAGGTCTAATTTCTCCGGAGTCAAGTTTAAACGTTGAGCACAAGTAGGAGAGATAAAAGAATGGGTAGAACCAGTATCTAATAAGGTATAAACTTTGCAAGAGTTTATGATTAGCTTAACCGTGATCACCTCGTTTGGGTTCCTCGCGTTTTGTGCAGTCACAACAAACGCCCTTCCAGGAACCACCGACTTTGACTTGTCCGGGACAGCCTTTGGAGTCACCATCTCTGTTGAACTTGGTTTCACATCTAGACAATCTCTAGCTATATGACCTTCCTTTCCACAGTTATAACTCACCTTGGATTATTGTGGGCAGTTTGGCCTGATGTGTCCCTCCTTCCCGCATTTATAAAAAACGACCGGTTCTCGTTCTCCTCCCCTAAAAATAGTTGATGTTTGTGCTGACGTCTTCACGTTATCATTGTTGTACCTTCTATTCTTGAAATCTCCTCTCGACTCACTCCTTCTATTATCACGGCCACGATTACCACAAGAGTGGTTACCGCTTTTGTCCAAATGTTTTCCTCCCTGCTGGTTTTCATTGCTTCAATGACTGCCGCCACCGGTATGACCCTGGTTGTGGTCCCTTGGTTGAACATACTCATTATCTCGCTCTAATAATTGAGCCCTGTTTACAACATCTGAATATAAAGAAAATTTATGAGAGATAAGATATTGCCGAATCTCGGGCTTTAGACCTCTCAGAAACATCTTTGTCATTCGTTCCTCATTTTCGATCAAATGAGGTGCAAACCTGGATAACTCTGCAAACTTCGCCTCGTATTAGGACACCGTCATGTTGTTTTGTTCCAGTCTGATAAACTTCACCTCCTTCATATGACGAATACTTTCAGGAAAGTACTTTTTATTGAATAGTTTCTGAAATGTTTCCCGAGACATGCTGAGTGCAGTAGGCTGGGTACGCTTCACAGACTCCCACCAGTAGTCTGCCTCACTGCGGAACATAAAGGTGGCAAATGGAACCTTCTGTTCCTCCGTGCATCCCAAGACATCGAATATCTTGGTAATTTACTTGACCCACGTTTCCGCCATGATCAGATCCGGCTTTCCCCTAAATTCTGGTGATCCCAACTCTTTGAACTGCTTGGTTGTGACAAGCCGCGCATTGCTAGCATTTCCACCCGTATTCTGTGCATGAGTTTCTCTCGTCTGGTTTTGCATAAAACGCAAAAAACTTCTGAACATCCCATCATTCATCATTTGTTCGGTAGTGTTGTTTACAGGATGAATATTGCCTTCCTATTACATGTTCCCCTGGGTGGTGATCAAAGGTGTCTCCACGGTCTGATTTACTCCATTATTAACGTTCTCAGCTGCCATTCTTAAATACTGCCATAAAACAAGGGTTAATAGTCATGTCATATATTATCCCTATACTCTGACCGACCAAATAAACACCAAATAAACTTAGTCAGGTCATACTAGCGAAAGAATTCCCCGTCTCTCCTCTCCTAGTTCTTGTCTCACATTTCAGTCAGGGATCATATCTCTAAGCTTTGATACCAACTGTGATGCCCCCAAAACAGGTATACATCACCCATCTTAAGTCGCCAGATACATGGTACAGAAATAAATACAACTTCAGTAATATAATTGACGTGCAAAATACGA
The DNA here is from genome assembly GCA_020205505.1 of Panax japonicus. Classification (NCBI taxonomy): domain Eukaryota; kingdom Viridiplantae; phylum Streptophyta; class Magnoliopsida; order Apiales; family Araliaceae; genus Panax; species Panax japonicus. The sequence continues at coordinate 76,802,777 of CM035096.1, read as the reverse complement.
CAACACATATACTATGAGTTTGAGTACAAATATTGTATACTAGAGAGTATACAAACTCAAAAGGAGTCCTCATTACAATTATTGATACACTATTTTACAAAAATAGTTAGGACTACTAAACAACTATCTTGAATCATCACTCCATACCTCGGCTAGTTCCTACTAAATTCTCTCCTCCTGAGAAGAACAATGGAACACAAAGGAAAATGGTGAGCTCAATTAGCCTAGTAAAGAATATTATGACTAAGATAATATATAACAAATTATCATTAGTTTTCAACAAGGAAAATCTGATAAAATATAATAGACAACAAGTTTTAGATCAACAAATACAGTGGAAACAACAATCCATTAGAAGAGTCAAGTAGAGAAAGAAGTATACTATCTTCTAAGATTTAAAAGTCCATCATCAATATTTTATCTTTGTAACATCAATCAATATACATCTTGAATCAAATATTCATCTTTGCACTACAGGCCAAAGATATTCATTTGTATCACCAGTTGGTCATGTTCATCTCAACACCTGTTCATCTTTGAATTACGGGCCAAAGATATTCATTAGGTAATCATTCATCTTTGCACTACATGCCAAATATATTCAGTAATATCATCATTTAGGACTGAGGATGATGAAAAATATTTTAAAGAAAACGAATCCAGTGAGACAGAAGGACAAATATTAAGGATTCGTATAACAGTTTATCCAAGATCAATAATACTTTATAGTAACCAATTGTGAAGCAGAATTCAAAATAAAGATCAAAACATGGATACAATCAAAGATAGTAACCATAATAGACATCTTGGACAAAAAGAAGAAAATTTTATTTTTCGGTGAATAGTGTCGTATCTGAAAATTTCTAGCAGTCCACATGCATTCAACACCAACCAAAGTGGGTCCCACCCAATAAATTAATAAAAATTATTTTATTTTTTGAAACTTCAACAATTCATAGAAAATAGCCCGTTTATCAAAAAAATACGAATTTTTTGTCCATTCTGCCTGCAATCAAATTCTCTACAACTTTGTAACTTTGAGTTTTTCCAAATTCCAACTAGAAAATATCCGAAATCCACAAACGGATGATTTTTAATACTTCCAATCCGATAAAAATACTGATAAAATACCTTAGCATTAATTCCTCCATTTTTATCCAATAAAATAAATATATTCATCATTTATATCCACATAAAATAAATATTTTCTTATCATATAAATCAATAATTAATTATTCATAAATAATATTACAAAATCACAATTATGACAACCAGGCAGTTCCCAGGAAAGAGGGGGGCAACGCAACAATAACTACTGTAATAATTATTGAGTAGTGCCTTCTTACGTAAGAATCAATAATTCAACAATACTGTGCAATATTGTGTGCTACTGTGCAACCACGCGTATTACTGTATTTTAACCACCGGGTATTCCAACAGTGTTAACGGTAACAACTATGCCTTTATTCAATTTTGTCATTTTTTTCATCCGACCGTTATCCGTTATGGGGCCCACAAATGGTTGCCCCGTCGTACGAATATTCCCCAACAAAAAGAATATTCCACGACCAAACGAATATTCTCCGACAAATGAATATTTTATAACCACTTGCTTATTTTGAAAATTTTGCACATTTCACCCATAACCAAAGTATTATATCAAATTAATACCTTATTATTCATAATAATAATTAAAGGAAATTTGATTTTATTCATTAATAAGTTGGGGTCTTACAAAAGTAATTATTAATTATTATATATCTATGCCCAAAATACACAATTACTATTTATCTAAAATACCAATCAATAAATTTTAATTGAAAATAAGTCCTCTTATACTACTCCAAAATTTATTTTAAAATTTATTATTTCCCGCTTCAAAACTCGCCCCGCCCGCCCGTTGTATATATATTGGTCGACAATTTTTTGAATTCTCTATGAAACAGATTTAGGTTTACTTTTCATTGAAACTCCAATCAATTTGGGGCTTTCTTTTTTGTTCATTTTCTCAATTAAATGTACGACGAAATTATTACAATTAAACCCCTGGCCACATTCAGAGTAACTAGTTCTTCGTCGCCAAATCCAAGCACAAGATGAATGATAAAATCGTAGTGGCGGGGAGAATCTAGCCTCGCCGCGCCACTAACAAAGAGATTCTTGAGCACACACGTGATAAGTAGGTTTTATACCTACTTATTGGCTATCTACTCGCTAGAATTATGTTTATACTCGAGCATTTTTAGTGTTGTTTGATTGCTTTTTGTTTTTGTTTTGTAGGTTGCATTAAGGAAACTAATAAGGCATGGCAATGACATGGAAGTGGAAAAGTATGGTGAGCTTATGCTGGAATGAGGAATGAAGCTGAGTAAGTGCATAAGGAAAAGGCATCTGAGAAGGCAAATGAAGGATGAAGAAGTCAAGTGAAGGCAAATGAAGATGACAACAATAGAAGAAGAAAGCAGCAAAGTGAATTAGCAATGCACCGGCAGCAGCGCAACACACTGCAGAGAAGTCTAGTCGCGCGGTCGCGCCGGCGTAACAAAGAGAAGCTGACCCAACGCGCCCGTGCCCCAATTGCTATACGGGGCCGCGCGGCCGTGCCAGTCAAGACTCATAAAAATTTTGACTTTTCATTTTAAGTCTGCTGTAGCGTGATTACTTAAAAGGGGTGTATTTGCTAGTTACGAGACATCATTTGTAAGACCACAACTTTTATAAATAAAGATTTAATTTTCTCAAAATATCTTTTTGAATAATAAGGTGTGGATTTGATATAATGTTATAGTTGTGGGTAATATTTACAAATTTTGCAAAGTAAGCAAGTTGTTTAAGGTGTTTTAGCGCAATTTTGGCCTGCTGTTTTGGTGATTTCATCAGGCGTACAAAATTTGACGTTAACACATTAGCATTTCAACAATTGGAATGACCTATCATACCTTTAAGAGCATTAACAATAGTTTTCCTAATTAACTCCCTATTCCCAATTTTGAAAAATGCATCAATAAATTATTATCTAACAGGTTTCTTATCATTATTTGACTCTCTATTTTAATCCATATATAAGATTTTATTCCCCAAAGTGAGGGAGTCAAAAGTCCATTCTCTATATATACAAAATGACATTTCACACCCTCATTTAAGTGGACAACTCATCAATCATACACATCTTGACATTTTTTATTACTTTATTTTTAAATTATAAACTTAATATTGACTTATATTTTAAAAATTAATTTCAAACGTATTCAAATTTAAAACTGATATAAATTTATTTAATTTATGTCAATATAATTATAAATATTATAAAAATAATAATTATTATAAAATTTATTATTTTCAAAATTTAAATGAATCATATTAAATTTAAATTTAAAAATATTACAAATTAACTTTTTAAAAGTTAATATTAATCTTATGTTTATTTGCAACTACAATCCATTCAATACTCACTTTATAAATTACTTAAAATTTAAAATAAAATAAAAATTATTTTACAGTGAAATATAATTGATAAATTATACTCTTTCTTTTATAAATTATAAGATTATTATTAATTCGATATTTTGACTATTGGAAATTTTAACTTTTAAATTTTAAATATCATTATTTAAGAAATCAATATAAGGAACCTGTTGAGTATATAGTGAAAAAATTGAATATCTATTTTGCAAATGACCCGATAACACTGCAGAGTAGGGATAAAGATAAGAAAACTGTTATGAATGCTCTAACTCATTTGTTTAAGGTGTTAAAACTAAGTTCTAAGCAAAATGGCAAAATCTCAAATTTCACACTAAGTTTTTCAAAACTGCAGTTTTAATGATTTTATAGCCTAGTTTGGTGATTTGTTTTAATTTTTTGTTTAGGCTCTTGGCTCAACCACTTGGCCCTACTTTTAGACCATACTTCAAGGTATTTTAATCAAGGTTTAGGTTTCTTGTTCATGCCTATTAAGCTTCCTAAAAATAGGGCTCCAACCGGGCAACTTTCTCACTTTCTTGCAAAACTGTTTTTCAACTTTTTCTAAATATTTCTAGTTTTGGCCACTAGGATAGTCTAGGCATGTGTATTTAATTTAGTTAAGGATACTTTTAGCATCACCATACTTTATTTAATCACCTAGCCAATTTTTGACCTATCAAAGCTCACTTTACGCTTGAAAAATGGATCCTAACTTGGTTTTCTTGCTAGCTTTAGTCATGGCCATGATTTGGAACTATTATAAGCATGTATTAGAAACTTTATATGAGTTTGTTTTAGACTTATAAGTTCAGGTTTCAAGAATTACACAAAAAGTCCACTTTTGGGCTTAAAATGAGATTTTTGATAAGTCTAATGCCCAAAATGGTTTAGGCTTGGTTTCTTTAGCTTGTGTAGCTTAATTAGGTTATATTATAACTGCTGAAACATATCTATATGGTTCAGGTATGATGGTTCTACCTTTTGGTATTCATAGCTATTATAAAGCTTACTTTTTATGGTGTTAGATATGAATTTGGGCAATACATAAACTAGACCTTAACTAACTTAAAGATCAACTTTTAAATGATATGTATAGACTATTTAGAGACTTCATACTTCCTCACAACTTCAGTTGCTAACATTGCTCATAAAAGTTCCCATTTCTAGAGCTTTTTGCACAGTTTTGGCTATTTACTACAAACAGTCCCAAGCTATGCTTCTTTAGATATCTAAGCATTCAAACAATCCTTAAAACATGCTTATAACATAGAATTATATCTATATTCGTGTTTGAAAAAGTCAGCCACCTTTTGAATACCAAAACAGTCCATATATGGTACTTTAGGCATGCTTAAAGTTAAATCAACATAACAGTCCCAAGTTCTCCAACAAAAGCATTTTCGCATCATATACTTGTTATATATACCACATTCATGGTTTAACACTTAAGGGTGCAAGGTTTTGAGTTCTTTGTTCAAAACAACCCATAATAGACTTTAATTTCCCTATAAAAGCATGTTTTAACAAAACAACCCGTAATAGACTTTAATTTCCCTATTTTGAGTCCCTTTTTGGGTGGAACTCGCACTTAATGAAACAACCTGGGTCAAATTCCGAGTCTGGAACAAATCTTAGGCTAAATCCCAAATTCTAATCAAATCAAATCCATCAAAATAAGGCCTCAAAATCTTAGGTTTCTCATTGTGCCACCAAGGAATGAGGCAGCACCAAGCAGAGCAAAGAGACCAATATCAAGGTTGGAGATGGGGCCAAGAAGGGTCCCGACAACCCACCCATAGGAGGCTCCAGCGAGTATGACAGGAATAAAGAGCCCAGAAGGAATGGCAATGCCATAAGTGATTATACCAAGACAGTACATAGCACCAAAGAATATAAAGAGTGAAGAGAGGTGAAACTCATTTGTGTTACGAGAGTTAAATAAGTTGCGGATGGCATCATCATTGGTATAAAGGAAAAGGGAAGCAAGGTCATTATAATGGCCTGGTTGACATTGGAAGTTTTTGTAGTTTCCAGAACGACCTACAGCCGGGCATTGACCCTTCAGGCCTACGGGTACAAGGAGTGCACTCTGTGAACCATGGTCGAGCAACAAGAGGTCAGGTCAGGAGAGAAATGGTGATGACGAGCAGGACCTTAAATGCTGGACCTCTCCTGCAATTCATTCAGCAAAAAGAAAAATAAAAACACTTGCCATGCGGATACCTTATATAAAGATAATGCTGCGCAATGTGGAAATCCAGAATAGTGAGTTAAATGACTTGTACAATGTCTGAATAGTAAATAGTCTAATAATTACAGATGTCTTGTTTTAAGAGAAAAGATAACTCCAACTGGGGCACGAAAGGCAGCAGCTGCTCCACAGGTGATCAAATCCCTTCGGTCCCTATCATTTTTGAAGTCAAATGGTACTTGCGGGAACCTCCCTGTCCAAGTAAGTTGGCTATACAAGCGCAGGTGTGTACCATAAGTCCTTCCATACCAACAACAAATCCAGCAGCAACTACGAAGATGGAACCAAAAATCTGTGCAGATTATTGTATAAACACAGATGTCTGAATAGTAAATAGTCTAATAAGGACATTAAGAGATAACCTCTGGTTTCCAAAACACAGAACATGTCTTGATAACAGCCTCTAGAACATGTCTTTCAGCAGTTTAGGATAAAAATAAAACATTCAGTAGAGTATTCTTTGTCAAGTTACGGATTCACAAAATAGATATAACTGAAAAGAGGTTTACGGATTTGCACAACTTGTCTAAATACTGTTTGTTTATATATTAATATATTTTTATCGATCCTTCCTCAAAGACCAACTCTGTCTCTCCCAACAGCAGCAAAACTAACAAGTTCTGTCTACTTGGACTTGAAAATTGAATTGCCAAGAAATATGCAAAAACCCTACAATTAAAATGTAGAGATTATAAAAGAGAGATGGAAAATATAATACTAAAAGGTAGAAACCATATGATCACTGTTGAGTAAGGGCTCCAATGCAAACAAATAAACAGATCAATTTAGGGCTCCCTATAACATGTGAAGGTAAATGTTCAGCAAGCAGGTGTACAATACTAACTAATAAACACAAATAAACAGATCAATTTAAAGTGTCCAATATATAGACCAAGACTCATAATCCAGGACTCAAGTCATCTCTCCATCCTCGACTCACCCAATACATACAATTAACAACATCCAATAATAACTAAATGAGATCAAATATATATACTAAAACAAAAAAATCCCAATTCATTCAACATAGAAATCAACATCCACGATTCAATCTAACCCATAAAAATTCACCAGGATAGAACCAATTCTTTATAAACAATCATCAAAACCCATCAACATCCCCCAAAAAAAAAAATCCCATAGACCGACCCCCAAACATCTAAATTTTCAATTCAAACACTAATATTAAGCTGCATTTCATACTACATTGGAATTAATGAAATGCTACCTTAGACATTCAGAAATTCTTAATTTACTATTATAACTAAAGATTAATGTTGGGTTATTCTTAATTTATTAATTACCACAATTAATACCATGGGAGAGCTAGTAAATTCTATAAAAAGTACGTAGAAAGGATATTCAAAATATCACAGTAGCATATATGCATGTCACAAAACGAAATCAAATCTATTAAATTCTTAATTTAATTCTTCGTGTATGTATAGTCTCCAAATCAATTGCATCAAACATCCTTAGCTACCCTATGATCCAACACAACACAAAACAAAATACAACTAATTAATTAACCCACAAAGTACTTGAAATGACTAATTAATATTATCTTGCAGTTGCATGCCTCCATCGCGATGGAGAGCTTCTTCAAACTCGTGCATGATCGAATCAAATCTGGGAACATCCGAATTTAGTAATTCATCAAGCTTCACTAAATCATCCCATTCCCTTTCCAATTCCAATCTTTCTTCTTGAGATTCCATCGTCAGCGGCATCGAATCAAATCTGGGAACTTCAGAATTCAGTAATTCAGAAGGATGTGCTTCTTCATGTACTAGTGGAACATCATCCGCATCAGAACAAATTATAACATTAGTCTCCTCATCTTCTTTTTTCTCTTCATCAGTTTTCATTAGTCTTTTTGGGCTAGTAACAACTTCCTGATCCAGTAATGCTTCAAGGTCACAAATATCATCCCATTCCCATTCATGTGTTTGTACGTATTCCATACAAGAAGAAGAACTGCCTTTATGATCATCATGTATTACTAGAACATCCGCAGTCATCATAATAACACGATGATCATCTTTTTTCTCTTCTTCACCATTAATTGTCAATAATAATCTTTTCGGATTAATAACAACTTCTTGATCATCATCTACTCCTCTGATCTTCCTCTTGGATATTTTCTTCAAATCAAGAATAATCTCACAAACCACATAATCCGATTCACCACCCGCAAGGGAGAATTCGTGCATAATCCAATGACCCCCCGGATTACTTTTAGCAGCACTCCTTATTTCAAAAACTAGCATTCTTTTATATCCAATCACCTCACCCTTCCCATTCTGGACTTCCCTAGGCCCCGTCTGCCCATCCCACGTCCCGCACCCCGCCGCCCGAATATACTGCTCCTTCCCACCGGTGCCGCTGTTCTTCCTCATCTTTCCGCCGCCGACCGCTTTCTTGGTCAACTTGGTGAATACGTATATGGTTTTCTTGACTACATTTCCCGGCTTGTCGGTTTCTGACACTAGCCAATGATTTGCATCCTTCAAGATATCCCAAGGATCGCCGCCGTAGAGTTCTTTCTCCTCCACAACGTTACAAGGCAAGATTTTCCCCATGATCTTTGGCCTCAAGTAGAAGTTGATCAACTCCTCTCCAGTTGGACAGAATCTAAAACCAGCCGAAATGGCCATCTTCTTCATCATTTTCTCTCTCTACTTTCTTTTCTCTCTCCTGTCTGAACTTGGAATTAAGATTAATTTGATAACACTACAATCCCAATCCCTCAGTGTATAAATAGGCCAAGAAAAAAATTGAGCGCCAAGTTGTAGATAAGTATAAATGTCCAACCTTCTTAATCTAAGGGTTTAACCGTGTATTTCTTAATTTTAATTCGGCTGTATATTTAAGAAAATAAATATTTATTTTTATTGACTGATAAGTAGTAAAGTGTTGTTTTTCAGTTTATTAGATATATTAATTATGTCCTAATTAAATTCTCACCAACTTAGGGATTAAAGAAATCTACTGATATATATCTCGGATAAAAGATTTTTACGAATTCGTCGACGCTATATGTTTCTATATATGTATTAGAAGATATGTATACACGCGCGTATTAATTACAATTGATCCATTTTAATTTTAAAATGATATTGTTCTCTTATTATTTAGTTGCTAAAATGTAAAAATAAAAATAAAATTTTATTTAACTAATATAGGATGACTAACTATATTTTAGGAGAAAATTAATTTTAAATGCTAAAATTTATATTTTAGCATACTTAGTTTGTTATACTTAACTTGTTATATTTAGTTTATGTTGCATACTTAGCTTGTTATATATCTGAAGATGTTGTTCATTTAACAAGAATGAGAAAGAGCTATGTTGGTCTAAAATTAAAGAATCAGTAGTGCAGTTGAAGGCATACTCATGTGTGACATTTTTCATTATAATCAGGGGCGGATCCAGCCCATTTATTTAGTGGAGTCAACTTTTTTAAAACAAAATATTATAAAAAATATAAAATACAATAAAATAAAGGTGTCAGAATGTGAGGGATATTGCAAATAATTGTGTGAGCTATCATATAAAATTGATATTGTTTTATGTAATTGAATACATTTCGAATCATCGATCTTATGTTATATATAAAATGAAATTTTATAATTTTTTAAAACACTGTTATTATAAGAGACACTTCATGTGTCCTCTAAAATAAATTACAAAACTAAATAATATAGTTAAATATTTTTTATAATAACATTTTTTGAGATTTCATTGTTTGAAACTATCGTAATGATAGTCTCATTTAAATAGCTGCAAAAATATCATGTTCAATGTAAGTTATTAAACAATATAAAAGAGTGGAGTGTTTGTGTTATTAGAAATTTGAGACATTTAATTGTCTTTTAATATGAATTTTTTATTTTCACTAAACACTTTATAAAATTAAAATCAAATTCAAAATTAACTCCCAAAAAATCAATGGGGTCAATTTACCCCGCTGCCCTAAGGTAGATCCGCCCATGATTATAATGGTTTAGAAAGAGGTCTCTAGCTACTACAGATAATCCAACCAGTAATGTACACATGTATATATTTGTGAGAAATATAATATATTGTGTTATAAATTATATTGGTGTTATAAATTATATTGGTATTAGGTACGGTTTTATGTTCATGGAGTTTCAAACTCTGCGAGTTACATATATTTTGTTGAAAGTAACAGCGTGGAAGCTAAGTTGTTGTCTCCTGGAGGTGACATGTCAATGTCAGTGACCTGCTACAACAGATACATCAAGTAATGATTTCTCATCGACAGCGTGAATCGTTATAAAAAAAATGTTTTCTCGTAACTCAGTTCAACACCTACTATTTTTGTTGTATCATTTCTTATTATTTAGTTTGTGTATTTTACTTATTTAATATTTGTTCATAATATTTTTTATATCAAAGAAACAACAATTTTAAGGTGATTCAACAACGTAAAGTGATTTGAGTTTCTTAATCCACATTTTCAATCTATAATTCTAAATAGTTCCGGGTTCAATCTAAAATATTGCAAATGTATGTACATCCTTGGAATAATAACAACGGTTACACAAAACATTTGGTATAATTATGAACACTTATATACATTGTATTTGTAAAGTTGATGAATTCGAGACTAATTACCTCCATATTAACTCGTTGATCAACCAAAATAACTCAAATAATTTGATTATAATTCCTAATTGTCTTGTTATATATAGTAATAGTCTAATAGATAACATCAATCCTTTTATTTTATTTTATATTATTAAGAATTATTACATTTAATAGCATCTTGTGAAAATATAATCAATTTAGTCTTCACTTAATAGATGGTAAGATCGTTACTATTTACGACACTTATTTCATCTATCATTTTTGTGAGTAGTGATCACAAATTATACATAAAAAATTATGCACAAACACTAAAAAAAATGAAGAGAAGGAGACTTAATTACCAATAGATATTTTACCCATTTTCATTAATGTGCAATATAGGAGTCATACTTTTTGGGCTCAATTTTGAATGTATAAATATTTGTGCATATTGTATAATTCCATTTTAATAGCAAATAAAAGTTGTGACGCCCCCTATCTCGAGTCGTCAGATACATGGTACAGAAACAAATACAACTTCAGTATTATAATTGCCGTGCAAAATACTACATATATTGTGAGTTTGAATACAAATATTGTATACTAGAGAGTATACAAACTCAAAAGGAGTCCTCATTACAATTATTGATACACTATTTTATAAAAATAGTGAGGACTGCTAAACAACTATCTTGAATTATCACTCCATACCCTGTCTAGTTCCTGCTAAATTCTCTCCTCCTGAGAAGAACAATGGAACAAAAAAGAAAAGGGTAAGCTCAACTAGCCCAGTAAAGAATATTATGACTAAGATAATATATAACAAATTATCATTAGTCTTCAACAGGAAAAATCTGATAAAATATAATAGACAACAAGTTTTAGATCAACAGCTGCAGCGGAAACAACAATCCATTAAAAGAGTCAAGTAGAGAAAGAATTATACTATCTTCTAAGATTTAAAAGTGCATCATCAATATTTTATCCATGTAACATCAATCAATATACATCTTGAATCAAATATTCATCTTTGCACTACAGGCCAAAGATATTCATTTGTATCACCAGTTGGTCATGTTCATCTCAACACCTGTTCATCTTTGCACTACGGGCCGTATACGTGAATAGTAACCCCAACACAAAAAGTTTCAAATTTGATAAAAAAAATTCATACAAATATTTCGGTATAATGATATTGAATAAAATATCATTTTAAGAATAAAATAACATCATTTACATCAAAATAACCGTACTTCTGACTGAATTTCGGTTATAGTGCTGACAGAAACATGCACTGAATAACAACTCTCAAAGTATCTAAATACTCATAAAAAAATACGCTCAATAATCTAGAGAGAAAGAAAACTTGTTTCTGGTGTGATTTTTAATTCTAACCTAAGCGTCTATTTATAGGAAAATGCTAGAACGCCATAGAAGACTAAAATAATAGAATATTAATATTTTAAACAAAATTCTTATGCACACCTTGAAACACAAATTCAAGCATGCCAAATTTGAAAATTTCCAACAGCCCACATGCATTCAACACCAACCAAAGTGGTTCCCATCCAATAAATTAATAAAAATCATTTTATTTTCCGAAACTTCAACAATTCATAGAAAACATCTCGTTTATTAGAAAAATACGAATTTTATGTCCATTCTGCCTGAAATCGAATTCTCTACAATTTTGTAACTTTGAGTTTTTCTAAATTCCAACTAGAAAATATCCAAAAACCACAAACGGATGATTTTTAATACTTCCAATCTGACAAAATACTGATAAAATACCTCAGCATTAATTCCTCCATTTTTATCCAATAAAATAAATATATCCATCATTTATATCCACATAAAATAAATATTTTCTTATCATATAAATCAATAATTAATTATTCATAAATAATATTACAGAATCACAATTATGACAACCAGACAGTTCCCAGGAAAGAGGGGGCTTTCCAATAAGAATTTCTCTTTACTGGCGCGCAATTAGGTGACCAAACCTCTCCTTGACAGAACTTTCTAGACATTGCCAATAATGCTATCTAATAATATTATTCCAAATAATATGAATTATTGATCTGATAATGGAGATGATGTGCAGTGACAATTATTGAGCAACAATAATATAAAATATCAACGCAACAATTATTGAATCAATAAAATAAAATATTAAACAATAACTACTGTAACAATTATTGAGTAGTGTCTTCTTACGTAAGAATCAATAATTCAACAATACTGTGCAATACCATGTGCTACTGTGCAACCACGCGTATTACTGTATTTTAACCACCTGGCATTCCAACAGTGTTAACGGAAACAACTACACCGTTATTCAATTTTGTCGTTTTCTTCATTTGACCGTTATCCGTTATGGGGCCCACAAATGGCTGCGCCGTCGTATGAATATTCCCCGACAAAAAGAATATTCCATGACCAAACGAATATTCCCCGACAAATGAATATTTTATAACCACTTGCTTATTTTGAAAATTTTGCACATTTCACCCATAACCAAAGTATTATATCAAATTAATACCTTATTATTCACAATAATAATTAGAGGAAATTTGATTTTATTCATTAATAAGTTGGGGTCTTACAACCTCCCCTCCTTATGAAATTTCGTCCTCAAAATTGACGTACGTACCTGGTGTTTCGAAAAGGTGAGGATACCTCTCTTTCATTTCTAATTCTAACTCCCAGATCATTTCTTCAATAGCATAGTTTCTCCACAAAACCTTAACTTGTGGTATAACCTTCGTGCGTAGGACATGTTCTTTCCTATCCAAGATCTTAACAGGTACCTCCTCGTACGTTAAATCTTCGGCTATCTTGTCTGGTTCTAACTCAATAATGTGGTTTGGGTCTTTAACATATTTACGAAGCATAGATATGTGAAAAACATTATTAACACGAGACATACTGGGAGGTAATGCGAGTCTATATGCCACATTTCCTATTCGGTCAAGAATTTCAAATGGACCAACAAATCGTGGATTGAGCTTTCCTCTCTTTCCAAATCTTGTAACTCCCTTCCATGGTGCAACACGTAACAATACATGATCCCCAATATTAAATTCCACGTCCTTCCTATGAACATCCGCATAACTCCTATGAAGATTCTGTGCTTCAAGTCAGAATCGTTAGGAACACAAAGTCTGGAGTTGACTCGAAGTATTCCTTCTTCATCGATTCTTACTTCTGGAATACCACCTTTTTGTACTTTCTTCTTTATACGCACCAGCTCCATGTCCGTAGCTTGAGCAACTTTAACTTTATCGATTAAAGTCGGTTCTACTCGTATGTTTGATATCATCACATGGGTACTTGGAGCCTTCATCTCTATCTTCATCCTTTGCAAGTCATACAAAATGGGCCTTTGTGTTAACAACATTGCACTCGTACCTGCATATGATCTTCTACTCAATGTGTCGTATACTACGTTTGCTTTTCCAGGATGATATTGGATGGTATGATCGTAATCTTTCAGCAGCTCGAGCCAACGTCGTTTCCGCATGTTGAGTTCCTTTTGGGTGAAGAAATATTTGAGGCTTTTATGATCTGAATACATCTCCACTTTCTCTCCATACAGGTAGTGTCTCCAGATCTTCAACGCGAAAACGACTGCTGCCAACTCCAAATCATGAGTAGGATAATTCCTCTCATATTCTTTGAGTTGTCGCGAGGCATAGGCTATGACTTTCCCATGTTGCATGAGAACACATCCTAACCCTTTACCTGAAGCATCGTTGTAGATAACAAATCCATCCGAACCAGATGGTATTGTCAGAACAGGTGCCGAAATGAGTCTCATCTTGAGTTCTTGAAAACTCTTCTCACAATCCTCGCTCCAACCGAATTTTATATCTTTACGAGTCAGCTGAGTTAACGGAGTAGCGATTTGAGAAAATCCTTCCACGAATCTCCGATAGTAACCAGCTAAGCCCAGAAAGCTACGTACTTCGGTCACCGACTTTGGTTGCTCCCAACTTTGTATGGCTTCAATCTTCGCCGGGTCGACAGATACTCCATGTTTTGACACCACATGCCCAAGGAATGCTACTTTCTCAAGCCAGAACTCGCATTTCTTCAGCTTGGAATATAGCTTGTTATCACGAAGCCTTTGCAGTACCAGCTTCAAATGGTGCTCATGATCTTCACGGCTTTTGGAATAGATGAGGATGTCATCAATAAAGACAACAACGAACTGATCCAAATATTCCTTGAATACACGGTTCATCATATCCATGAAAGCAGCAGGAGCATTAGTCAATCCAAAAGACATGACTAAGAATTTATAATGCCCGTACCGAGTTCTGAAGGCAGTCTTTGGAATATCCACAGTTATAATCTTCAGCTGATGATATCCAGAACGAATATCGATCTTTGAAAAGAAATGTGCTCCTTACAACTGGTCAAACAGGTCATCAATGCGAGGTAGCGGATACCTATTCTTGATAGTGACATGATTCAATTCTCAGTAGTCGATACAAAGTCGCATACTATCGTCTTTCTTCTTTACGAATAACACAGGAGCACCACAAGGACATGTACTAGGACGAATAAAACCGATGTCCAACAACTCCTGTAGTTGAACCTTTAACTCCTGAAGTTCAATAGGAGCCATTCGATATGGGGTTTTAAAAATGGGCTTTGTACCAGGTTCAAGGTCAATACAGAATTCAACTTCACGTTTTGGGGGTAGACCGGGAAGTTCTTCAGGAAATACGTCAGGAAATTCACAAACAACGGAAATAGTATTCAAATCTGACGTGTTTTTGTTCAAGTCTGTGACATGGGCTAAGAAAGCTTGACATCCATTTTTTAATAAACGAATAGCTTTATGGCTTGATATGACAGTGATTGACTTTAATGGTTTGGTTGTTTGAATTCGCTTAATAGGTTGGTTAGGAATATGAAAACTAACAACTTTACAAAAATTATCAATTTTAGTATGATGCGTGGTTAACCAATCAATCCCTAAAATCACATCAAATGCAAGAATTTTCAACAAAATAAGGTTGGCAGATAATGTGATGGTACCGACTTGAATCAAGCAAGATTTATAGACAGTAGATGTAATAAAAGTTTCTCCTAATGGGGTCTCAACAGATAAGTCAAGGTCTAATTTCTCCGGAGTCAAGTTTAAACGTTGAGCACAAGTAGGAGAGATAAAAGAATGGGTAAAACCAGTATCTAATAAGGTATAAACTTTGCAAGAGTTTATGATTAGCTTAACCGTGATCACCTCGTTTGGGTTCCTCGCGTTTTGTGCAGTCACAACAAACGCCCTTCCAGGAACCACCGACTTTGACTTGTTCGGGACAGCCTTTGGAGTCACCATCCCTGTTGAACTTGGTTTCACAACTAGACAATCTCTAGCTATATGACCTTCCTTTCCACAGTTATAACACACCTTGGATTGTTGTGGGCAGTTTGGGCTAATGTGTCCCTCTTCCTGCATTTATAACAAACGACCGGTGCTCGTTCTCCTCCCCTAAAAATAGTTGATGTTTGTGCTGACGTCTTCACGTTATCATTGTTGTACCTTCTCTTCTTGAAATCTCCTCCCGACTCACTCCTTCTATTATCACGGCCACGATTACCACAAGAGTGGTTACCGCTTTTGTCCGAATGTTTTCCTCCCTGCTGGTTTTCATTGCTTCGATGACTGCCGCCACCGGTATGACCCTGGTTGTGGTCCCTTGGTTGAACATACTCATTATCTCGCTCTAATAATTGAGCCCTGTTTACAACATCTGAATATAAAGAAAATTTATGAGAGATAAGATATTGCCGAATCTCGGGCTTTAGACCTCTCAGAAACATCCTTGTCATTTGTTTCTCATTTTCGATCAAATGAGGTGTAAACCTGGATAACTCTGCAAACTTCGCCTCGTACTAGGACACCGTCATGTTGTTTTGTTCCAGTCTGATAAACTCCACCTCCTTCATATGACGAATACTTTCAGGAAAGTACTTTTTATTGAATAGTTTCTGAAATATTTCCCAAGACATGCTGAGTGCAGTAGGCTGGGTACGCTTCACAGACTCCCACCAGTAGTCTGCCTCACTGCGGAACATAATGGTGGCGCATGGAACCTTCTGTTCCTCCGTGCATCCCATCATTCATCATTTGTTCGGTAGTGTTGTTTACAGGAGGAATATTGCCTTCCTGTTACACGTTCCCCTGGGTGGTGATCAAAGGTGTCTTCACGGTCTGATTTACTCCATTATTAACGTTCTCAGCTGCCATTCTTAAATACTGCCATAAAACAAGGGTTAATAGTCATGTCATATATTATCCCTATACTCTGACCGACCAAATAAACACCAAATAAACTTAGTCAGGTCATACTAGCGAAGGAATTCCCTGTCTCTCCCCTCCTAGTTCTTGTCTCACATTTCAGTCAGGGATCATATCTCTAAGCTTTGATACCAACTGTGATGCCCCCAAAACAGGTATACATCACCCATCTTGAGTCGCCAGATACATGGTACAGAAATAAATACAACTTCAGTAATATAATTGACGTGCAAAATACGACAACACATATACTGTGAGTTTGAGTACAAATATTGTATACTAGAGAGTATACAAACTCAAAAGGAGTCCTCATTACAATTATTGATACACTATTTAATAAAAATAGTTAGGACTACTAAACAACTATCTTGAATCATCACTCCATACTCCGGCTAGTTCCTGCTAAATTCTCTCCTCCTGAGAAGAACAATGGAACAAAAAGGAAAATGGTGAGCTCAATTAGCCCAGTAAAGAATATTATGACTAAGATAATATACAACAAATTATCATTAGTCTTCAACAAGGAAAATCTGATAAAATATAATAGACAACAAGTTTTAGATCAACAAATGCAGCGGAAACAACAATCCATTAGAAGAGTCAAGTAAAGAAAAAATTATACTATCTTCTAAGATTTAAAAGTCCATCATCAATATTTTATCCTTGTAACATCAATCAATATACATCTTGAATCAAATATTCATCTTTGCATTACAGCCAAAGATATTCATTTGTATCACTAGTTGGTCATGTTCATCTCAACACCTGTTCATCTTTGCATTACGGGCCAAAGATATTCATTAGGTAATCATTCATCTTTGCACTACATGCCAAAGATATTCAGTAATATCATCATTTAGGACTGAGGATGATGAAAAATATTTTAAAGAAAACGAATCCAGTGAGACAGAAGGACAAATATTAAGGATTCGTATAACAGTTTATCCAAGATTAATAATACTTTATAATAACCAATTGGGAAGCAGAATTCAAAATAAAGATCAAAACATGGATACAATCAAAGATAGTAACCATAATAGACATCTTGGACAAAAAGAAGAAAATTTTATTTTTCGGTGAATAGTGCCGTATCTGAAAATTTCTAGCAGTCCACATGCATTCAACACCAACCAAAGTGGGTCCCACCCAATAAATTAATAAAAATCATTTTATTTTTTGAAACTTCAACAATTCATAGAAAATAGCCCGTTTATCAGAAAAATACGAATTTTATGTCCATTCTGCCTGCAATCAAATTCTCTACAACTTTGTAACTTTGAATTTTTCCAAATTCCAACTAGAAAATATCCGAAATCCATAAACGGATGATTTTTAATACTTCCAATCCGATAAAAATACTGATAAAACACCTCAGCATTAATTCCTCCATTTTTATCCAATAAAATAAATATATCCATCATTTATATCCACATAAAATAAATATTTTCTTATCATATAAATCAATAATTAATTATTCATAAATAATATTACAAAATCACAATTATGACAACCAGGCAGTTCCCAGGAAAGAGGGGGGCAACGCAACAATAACTACTGTAACAATTATTGAGTAATGCCTTCATACGTAAGAATCAATAATTCAACAATACTGTGCAATATCGTGTGCTACTGTGCAACCACGCGTATTACTGTATTTTAACCACCGGGTATTCCAACAGTGTTAACGCTAACAACTATGCCTTTATTCAATTTTGTCATTTTTTTCATCCGACCGTTATCCGTTATGGGGCCCATAAATGGCTGCGCCGTCGTACGAATATTCCCCGACAGAAAGAATATTCCACGACCAAACGAATATTCTCCGACAAATGAATATTTTATAACCACCTGCTTATTTTGAAAATTTTGCACATTTCACCCATAACCAAAGTATTATATCAAATTAATACCTTATTATTCATAATAATAATTAAAGGAAATTTGATTTTATTCATTAATAAGTTGGGGTCTTACATAAGTAATTATTAATTATTATATATCTATGCCCAAAATACACAATTACTATTTATCAAAAATACCAATCAATAAATTTTAATTGAAAATAAGTCCTCTTATACTACTCCAAAATTTATTTTAAAATTTATTATTTCTCGCTTCAAAACTCGCCCCGCCCGCCCGCCCGCCCGCTCGCCCGTTGTATATATATTGGTCGACAATTTTTTGAATTCTCTATGAAACAGATTTAGGTTTACTTTTCATTGAAACTCCAATCAATTTTGGGCTTTCTTTTTTGTTCATTTTCTCAGTTAAATGTACGACGAAATTATTGTAATTAAACCCCTGGCCACATTCAGAGTAACTAGTTCTTCGTCGCCAAATCCAAGCACAAGATGAATGATAAAATCGTAGTGGCGGAGAGAATCTAGCCTCGTCGCGCCACTAACAAAGAGATTCTTGAGCACACACGTGATAATTAGGTTTTATACCTACTTATTGGCTATCAACTTGCTAGAATTATGTTTATACTCGAGCATTTTCAGTGTTGTTTGATTGCTTTTTGTTTTTGTTTTGTAGGTTGCATTAAGGAAACAAATAAGGCATGGCAATGACATGGAAGTGGCAAAGTATGGTGAGCTTGTGCTGGGATGAGGAATGAAGCTGAGTAAGTGCATAAGGAAAGGGCATCTGAGAAGGCAAATGAAGGATGAAGAAGTCAAGTGAAGGCAAATGAAGATGACAACAATAGAAGAAGAAAGCAGCAAAGTGAATTAGCAATGCACCGACAGCAGCGCAACACACTGCAGAGAAGTCTAGTCGCACGGTCGCGCTGGCGTAACAAAGAGAAGCAGCGCACCCGCGCCAGGAGGATTCATAAAAATTTTGACTTTTCATTTTACGTCTGCTGTAGCGTGATTACTTAAAAGGGGTGTATTTGCTAGTTACGAGACATCATTTGTAAGACCACAACTTTTATAAATAAAGATTTAATTTTCTCAAAATATCTTTTTGAATAATAAGGTGTGGATTTGATATAATGTTATAGTTGTGGGTAATATTTACAAATTTTGCAAAGTAAGCAAGTTGTTTAAGGTGTTTTAGCGCAATTTTGGCCTGCTGTTTTGGTGATTTCATCAGGCGTACAAAATTTGACGTTAATACAGTAGCATTACAACAATTGGAATGACCTATCATACCTTTAAAAGCATTAACAATAGTTTTCCTAATTAACTCTCTATCCCCAATTTTGAAGAATGCATCAATAAATCATTATCCAACAGGTTTCTTATCATTATTTGACTCTCTATTTTAATCCATATATAAGATTTTATTCCCCAAAGTGAGGGAGTCAAAAGACCATTCTCTATATATACAAAATGACATTTCACACACTCATTTAAGTGGACAACTCATCAATCATACACATCTTGACATTTTTTATTACTTTATTTTTAAATTATAAACTTAATATTGACTTATATTTTAAAAATTAATTTCAAACGTATTCAAATTTAAAACTGATATAAATTTATTTAATTTATGTCAATATAATTATAAATATTATAAAAATAATAATTATTATAAAATTTATTATTTTAAAAATTTAAATGAATCATATTAAATTTAAATTTAAAAATATTACAAATTAACTTTTTTAAAGTTAATATTAATCTTATGTACATTTGCAACTACAATCCATTCAATACTCACTTTATAAATTACTTAAAATTTAAAATAAAATAAAAATTATTTTATAGTGAAATATAATTGATAAAATATACTCTTTCTTTTATAAATTATAAGATTATTATTAATTCGATATTTTGACTATTGGAAATTTTAACTTTAAAATTTTATATATCATTATTTAAGAAATCAATATAAGGAACCTGTTGAGTATATAGTGAAAAAATTGAATATCTATTTTGCAAATGACCTGATAACACTGCGGAGTAGGGATAAAGATAAGAAAACTGTTATGAATGCTCTAACTCATTTGTTTAAGGTGTTAAAACTAAGTTCTAAGCAAAATGGCAAAATCTCAAATTTCACACTAAGAAGTTTTTCAAAACTGTAGTTTTAATGATTTTATAGCCTAGTTTGGTGATTTGTTTTAATTTTTTGTTTAGGCTCTTGGCTCAACCACTTGGCCCTACTTTTAGACCATACTTCAAGGTATTTTAATCAAGGTTTAGGTTTCTTGTTCATGCCTATTAAGCTTCCTAAAAATAGGGCTCCAACTGGGCAACTTTCTCACTTTCTTGCAAACTGTTTTTCAACTTTTTCTAAATATTTCTAGTTTTGGCCACTACGATAGTCTAGGCATGTGTATTTAATTTAGTTAAGGATACTTTTAGCATCACCATACTTTATTTAATCACCTAGCCAATTTTTGACCTATCAAAGCTCACTTTACGCTTGAAAAATGGATCCTAACTTGGTTTTCTTGCTAGCTTTAGTCATGGCCATGATTTGGAACTATTATAAGCATGTATTAGGAACTTTATATGAGTTTGTTTTAGACTTATAAGTTCAGGTGTCAAGAATTACACAAAAAGTCCACTTTTGGGCTTAAAATGAGATTTTTGACAAGTCTAATGCCCAAAATGGTTTAGGCTTGGTTTCTTTAGCTTGTGTAGCTTATTTAGGTTATATTATAACTGCTGAAACATATCTATATGGTTCAGGTATGATGGTTCTACCTTTTGGTATTCATAGCTATTATAAAGCTTACTTTTTATGGTGTTAGATATGAATTTGGGCAATACATAAACTAGACCTTAACTAACTTAAAGATCAACTTTTAAATGATATGTATAGACTATTTAGAGACTTCATACTTCCTCACAACTTCAGTTGCAAACATTGCTCATAAAAGTTCCCATTTCTAGAGCTTTTTGCACAGTTTTGGCTATTTACTACAAACAGTCCCAAGCTATGCTTCTTTAGATATCTAAGCATTCAAACAATCCTTAAAACATGCTTATAACATAGAATTATATCTATATTCATGTTTGTAAAAGTCAGCCACCTTTTGAATACCAAAACAGTCCATATATGGTACTTTAGGCATGCTTAAAGTTAAATCAACATAACAGTCCCAAGTTCTCCAACACAAGCATTTTCGCATCATATACTTGTTATATATACCACATTCATGGTTTTAACACTTAAGGGTGCAAGGTTTTGAGTTCTTTGTTCAAAACAACCCGTAATAAACTTTAATTTCCCTATAAAAGCATGTTTTAACAAAACAACCCGTAATAGACTTTAATTTCCCTATTTTGAGTCCCTTTTTGGGTGGAACTCGCACTTAATGAAACAACCTGGGTCAAATCCCGAGTCCCTTTTCGTCCTCAAAATTGACGTACGTACCTGGTGTTTCGAAAAGGTGAGGATACCTCGCTTTCATTTCTAATTCTAACTCCCAGATCATTTCTTCAATAGCATAGTTTCTCCACAAAACCTTAACTTGTGGTATAACCTTCGTGCGTAGGACATGTTCTTTCCTATCCAAGATCTTAACAGGTACCTCCTCGTACGTTAAATCTTCGGCTATCTCGTCTGGTTCTAACTCAATAATGTGGTTCGGGTCTTTAACATATTTACGAAGCATAGATATGTGAAAAACATTATTAACACGAGACATACTTGGAGGTAATGCGAGTCTATATGCCATATTTCCTATTCGGTCAAGAATTTCAAATGGACCAACAAATCGTGGATTGAGCTTTCCTCTCTTTCCAAATCTTGTAACTTCCTTCCATGGTGCAACACGTAACAATACATGATCCCCAATATTAAATTCCACGTCCTTCCTATGAACATCCGCATAACTCCTATGAAGATTCTGTGCTTCAAGTCAGAATCGTTAGGAACACAAAGTCTGGAGTTGACTCGAAGTATTCCTTCTTCATCGATTCTTACTTCTGGAATACAACCTGTAAGACCCCGAATTTTTTTTTAAATAAAAAAGAATTTCCTTTATTTATTATTTTGAATTAGTAAGGGTGGATTTGATTAATGTGGTTAGTTATGGGTAAAATGCGCAAATATTTTAAATAAGTAAGTGGTGATAAAATATTCATTGTTGTCGGGGAATATTCGTTTGGTCGTGGAATATTCGTACTGTCGGGGAATATTCGTACGACGGCGCAGCTATGTGTGGGCCCCATAACGAAAAGCGATTGGAGAAAGAAAACGACAAATATAAGTTGTTTAAAAATAACGGCGTAGTTGTTACCGTTTACACTGTTGGAATACCTGGTGGTTAAAATATAGTAATACGCATTGTTGCACAGTAGCACACGGTATTGCACAGTATTTTGAATTATTGATCCTTACGTAAGAAGGCACTACTCAATAATTGCTACAGGAGTTACTGTTCATTACTTTATTGATTCAATAATTGCTGCGTTGATATTTATATTATTATTGTTTCAATAATTGTCATTGCACAGTATTTTCCATTATCAGATCAATAATTCATATTATTTGAATAATATTATCAGATAACATTATTGGCAATGTCTAGAAAGTTCTGTCAAGGAGAGGTTTGGTCATCTAATTGCGCGCCAGTAAGGAGAAATCCTTATTGGAAAGCCCCCTCTATCCTGGGAACGGTCTGGTTGTCAGTACTGTGAGTCTGTAATATTATTTGTGAATAATTAATTAGTGATTATTATGATAAAGAAAATATTTATTTTGGATATAGATGGAGAAAATTTTTAGTGTGACAACTATTGAAAATCAATATTTTATCTTTTTCTGATAAAATAATTCATTTAAATATATTATTTTAATAATATATTAACGGTAATATTTTTACAATGAATGTGGGATATATGAGTATACGAGGAGGAAGAGTATTTTTGTTGCATTAAATATTTAACATATGTTTTGGGTGTCGGTGGACACAATTCTTGACCGAAAATTTATTATAGACTGTAAAATCGCTCGTTTGTTGATTTCGGTCAATTTCTGTTTGGAATTTGGAAACATTTTCTTCTGCAAAGTTGTAGAGAATGGAATTTTCCATGGAAAGTCGCGAGTTTCGAATTTTTCTGATAAACGGGCTATTTTCTATGAATTATTGAAATTTCAGAAAATAAAATGATTTTTATTAAATTATATTGTAGGACCCACTTTGGTTGGTGTTAATAACATGTGGGCTGCTATATTTTTTCAGATTGGCATGCTTGGATGGCTGGTCTTGGATGGTTGGTGTGTAGAAAAGAAAATTAATATTTTATTATTTTAGTCTCCTTTGGCGTTCTAACATTTTCCTATAAATAGAGGGCTAAGTTAGAATTGAAAATCACACCAGAAACATAAGCTTTCTCTCTACTTCTCTCTCTATATATCAAGTGTGTTCTTGTGAGTATACTTTGAGTGTTGCTATACGGTGAAAGGTTTCTTCGGCTTTTCATCCGATATTCCAGTCAGAAGTACTGCTATTTTGAGGTAAGGGATTTTAAGGGTTAACGTGTTTCTCATTTTTGAAATTTTTCTGGACCTTCAAAAACTCTGGAAAAATTTGAAATAATATTTTGATGAGTTTTATTGATTGTGTCCAAAGATGACAATTTTTGGATGTATAGATTAAGAGTTATGAATTTTATGAGAAAATACTTTTTTAAAAGTAACCGCTTATAACTCCTTGTGGTTAACTCCAAAGTTGATAAAATTTTTATTGGGAGTAAATCTATATAACATGAGTATACTCTGTGAATTTCGAAATTTTTGGACAAATGTATAATTTATGATAAATGTCTAAATATTCGGCGGTTTTGGCCATATGAAAAATAGTAAATGAATTTTAAAAATTCTGAGAAAAATATATGTTCAATATGAGACTATATTCTGCTAAATCTCAGAAAAGAAATATTTTTGGAACTGATTTGTTATTTTTCATGAAAATGGACTAGTTATGAGTAAATGAATTAAATATGTTATGTGAAGTAAGAAAATTGGAAAATAAGATTTTATGGCTTGAGAATCTTATATGAGGTATATGCAGATTTTTGATGAGGGTTTTGGTTATTGGTGATGAAATCTTATGAGTTTGGCATTTTAGAATGATTAAATGCATTATTTAGTAAAGTGTAAACAATTAAAATAAATTGTTTATAAGCTTAAGAAATATTATTCTTTCAATATCATTATACCGAAATATTGGTATGGATTTTATTGTGAAATTTCTACCTTTTTTATGTCGGGGTTACTATTCACGAGTTACTATTCATGAGTTACTATTCACGGGTACTATTCACGACAAAATTGGTTTCTTTTTCCTAACCAAATTATAGTTGATTTATGAATATTACTCCTGAGATTAAATCTAGATATTTTGATTATATTGATTTTACTATCATATATAACATTTTTATAACCCTAATGATGATATTTCTCTTTGACTTGAGTGTAAAGATGGGTAGATTTTTGGTATGATCATGACTATGGGTTCTCTTTGGCCAGTAGTGCAAAGTTGAATTGTTGACTGGTATGATCATGACCATTGAATTTATAATTGAATATCTTTAGCTTAAGTACAGAGGTGAAATGATCAACATGGTTATAATTATTGTTTATATAAATTCTGAAATGATTATATATTTCTTTGAGATAATAATATATTTGGCCTGTAGTGCAAATATGAACTGTTGAGGAATATCTTTGGCATGTAGTACAAAGATGACTTGGTGAATATCTTTGGCCTGTAGTGCAAAGATGACTTGTTGATGAATATCTTGGCCTGTAGTGCAAAGATGGTTGATTTTATTATGAATATTTTTGGCCCTTAGTGGAAAGATGAACATGTGTTGAGATGAACATGACCAACTGGTGATCCAAATGAATATCTTTGGCCGTAGTGCAAAGATGAAATTATTAGTATGATTATGAACAGGAAATGTGATTTGGTGTAACCATGATCTTTGATGTTTCAGGTAAAGATAGGTGATGAAAATTATCTTTGTCCTGGATGTGAAGAGGAATTTAGAACTACAATTATGATTATGAGTTATTCATATGATTGTGGACCAGAATTGTTGATTGATGTTACAGGGATAAAACATTGTTGGTGGACTTTTAATGTGGAGAAGATAATAGACTTTATAGTCTATTTAACTCTTCTACTGGATTGCTCGTTCCGCTGCAACTATGGTTGAAATTTTTATCATCTACCATATGTCCTAAATCTCTGATTATTATTGATGAAGGCTATTGATAATTTAATTATCTTTAGTCATGATATTCTTTACTGAGCTAGTTGTGCTCACCCTTTTGCTTCACAATTCCTTTCAGGTAATAAGAGTGTAGCTGGGTCGAGCGGGGGTAACAGTGGAATAGGACGGTGGTCATCATTTAGTTGTTATATTTGGTGAATCAACTAGGGTGAGGCGAACCCAACGTTGGAAGGGTGTTTTGTCACTATCATACAAGATGTCTAATGACATACAACCTCGTGTCATCATAAGACAGGGTTGTGCTCATCCACTTGCTGAGTATATTTACGAGCACTACCTATATAATCTTGGTGTTTGTTTGAAGTATAATTCTCACCATTGGGAAGAATATGATAGTAATCTTCTCATTTTTCTTTGGGGTCTATTGGGTCAACCAAGGATAATTCTGTGGTCATATGATATTTATCATAACCTAAAAGCATGGCCTCCCATGTACGAAGGTTTCCTTGAACACTTCCCAAAGATTTTAGTTTCTAAAACAGTTTTTGACTATACCTTTATGTAAGGTGTCACTGTGAGGTGCTGTCCACGGTTGGAACATGAGGGTCACATTTGATATATATTTGTATACAAACTCACAGTATATGTGTTGTTGCATTTTGCACGACAATTGTTGTAATAAAGTTGTAGTTGTTTTCTGTACCATGTATTTAGCGACTCAGAATGGGTTGGATTGAATGGACCTATTTTGGGGTTGTTACACCACCTTTTTGTACTTTCTTCTTTATACGCATCAGCTCCATGTCCGTAGCTTGAGTAACTTTAACTTTATCGATTAAAGTCGGTTCTACTCGTATGTTTGATATCATCACATGGGTACTTGGAGCCTTCATCTCTATCTCCATCCTTTGCAAGTCATACAAAATGGGCCTTTGTGTTAACAACATTGCACTCGTACCTGCATATGATCTTCTACTCAATGCGTCATCTACTACGTTCGCTTTTCCAGGATGATATTGGATGGTATTATCGTAATCTTTCAGCAGCTCGAGCCAACGTCGTTGCCGCATGTTGAGTTCCTTTTGGGTGAAGAAATATTTGAGGTTTTTATGATCTGTATAGATCTCCACTTTCTCTCCATACAGGTAGTGTCTCCAAATCTTCAACGCGAAAACGACTGCTGCCAACTCCAAATCATGAGTAGGATAATTCCTCTCATATTCTTTGAGTTGTCGCGAGGCATAGGCTATGACTTTCCTATGTTGCATGAGAACACATCCTAACCCTTTGTCTAAAGCATCGCTGTAGATAACAAATCCATCCGAACCAGATGGTATTGTCAGAACAGGTGCCGAAATGAGTCTCATCTTGAGTTCTTGAAAACTCTTCTCACAATCCTCGCTCCAACCGAATTTTATATCTTTACGAGTCAGCTGAGTTAACGGAGTAGCGATTTGAGAAAATCCTACCACGAATCTCCGATAGTAACCAGCTAAGCCCAGAAAGCTACGTACTTCGGTCACCGACTTTGGTTGCTCCCAACTTTGTATGGCTTCAATCTTCGTCGGGTCGACAGATACTCCATTTTTTAACACCACATGCCCAAGGAATGCTACTTTCTCAAGCCAGAACTCTCATTTCTTCAGCTTGGCATATAGCTTGTTATCACGAAGCCTTTGTAGTACCAGCTTCAAATGGTGCTCATGATCTTCACGGCTTTTGGAATAGATGAGGATGTCATCAATAAAGACAACAACGAACTGATCCAAATATTCCTCGAATACACGGTTCATCATATCCATGAAAGAAGCAGGAGCATTAGTCAATCCAAAAGACATGACTAAGAATTTATAATTCCCGTACCTAGTTCTGAAGGCATTCTTTGGAATATCCTCAGTTTTAATCTTCAGCTGATGATATCCAGAACGAATATCGATCTTTGAAAAGAAATGTGCTCCTTGCAACTGGTCAAACAGGTCATCAATGCGAGGTAGCGGATACCTATTCTTGATAGTGACATGATTCAATTCTCAGTAGTCGATACAAAGTCGTATACTATCGTCTTTCTTCTTTAAGAATAACACATGAGCACCCCACGGAGATGTACTAGGACGAATAAAACCGATGTCCAACAACTCCTGTAGTTGAACCTTTAACTCCTGAAGTTCAATAGGAGCCATTCGATATGATGTTTTAGAAATGGGCTTTGTACCAGGTTCAAGGTAAATACAGAATTCAACTTTACGTTCTGGGGTTAGACCGGGAAGTTCTTCAGGAAATACGTCAGGAAATTCACAAACAACGAAAATAGTATTCAAATCTGACGTGTTTTTGTTCAAGTCTGTGACATGGGCTAAGAAAGCTTGACATCCATTTTAAATAAACGAATAGCTTTATGGCTTGATATGACAGTGATTGACTTTAATGGTTTGGTTGTTTGAATTCGCTTAATAGGTTGGTTAGGAATATGAAAACTAACAACCTTACGAAAATAATCAATTAGTATGATGCGTGGTTAACCAATCAATCCCTAAAATCACATCAAATGCAAGAATTTTCAACAAAATAAAGTTGGCAGGTAATGTGATGGTACCGACTTGAATCAAGCAAGATTTATAGACAGTAGATGTAATAAAAGTTTCTCCTAACGGGGTCTCAACAGATAAGTCAAGGTCTAATTTCTCCGGAGTCAAGTTTAAACGTTAAGTCAAGGTCTAATTTCTCCGGAGACAAGATTTTTTTTAAAGTATAGGAGTCAATTGTTTTATACAGTATATTGTCCACAACTTCGGAATCTTCAACAAATAGTTTCGAACACATCTCAAGGAACACATATCACAGATAATTCTGCAATTTTCATGAATCAAAAGTGAAAGTTTCACCTAAACCGACTTAAGTATCATCAATTGAACAACATGATGAGTGTTGTTTTACAATGCACAATAGTAAACATCCAATTAAGATATAATTAATAATATGTGAACCTGAAACTGGACTTTCAATGAGGCTGAGATGAAAACTATTAGATAACACTGTTAAATACCCAAATTCAATTTCAGAATCAAAAACACGAATAAACAGTTGGAAACAAACTAATGTCAAGCTTGAAACCTATTTATTACCATCAAACAAGTACATGTTTGCATTCCATTCAAAGCATAGCTCGAGAATCATGCTTCAAAGAATCTCTCTTCTATTCTATTTGCATCCCATTCTCTCTTCTTGCCAGCTCTGCCAACATTTCTGTAAAAGAGTGGCAAGTATTATAGTTTGAAGCACTAGACCTTTAAAGTAAATCAATAGTTCACATCATAAACTTATTGCAAAAGAATGATGAAACAGAAGGAAGTGCAGTATTATAAGTAATTTGAAGAAGTAATCAGTATTATAAGTAAACAGATCAATCAGAATATGAAGTACATAGTACCAGAAACTAGTCTTCAAGCCTTTAACCTTCAAGGCATCAAATTCAAATCTGCTTTATACTTTAATTCTTGAAATAAAACAAGAAATAGTAGTCAATATCAGAACTTTAAAATATAGGAGAATAAACATTTGGATTCTTAGTTCCTTACCTCAGGTCTTCAATATTAAGTAATCATCTAATAATTATTAAAAGAAATAATAAGCTAAGCAATTTATAATCTAATAACAAAATTCAAACACAACCAATTCAAACAAAACCCAAATAACAGTACAGATTTTGCAGTTCAACACAAACAGTTCTGCAGTCCAACACAACCAATTTTGCAGTTCAACAAAACCCAAATAACAGTACCAACAACAATTGGGGTTATATAAATGAATCTGGGGACTGAATCGACTGATAACTTACCAAGTTAAGCTTTTAAATTCTCTTGAATCATAGCCATGCATCTGCAGATCTTGAAATTTTCAACTACAACATAACATAAATGATGAAAAATTAGTATTTCCTAGACAAATCGTTACTCTGAGTCTCTGACCCAAGTCCCAACTGGTATGGGGAACAGCCGAACAGGGGAAGAGAAATATATCCATCATTTATATTCACATAAAATAAATATTTCCTTATCATATAAATCAATAATTAATTATTCATAAATAATATTATAAAATCACAATTATGACAACCAGGCAGTTCCCAGGAAAGAGGGGGCAACACAACAATAACTACTGTAACAATTATTGAGTAGTGCCTTCTTATGTAAGAATCAATAATTCAATAATACTGTGTAATATCGTGTGCTACTGTGCAACCACGCGTATTACTGTATTTTAACCACCGGGTATTCCAACAGTGTTAACGGTAACAACTATGCCGTTATTTAATTTTGTCGTTTTTTTATCCGACCGTTATCCGTTATGGGGCCCACAAATGGCTGTGCCGTCGTACGAATATTCTCCGACAAAAAGAATATTCCACGACCAAACGAATATTCCCCGACAAATGAATATTTTATAACCACTTGCTTATTTTGAAAATTTTGCACATTTCACCCATAACCAAAGTATTATATCAAATTAATACCTTATTATTCATAATAATAATTAGAGGAAATTTGATTTTATTCGTTAATAAGTTGGGGTCTTACAAAAGTAATTATTAATTATTATATATCTATGCCCAAAATAGACAAGTACTATTTATCTAAAATACCAATCAATAAATTATAATTGAAAATAAGTCCTCTTATACTACTCCAAAATTTATTTTAAAACTTATTATTTCCCGCTTCAAAACTCGCCCCGCCCGCCTGTTGTATATATATTGGTCGACAATTTTTTGAATTCTCTATGAAACAGATTTAGGTTTACTTTTCATTGAAACTCCAATCAATTTGGGGCTTTCTTTTTTGTTCATTTTCTCAGTTAAATGTACGACGAAATTATTGCAATTAAACCCCTGGCCACATTCAGAGTAACTAGTTCTTCGTCGCCAAATCCAAGCACAAGATGAATGATAAAATCGTAGTGGCGGAGAGAATCTAGCCTCGTCGCGCCACTAACAAAGAGATTCTTGAGCACACACGTGATAATTAGGTTTTATACCTACTTATTGGCTATCAACTTGCTAGAATTATGTTTATACTCGAGCATTTTTAGTTTTGTTTGATTGCTTTTTGTTTTTGTTTTGTAGGTTGCATTAAGGAAACTAATAAGGCATGGCAATGACATGGAAGTGGCAAAGTATGGTGAGCTTGTGCTGGAATGAGGAATGAAGCTGAGTAAGTGCATAAGGAAAGGGCATCTGAGAAGGCAAATGAAGGATGAAGAAGTCAAGTGAAGGCAAATGAAGATGACAACAATAGAAGAAGAAAGAAGCAAAGTGAATTAGCAATGCACCGGCAGCAGCGCAACACACTGCAGAGAAGTCTAGTCGCGCGGTCGCGCCGGCGTAACAAAGAGAAGCGGCGCACCCACGCCAGGAGGATTCCAGAAGCTAACCCAACGCTTGCACCCCAATTGCTATACGGGGCCGCGCGGCCGTGCCAGTCAAGACTCATAAAAATTTTGACTTTTTATTTTAAGTCTGCTGTAGCGTGATTATTTAAAAGGGGTGTATTTACTAGTTATGAAACATCATTTGTAAGACCACAACTTTTATAAATAAAGATTTAATTTTCTCAAAATATCTTTTTAAATAATAAGGTGTGGATTTAATATAATGTTATAGTTGTGGGTAATATTTACAAATTTTGTAAAGTAAGCAAGTTGTTTATGGTGTTTTAGCGCAATTTTGGCCTGCTGTTTTGGTGATTTCGTCAGACGTACAAAATTTGGCGTTAACACATTAGCATTCAAACAATTGGAATGACCTATCATACCTTTAAGAGCATTAACAACAATTTTCCTAATTAACTCTCTATCCCCAATTTTGAAGAATGCATCAACAAATCATTATCCAACACGTTTCTTATCATTATTTGACTCTCTATTTTAATCCCTATATAGAATTTTATTCCCCAAAGTGAGGGAGTCAAAAGACCATTCTCTATATATACAAAATGTCATTTCACACCCTCATTTAAGTGGACAACTCATCAATCATACACATCTTGACATTTTTTATTACTTTATTTTCAAATTATAAACTTAATATTGACTTATATTTTAAAAATTAATTTCAAACGTATTCAAATTTAAAACTGATATAAATTTATTTAATTTATGTCAATATAATTATAAATATTATAAAAATAATAATTATTATAAAATTTATTATTTTCAAAATTTAAATGAATCATATTAAACTTAAATTTAAAAATATTACAAATTAACTTTTTAAAATTTAATATTAATCTTATGTACATTTGCAACTACAATCCATTCAATACTCACTTTATAAATTACTTAAAATTTAAAATAAAATAAAATTATTTTACAATGAAATATAATTGATAAATTATACTCTTTCTTTTATAAATTATAAGATTATTATTAAATCGATATTTTGACTATTGGAAATTTTAACTTTTAAATTTTAAATTTTAAATATCATTATTTAAGAAATCAATATAAGGAACTTGTTGAGTATATAGTGAAAAAATTGAATATCTATTTTGCAAATGACCCGATAACACTGCAGAGTAGGGATAAAGATAAGGAAACTGTTATGAATGCTCTAACTCATTTGTTTAAGGTGTTAAAACTAAGTTCTAAGCAAAATGGCAAAATCTCAAATTTCACACTAAGAAGTTTTTCAAAACTGCAGTTTTAATGATTTTATAGCCTAGTTTGGTGATTTGTTTTAATTTTTTGTTTAGGCTCTTGGTTCAACCACTTGGCCCTACTTTTAGACCATACTTCAAGGTATTTTAATCAAGGTTTAGGTTTCTTGTTCATGCCTATTAAGCTTCCTAAAAATAGGGCTCCAACTGGGCAACTTTCTCACTTTCTTGCAAAACTGTTTTTCAACTTTTTCTAAATATTTCTAGTTTTGGCCACTAGGATAGTCTAGGCATGTGTATTTAATTTAGTTAAGGATACTTTTAGCATCACCATACTTTATTTAATCACCTAGCCAATTTTTGACCTATCAAAGCTCACTTTACGCTTGAAAAATGGATCCTAACTTGGTTTTCTTGCTAGCTTTAGTCATGGCCATGATTTGGAACTATTATAAGCATGTATTAGGAACTTTATATGAGTTTGTTTTAGACTTATAAGTTCAGGAGTCTAGAATTACACAAAAAAGTCCACTTTTGGGCTTAAAATGAGATTTTTGACAAGTCTAATGCCCAAAATGGTTTAGGCTTGGTTTCTTTAGCTTGTGTAGCTTACTTAGGTTATATTATAACTGCTGAAACATATCTATATGGTTCAGGTATGATGGTTCTACCTTTTGGTATTCATAGCTATTATAAAGCTTACTTTTTATGGTGTTAGATATGAATTTGGGCAATACATAAACTAGACCTTAACTAACTTAAAGATCAACTTTTAAATGATATGTATAGACTATTTAGAGACTTCATACTTCCTCACAACTTCAGTTGCAAACATTGCTCATAAAAGTTCCCATTTCTAGAGCTTTTTGCACAGTTTTGGCTATTTACTACAAACAGTCCCAAGCTATGCTTCTTTAGATATCTAAGCATTCAAACAATCCTTAAAACATGCTTATAACATAGAATTATATCTATATTCATGTTTGCAAAAGTCAGCCACCTTTTGAATACCAAAACAGTCCATATATGGTACTTTAGGCATGCTTAAAGTTAAATCAACATAACAGTCCCAAGTTCTCCAACACAAGCATTTTCACATCATATACTTGTTATATATACCACATTCATGGTTTAACACTTAAGGGTGCAAGGTTTTGAGTTCTTTGTTCAAAACAACCCATAATAGACTTTAATTTCCCTATAAAAGCATGTTTTAACAAAACAACCCGTAATAGACTTTAATTTCCCTATTTTGAGTCCCTTTTTGGGTGGAACTCGCACTTAATGAAACAACCTGGGTCAAATCCCGAGTCTGGAACAAATCTTAGGCTAAATCCCAAGTTCTAATCAAATCAAATCCATCAAAATAAGGCCTCAAAATCTTAGGTTTCTCATTGTGCCACCAAGGAATGAGGCAGCACCAAGCAGAGCAAAGAGACCAATATCAAGGTTGGAGATGGGGCCAAGAAGGGTCCCGACAACCCGCCCATAGGAGGCTCCAGCGAGTATGACAGGAATAAAGAGCCCAGAAGGAATGGCAATGCCATAAGTGATTATACCAAGACAGTACATAGCACCAAAGAATATAAAGAGTGAAGAGATGTGAAACTCATTTGTGTTACGAGAGTTAAATAAGTTGCGGATGGCATCATCATTGGTATTAAGGAAAAGGGAAGAAAGGTCATTATAATGGCCTGGTTGACATTGGAAGTTTTTGTAGTTTCCAGAACGACCTACAGCCGGGCATTGACCCTCCAGGCCTACGGGTACAAGGAGTGCACTCTGTGAACCATGGTCGAGCAACAAGAGGTCAGGTCAGGAGAGAAATGGTGATGACGAGCAGGACCTTAAATGCTGGACCTCTCCTGCAATTCATTCAGCAAAAAGAAAAATAAAAACACTTGCCATGCGGATACCTTATATAAAGATAATGCTGCGCAATGTGGAAATCCAGAATAGTGAGTTAAATGACTTGTACAATGTCTGAATAGTAAATAGTCTAATAATTACAGATGTCTTGTTTTAAGAGAAAAGATAACTCCACCAACTGGGGCACGAAAGGCAGCAGCTGCTCCACAGGTGATCAAATCCCTTCGGTCCCTATCATTTTTGAAGTATCTGAGCCATTTCCAAGTCAAATGGTACTTGCGGGAACCTCCCTGTCCAAGTAAGTTGGCTATACAAGCGCATGTGTGTACCATAGGTCATTCCTTACCAACAACAAATCCAGCAGCAACTCCGAAGATGGAACCAAAAATCTGTGCAGATTATTATATAAACACAGATGTCTGAATAGTAAATAGTCTAATAAGGACATTAAGAGATAACCTCTGGTTTCCAAAACACAGAACATGTCTTGATAACAGCCTCTAGAACATGTCTTTCAGCAGTCTAGGATAAAAATAAAACATTCAGTAGAGTATTCTTTGTCAAGTTTAGGATTCACAAAATAGATATAACTGAAAAGACGTTTACGGATTTGCACAACTTGACTAAATACTGTTTGTTTATATATTCATATATTTTTATCGATCCTTCCTCAAAGACCAACTCTGTCTTTCCCAACAGCAGCAAAACTAACAAGTTCTGTCTACTTGGACTTGAAAATTGAATTGCCAAGAAATATGCAAAAACCCTACAATTAAAATGTAGAGATTATAAAAGAGAGATGGAAAATATAAGACTAAAAGGTAGAAACCTTATGATCACTGTTGAGTAAGGGATCCAATGCAAACAAATAAACACAAATAAACAGATCAATTTAGGGCTCCCTATAACATGTGAAGGTAAATGTTCAGCAAGCAGGTGTACAATACTAACAAATAAACACAAATAAACAGATCAATTTAAAGTGTCCAATATATAGACCAAGACTCATAATCCAGGACTCAAGTCATCTCTCCATCCTCGACTCGCCCAATACGTACAATTAACAACATCCAATAATAACTAAATGAGATCAAATATATATACTAAAACAAAAAAAATCCCAATTCATTCAACATAGAAATCAACATCCACGATTCAATCTAACCCATAAAAATTCACCAGGATAGAACCAATTCTTTATAAACAATCATCAAAACCCATCAACATCCCCAAAAAAAAAATCCCATAGACCGACCCCCAAACATCTAAATTTTCAATTCAAACACTAATATTAAGCTGCATTTCATACTACATTGAAATTAATGAAATGCTACCTTAGACATTCAGAAATTCTTAATTTACTATTATAACTAAAGATTAATGTTGGGTTATTTTAATTACCACAATTACTACCAAGGGAGAGCTAGTAAATTCTATAAAAAGTACGTAGAAAGGATATTCAAAATATCACAGTAGCATATATGCATGTCACAAAACGAAATCAAATCTATTAAATTCTTAATTTAATTCATCGTGTATATATAGTCTCCAAATCAATAGCATCAAACATCCTTAGCTACTCTATGATCCAACACAA
Source organism: Panax japonicus (assembly GCA_020205505.1). Classification (NCBI taxonomy): domain Eukaryota; kingdom Viridiplantae; phylum Streptophyta; class Magnoliopsida; order Apiales; family Araliaceae; genus Panax; species Panax japonicus. Next base: position 76,766,889 of record CM035096.1, on the reverse strand, counting down.
CACAAAACAAAATACAACTAATTAATTAACCCACAAATTACTTGAAATGACTAATTAATATTATCTTGCAGATGCATGCCTCCATCGCGATGGAGAGCTTCTTCAAACTCGTGCATGATCGAATCTGTTGGGTCATGATATTTTTCCTATCTTGGGCCGAGTAAATTGAGCTTCTTTATTAAAATTAGCCCATTGGGCTGTTATAATTAAGTCACGGGGCTCATTGGGCCCAATCGTTGTACTAATTTCCTTTAATCCTATAAGACTGGGTCGGATCTATATGTTGACCCATTAGACATTTTAATATCTATTATCTTTGACTTGTGATGATGAAAAAGCATTATAGTTGACCAAAGTTCCTGCCATGCATTAATGTGGATGGGATCATAGTCGGCCGGCGGGATAAAACAGTGACCAAAAGCAGTAGATAAACCCTATGCAGGCGTCAGAACCCATCAGGTCAGGGAGGTGTCAGACAGTAGTGGTTGGCACGGTAATTCAGGCAGGGACGGTGTATCTTGGAAGAGAAGCTTTCTCCAACAGGTACGTTCTCATACCTTTCAATATATTCATATTCTCTCACCCATACACACGATCAAGCATTATCATATCTCCAGACACTAGACATTATATTCCTCCATTGTTAACCTTGTGAACACATACTGACTCTCACGCCTGAGCTATCCCCCGACGGAACCGCCGTCAAGCTTGTGGTGTTTATCGTGTTTACTGTGCAGGATCAGGACGTCTTACGTGATTGGGACGTGGCAAAAGATCTTGGCGTTAACATTGGCGCTAGAAGGAGGGCTGAGTTCTAGTGTCATTAAAACTTTCAATCACAATCATTTAACCTGCTTCGGAAGATGATGAGGAGTGGGGAGGGTACACCAGAAGGGCAGGCGATGGCTGTTAGTTCTTCACTGCCCCGTATTTCGGTGAAGGATCGTTTGGGTCCTTCTAAAAGTGCTCACGAGAGCACAGCTTCTAAGCATAATTCAGGAGATCTCCGTCCGAAGATCCACGGTGGAGCCAGACGAAGATTAGTTTTCGGTACGGATAAGGAGCGAGATCATGATCAGAGACAGACGGAACGCTCCCCTACCAGGACGAATCATAGAAGTGGTCAGAATGATAAAGCTGCCAAGCTGGCGAAGATGGCAGACGAAGCGGATAAAGCTTTGGAGGTTCTATTAAAGCAGAGAGAGGATATAGCCGAGCAGATGCTTCGGGTGGCAGAATTAAGGGACGAAGCGTCCAGCCAAGTCCGGTCCGAAAGGCGAAGTAGGCATAAGGAGATACCGCGGCGGGACGGCAAGGAACCTGAGCATTCTGCACATGTTTCTAGAGAACATTCCCGAAGTAGGAGGAAGTCGAGGAGCAGAACCCCTGTGGCCTCGAAGAAGGCATTGATGGTCATTGGTTCTCGGCATCGAGACAATGATAGACGAAGAAGTAGATCGAGGGAGGTCATACCCGAGACTGGAGCAAGAGATTATCAACAGGACCATTCTCACAATAAGAACAGAACTGTATATAGGAGTAGATCGAGAAGTCCCCTTAGGGCAGTAAGATCGACGGGGGTAGGTCGATCTTCTCAAAGACAGAATGTTGAGCCTGAGAAGGAAGTTTCTCCACAACCTGAAGGTGTTGATTTTCTGGTGAAGGAGTTAAGAGAGCTCCGAAAGCAATTAGCTGAGGTCCAGCAGGTGAAGGATGCTCCGGGAAAGAAGGCGTCCCCTTTTTCTTCAGATATCCTCAAAGAGAAGGCAGACATCACTAAAAAATTGCCTCGCATGGAAAGTTATGATGGGACCGGAGATCCTTATGACCATAGCCAGGCATTCGATCGATTAATGGATTATTATGACTTTACTGATGCTGCCAAATGTCACACTTTTGTTACAACATTAAGGAAAGATGCCCGACAGTGGTTAGGAACTCTACCTTCCGATTCAATATCCTCGTGGACCGAACTTTGTGATAAGTTCCATGCCCGTTTTGGAAGTAACCGAAGAAGAGGAAAGCCCACGGGTTCTCTAGCTCAGGTCCGGCAGTATACCAGCGAATCTTTGGGACAGTATGTCAAGAGATTCCGAGAAGCAGTCGGACAAGTATCCGACCTTAATGATCTTCAGGCAGTAGGATTGTTCCAAAATGGGTTGGATCTGGTTAAATCTGAGAAGTTGGTGAAGAAATTGATGTTCCACCATCCGAAGAGTTTGGCCGAAGCCTTCGACAAGGCAGAAGGCTATATTGTTGTGGAAGAAGCCATGAATAGCCTGAAGCATCCTCCTTCAGATCAATTGAAAGAAACAATAGCTCCCAAAGTCGAAGTTGATCAAAGGAGGACAGGGGGGTATAATGACCGATCGGAAGGTAGTTCAAAGAAGTATAATAGTTCCTGGAAACAAGGAAACAGTCGCCCCCTTGTTGCAGCCCCAAAGGTGAATAAGATCTATACTAAGTTGAATACTGATAGATCGATAATCCTAGACCAGATCCGAAATCAACCTTTCTTCGAACCACCCCGTGATAATTATCGGACAGGACAGGGTAACCCTCGTAAGTATTGTGGATATCATCAAGCTGCAGGCCATGATACTAACGAGTGTTGTAATTTAAAAGATTTCGTAGAAAGGAAGATTAACGATGGCTTATTGGTACAGTATGTGGCCGTGAATAACCAACCAAATGTCAACCGTACTGTCCAAACGGTTCCCACGGTTCCAGTACCACCTCCCAGGCATGTTATTGATGTTATCACTGGTGGATCTGGGGGGAAGTTGATAGGAAAGAAGAGAAGGGCTTACTTGGACTCGGTCATGACTGTGACGGATGCTCCCCCAAAAATTGATAGGCCATTTCCAGGAACAGTCATATCTTTCACTGATGCTGATTATCCTTCAGAACCCATTGATCCTCATGAAGGGGCTTTGGTGATCACGGCACAAGTGGGTTCTGTAGACATAAGCGTATGATGATAGATAATGGGTCTTCGGTAGATATTTTATACGCCCATGCTTATCAAAGGATGCATCTCGATGGGTAGAAGATGGAAGTTGGGCAGGAAGCTCCTTTATATGGCTTCAGTAATGATCCGGTTAAAGTTGCGGGCACAATTGAGCTTCCGGTTATCTTCGGCACAGCACCTCAACAGGTAGAAATAATGTGCAAATTCTATGTTGTGCACGTAGATTCAGCCTATAATGCTATCCTGGGAAGACCTACTTTGACGGCTCTCCAAGCAGTGACCTCCATCCCTCATTTTAAGATCAAGTTCCCCACATCGCATGGAGTTGGAGAGGTGGCTGGGGACTTGGATCTGGCTCGTCGGTGTTACCGGAATGCCGTCATTTCCTCTGGAGTGGGAGTCAGCAAGCAGAAACAGACTATGGCGATTGAGATTGAGCCCTTTACTGAAAGTAGTTCGGAACCAATGGTGATTCCTGAAGGAAGTACGGAAGAGGTCGAGTTGATTGTCGGAAAGACGGACAAAACCGTAAAAATTGGTTCGGGGATACCAGAACCACTTCGGACGAACCTTATAGAGCTCTTACAATGTTATGCTGATATCTTCGCATGGGAGCCGAAGGATATGCCTGGGGTAAGCCGTAAAATTGCTGAGCATAGTTTGAATGTGGATCCTTCTAAGAAGCCAGTTCGGCAAAAAAGGCGGATCTTTGCACCTGAACGACAGAAGATCATTGATGAAGAAATTGCAAAGTTGTTAGCTGCCGATTTCATTTATGAGATTGATTATCCTGAATGGATGGCGAATGTAGTTTTGGTGCAGAAGCAAAATGGAAAGTGGCGGGTTTGCATCGACTACACTGACCTCAACAGATCTTGCCCGAAAGACTTTTATCCTCTGCCCCATATCGATCAACTCATTGATGCTACTTCGGGGTATGCTTTACTAAGTTTTATGGATGCTTTTTCAGGTTATCATCAAATATCCATGCTTAAGGAAGACATCCCGAAGACGGCATTCATTACACACCGTTCGGTGTATGCCTATAAGAAGATGACTTTTGGACTTATAAATGCTGGAGCCACTTATCAAAGAATGATGAACTTCATCTTCAACAGGCAGCTGGGGAGGAACATGGAGGTCTACGTCGATGATATGATCGTAAAGAGCATGCAGGTTCATAAACATTTGGACGATCTAGAGGAGTGCTTTCAAACTGTTCGTCATCGTCAATTGAGGCTTAATCCGTCAAAATGTACTTTTGGCCTCGGTGCGGGAAAGTTTTTGGGTTATTTGGTCAGTCAAAGAGGCATTGAGGCAAATCTGGAGAAGATCCAGGCCATTCATGACATGAAGACTCCTCAGTCGTTCAAAGACGTTCAACGTCTGACTGGCAGGATTGCAGCTTTAAGGAGATTCGTCGCCAAGTCTGCAGAAAGGTGCCTTCCTTTCTTTAGTACGTTGAAGGGGCCGAAAAATGCGAAGACATTCCAATGGACTTCGGAGTGCGAAGATGCTTTCCAAGGCATAAAGGAATATCTTTCCTCTGCTCCTTTATTAGTAAAGCTCGTTCCAGCAGAAACTTTATATCTATATCTTGCAGCAAGTTCATTAGCGGTTGGAGCGGTGTTAGTTCGAGAGATCAGTGGAAAACAGCATCCGGTTTACTATGTCAGTCATGTTTTCAAGGTCGGCTACTGATTGTCTATACGGACCAGCCATTGAAGAAGGTAATGGGAAGACCCGAAGTTTCAGGAAGGTTAGCGGCGTGGACTATGGAGCTGTCCCAGTTTTTCATTGAATATCATCCTCGAACAGCTATCAAGGGTCAAGCCTTAGTTGATTTTATTGTTGAGTGTACGTTCACTGAAGCCGATGTAGAACCGCCAGAACCTGAATCTTCTGATCGAGCAGTGGCGGTCCTTCAACAAGGACAGAGTGCCTGGACTCTATATGTGGATGGATCTTCCACTTTGACTATTAGCGGAGCTGGAGTCATCTTAACAAGCTCGGACGGATTTAAAGTTCAACAAGCCATTAGATTCGGGTTTAAAGCAACAAACAACGAAGCTGAGTACGAAGCCGTATTGGCAGGTGTTCGATTGGCTAGGAGTCTAGAGGTTCAGAAAATCATCATTTACAGTGACTCACAGTTGGTCGTCAAGCAGCTGTCCGGAGATTATGAGGCTAGTGGAACTCGAATGATCAAATATTTGGCGGAGTTAAAAGACCGACTTCAGTATTTCGCTTCCTATGAATTTCAAGCCATAGAGCGAAGTGACAATACTATCGCCGATGCCCTGTCTAAGTTGGCTGCTACGGATATCGATGTTTTTAATGGATCAGTTTACTTGGAGATTTTGCAGCAGCCGAGCGTTCTTCATCAGGCAGTAATGTGTATCGAGCGATCTAACTGTTGGATGACCCCCTACATCGAGTATTTGGCAGATGGCGTCCTACCCTCGGATCAAATGCTGGCAAAAACGATCAAGTACAAAAGTGCCAATTTTGTCCTCATTGATGGAGATTTATATCGATTGGCCTTTTCGTCCCCTTTGTTGAAATGTCTGGTCCCGTCCGAAGCGGAATATGCTCTTCGGGAAGTTCATGAGGGTATTTGCGGAGATCATATGGCTGCTAAGTCTCTAGCTTACAAAGTGCTTCGACAAGGATACTACTGGCCTACGATTTTTAAAGAAGCAACGGAATATGTCAAGAAATGCGAAAAATGTCAACTTAATAGTCCGATCCCACATCAGCCACCTGAAGAGTTATATTCGATTTTATCTCCTATACCCTTCGCTGTCTGGGGGGTAGATATATTGGGTCCGTTGCCTAAAGCTAAAGGACAGGTTAGCTTCGTCATAGTTGCTATTGATTACATGACCAAGTGGGTAGAAGCGAAGCCACTTCGGTTAATAACGGAGCAAGAATGCCTAAAGTTTGTAAAGGAGTCCGTAGTGTTTCGCTTCGGAATTCCCCGAGTTTTGATATCGGACAACGGACGCCAATTTGTGGGATCAAAGTTCGAGGCATTTTTGAAGGAGCTGGGAATTCAGAATAAGAAGACTTCGGTGGCTCATCCTCAGTCAAATGGGCAAGTTGAGGTGACCAATAGGACGTTGTTGAATGGGATCAAGCGCAGGCTGGATGAAGCTAAAGGGAGATGGCCAGAGGAACTGCTTAGCGTGTTATGGGCTTATCGGACTACGCCGAGAACCACTACGGGAGATTCCCCTTTTCGGTTAGCTTATGGGACTGATGCTTTAGTTCCCGTTGAAATTGGATCTCCTAGCCTTCGGGTAAGCCAGTATAAAGAGATCTACAATGATGAAGGTTTGAAGGCCAATTTGGATCTACTGGAAGAGGTCAGAGAGGTTGCCCTACTCAAATTAGCTGCTTATCAACGAAGAGTAGCTAAGCACTATAACAAGGGAGTCAAGCTTCGCAGATTCGAAGTTGGAGACTTCGTCCTTAGAGAAGCCGAAGCTTCTACACCTCAAAACACTGGAAAATTAATGCCAAATTGGGAAGGACCGTACGAAGTGATTGAGGTGTTGAAACCAGGTACTTACCGATTGAGATCATTGGATGGTTCCGAGATCAAAAATACATGGCATGCTGGTAGACTTCGGAAATACTTCCAATAGAGATCAAGTCAAGTCATCGGAAGTCTGTATATTATTGTTCATTATCAATAAAAAGTCATTTTTTCACTATTGGTCCTGGTCCTATTTGTCCTATAGTCACTATGTTGTAAGGAGGTATGGTAGGACTCGCTGGCCATTCGATGGCAGCCTATTTGTTTGTCTACCCCGAGTGGTAGGCAAAGGATCCTATATTGATTTTATCAGGGTGGTAAATCAATGGTCACTATTGGTCCTGGTCCTATTTGTCCTATGGTCACTATGTTGTAAGGAGGTATGGTAGGACTCGCTGGCCATTCGATGGCAGCCTATTTGTTTGTCTACCCCGAGTGGTAGGCAAAGGATCCTATATTGATTTTATCAGGGTGGTAAATCAATGGTCACTATTGGTCCTGGTCCTATTTGTCCTATGGTCACTATGTTGTAAGGAGGTATGGTAGGACTCGCTGGCCATTCGATGGCAGCCTATTTGTTTGTCTACCCCGAGTGGTAGACAAAGGATCCTATATTGATTTTACTAGGGTGGTAATTCAATGGTCACAATTGGTCCTTACATCTTGATCCTTAAATCTTGGTCCTTACATCTTGATCCTTAAATCTTGGTCCTTATATCCTGATCCTTATGTTTTACTCCGACTGGTAAACAAACGATGATCTTACACTTCGGAACCAATAAGTATGTATTACTTTATTTTGTTTAAGTGTTGAGTTCAGTTCATTCAGATCGGTTAAGTTTTTTCCATAGGATTTAATTCATCTTGTCTCATACATTAATCATTATATGTGTTAACTGGTTCACTATATGAGTCCGTTCCTGTTAATGTTCAATTATCACATATCCATCCTCGGGAAAACTAAATACACCAATTAAGAAACATTAACAATCTCAATAAATAAAATTTCATATATATTCCCAAAAATATAAACGGTTTAAACATAACATAAGTCTGGACAAGGAAGACATTTAGGCACCGCCTTCACCGTCAGAATTGAGTAAGGCAGGATCCAGTTGGGCAGCAGACAGCTTTTCTTTGCCTCGTTCTCGGCAGTCTTCATAGCCTTCTGCATAAACCTTCATGATGTCCACATCGAGTTCGTCTGAATCCCTGTATTCCTCCTGGATCTGCTTTTTCAATTCTTCAGTTAAAAGTGGGCCTCTTCCTTCTAGATCCTTTATTTTTTTTTATTTTTTTTTGACGAAGCTTGTGACGTTTATGCTTATGTTTTCGCTCTTCATCTTTGGCCTTTGATTGAGCTTCGCTGACTTTTGATTGAGCTTCGCCAAGTTGTATAGCCAGACTTCGGTTGGCTGAAGAAAATTCTTCATTTTTAGTCTTCAGCAGCATATTCTCTTCAACCAAGCCGGTGTTCATTTCAGTTAAGTTGTGTTGACTGGCTTCCGAAGCAGCTAAAATATCTCTTGTGGCCCTTAGCTCATCGTCAGACGTCTTTAAATCCATGTTGGCCCGGTCGAGATCTCGTTGGAGGCCATCGATGGTGTGAAGAGCATTTTCTCTGTCTTCTCTTTCTCGGGCCAAGGTCGATCTCAGCATGTTAATCTCTTGACGCATGAAATCTTCCTCGGCCTCTCCATTTATGTGCCTTGGACGTAAACGTCCGAAGACAGCATTAGCCTGTATATGAGCAAACATCACTCAAGTCAGTGTCCAGATACCCAATTAAGAAATATAAAGAAATGCAGAAACGATCATTTACCTTGGCTATATAACTCATTCCCTCATCGAGTAAGTTTCCATCCGTGTGATCACTAAACTGATGATCGTCCGAATTCCTCACAAAGGCTCCGAAGAGGTCGAAAGGAAAGTTAGCATTAAACTTAGGCCACAGAGTCGGAGACCCTATGGCTTCGGCGTGATAACTTTGACCTGAAGGACCGGGTTGTTTTGGAGAGGATCTCGGCCTTTCTGGGGAATGAACTGTTCGATCAACAGGACTAGGTTCAGGATCAGCATATATGATTTCAGGAGTTGTAGATTTACCCGGACTATGTATTTGGACAGGAGCGGCAGATGCTGAACTCGGGTGACTGTCCGGCGTTCTCTTCCTCTTCCTGGATAGAGTTGGGAGGGCTTCATCTTGATCACCATCTTCGTTTATCTGTATTTCTACAGGCGGTACGAAGGGAGGAATGGTGGAAGAGGGAGGCACCCTGAGGTCTTCGGCCGTCAGAGGTGTTATTTTACTCTTTAATTTTTTCATTCGAAGGACGTCTCTTCGATCAGGACGATCTAACAAGCCGCTTCTTCGAGGTACGGATTGGGTTGTTGGCTCATCTGCTACGGTGGCTTCAGGAGGGGTTGGAATGGGTGTTGATCGGGGTTTTCTGACTGCTCTCCTCTTTTGACGAGGATGGAGATTCTCTTCTGGCACTGGAGCATCATCAGCTTTAGGGTCGTCAGTTCCGAACTCGTCTGTATGTGTTTCTGGGACTGGTTCGACTTCGGGAGTATCTTCTACTGCTAGTGTTTCAACAGTTTCTGAAGGCCTCCCAGACAAAAAATCTTTGAACTCTTTTGTCTCTAAAGAGCTCGGTTTGATCAAAGATACTGCATAACCAAAACAACTCTGTTAGAATCGATATTATAAAAGCATTTTCAAAAAAGTCGTATACTTATAAAATAATCCTATACTTACATTTATGGTCATATAACCATGATTGTTTCGAGAGAAGTCCGTATTTCCACTCCTCTTTAGGGAAATTGTCAAAAAATTCCATCATTTCAGCTTCCCTTTCTTCGGAAATGTCTCCGAAGTCAGCAGAGATCTTCTCATCAGTAGCCCAATCAGGGAGGGAAGATATTTCAGGACCCTTGACATAAAACCACTTCTCGTTCCATCCCCTGTTGCTTGAAGGGGTGTTTACCAGCGAACGCCTCTCGAATTTTTCACCAGATTTTGGGGTTTGTTTGCTGAGGGCCTTGAATCCCTTCTCTCTGGATTGGATTATCTTATAAATGGTAAAGAAGAAATCCAAAGAGGGCTCTACACCTAATTCGTGACAGAATGCCACGAAGGCCAAGATATGAATGTACGAGTTCGGCACCAATTGGGAGAACCCTATCCCCAAGAATCCCAATAAGGTCACTATGAAAATATGCAAAGGAAAACGAACCCCTTTTTCCATCAATGTTACCGGAACGGCCGTCCAACCTTCTGGCCGTTGGTACATTTTCTCTCCGAATCGGGGAACCCTAATCGCATGGGTATCCGGAATGTGGTACCTGGATCGTATCTTCTGTAGTTCAGCCTCAGTCATTTTGGAGGCGGTATTGGCATGCGAGAATCGCTCGGTGCTCCTGTAGTATTCAGAGGTAGTTTTGAGATTCTTTGAAGGAAGGTTTTTGTCAGATTTCTTCCCCTTTGGGTCAGAGTGAGACGACTCTCCTCGAGCATTGATGGAGTCCGGTGGAACCATGGTAAGGGGGGTTACCAGTATAGGAGAACTTTGTTCAGAGTCTTGAGAAGCCATTGTCGTTGATTCACAGAGGAATAGAAGAAGTGCAGAGGAGAAGAAAGTTCAGAAGGCGCTCAAATTTCAAATGAACAGGTAAAGTTATCAAAATTGGTAAAGTTGCCTTTTGTACTGGCGGTTACACGTTACCCAAAGGCCGGCTCATTAAATGATAGTCATGATTCATAATTTGAATAGTAAAGGTCCGGTTCCGGGTTCATGTACCTACTAAATTGGGCCTTCCCAGGTTGGGTTTCCTTTTATTCTTCCTTTCATCTCATACAATTTTATTATCTCCTAACATGAGCCTTTATTAAATTATCTTGGACCACATATATTTTTCCATTAAACATTTTGTTTAATAAAAAACTAGGGGGCAATGTTGGGTCATGATATTTTTCCTATCTTGGGCCGAGTAAATTGAGCTTCTTTATTAAAATTAGCCCATTGGGCTGTTATAATTAAGTCACGGGGCTCATTGGGCCCAATCGTTGTACTAATTTCCTTTAATCCTATAAGACTGGGTCGGATCTATATGTTGACCCATTAGACATTTTAATATCTATTATCTTTGACTTGTGATGATGAAAAAGCATTATAGTTGACCAAAGTTCCTGCCATGCATTAATGTGGATGGGATCATAGTCGGCCGGTGGGATAAAACAGTGACCAAAAGCAGTAGATAAACCCTATGCAGGCGTCAGAACCCATCAGGTCAGGTAGGTGTCAGACAGTAGTGGTTGGCACGGTAATTCAGGCAGGGACGGTGTATCTTGGAAGAGAAGCTTTCTCCAACAGGTACGTTCTCATACCTTTCAATATATTCATATTCTCTCACCCATACACACGATCAAGCATTATCATATCTCCAGACACTAGACATTATATTCCTCCATTGTTAACCTTGTGAACACATACTGACTCTCACGCCTGAGCTATCCCCCGACGGAACCGCCGTCAAGCTTGTGGTGTTTATCGTGTTTACTGTGCAGGATCAGGACGTCTTACGTGATTGGGACGTGGCAAAAGATCTTGGCATTAACAGAATCAAATCTGGGAACATCCGAATTTAGTAATTCATCAAGCTTCACTAAATCATCCCATTCCCTTTCCAATTCCAATCTTTCTTCTTGAGATTCCATCCTCAGCGGCATCGAATCAAATCTGGGAACTTCAGAATTCAGTAATTCAGAAGGATGTGCTTCTTCATGTACTAGTGGAACATCATCCGCATCAGAACAAATTATAACATTAGTCTCCTCATCTTCTTTTTTCTCTTCATCAATTTTCATTAGTCTTTTTGGGCTAGTAACAACTTCCGGATCCAGTAATGCTTCAAGGTCACAAATATCATCCCATTCCCATTCATGTGTTTGTACGTATTCCATACAAGAAGAAGAACTGCCTTTATGATCATCATGTAGTACCGGAACATCCGCAGTCATCATAATAACACGATGATCATCTTTTTTCTCTTCTTCACCATTAATTGTCAATAATAATCTTTTCGGATTAATAACAACTTCTTGATCATCATCTACTCCTCTGATCTTCCTCTTGGATATTTTCTTCAAATCAAGAATAATCTCACAAACCACATAATCCGATTCACCACCCGCAAGGGAGAATTCGTGCATAATCCAATGACCCCCCGGATTACTTTTAGCAGCACTCCTTATTTCAAAAACTAGCATTCTTTTATATCCAATCACCTCACCCTTCCCATTCTGGACTTCCCTAGGCCCCGTCTGCCCATCCCACGTCCCGCACCCCGCCGCCCGAATATACTGCTCCTTCCCACCGGTGCCGCTGTTCTTCCTCATCTTTCCGCCGCCGGCCGCTTTCTTGGTCAACTTGGTGAATACGTTTATGGTTTTCTTGACTACATTTCCCAGCTTGTCGGTTTCCGACACTAGCCAATGATTTGCATCCTTCAATATATCCCAAGGATCGCCGCCGTAGAGTTCTTTCTCCTCCACAACGTTACAAGGCAAGATTTTCCCCATGATCTTTGGCCTCAAGTAGAAGTTGATCAACTCCTCTCCAGTTGGACAGAATCTAAAACCAGCCGGAATGGCCATCTTCTTCATGATTTTCTCTCTCTACTTTCTTTTCTCTCTCCTGTCTGAACTTGGAATTAAGATTAATTTGATAACACTACAATCCCAATCCCTCAGTGTATAAATAGGCCAAGAAAAAAATTGAGCGCCAAGTTGTAGATAAGTATAAATGTCCAACCTTCTTAATCTAAGGGTTTAACCGTGTATTTCTTAATTTTAATCCGGCTGTATATTTAAGAAAATAAATATTTATTTTTATTGACTGATAAGTAGTAAAGTGTTGTTTTTCAGTTTATTAGATATATTAATTATGTCCTAATTAAATTCTCACCAACTTAGGGATTAAAGAAATCTACTGATATATATCTCGGATAAAAGATTTTTACGAATTCGTCGACGCTATATGTTTCTATATATGTATTAGAAGATATGTATACACGCGCGTATTAATTACAATTGATCCATTTTAATTTTAAAATGATATTGTTCTCTTATTATTTAGTTGCTAAAATGTAAAAATAAAAATAAAATTTTATTTAACTAATATAGGATGACTAACTATATTTTAGGAGAAAATTAATTTTAAATGCTAAAATTTATATTTTACCAATTTTTTTTTTTAGAGGTTTTAATGTTTTTTAAGAGTTTTTAATTTTTCTCCCCATTAGATTTATTGTTTCACTTTTTATGTACTTTAGTTATTTAAAAAAAACTCTTTATTAGGACACCATACAGTTAATTATACTTCTAGTGATATTATTTTTCCCATTTGTCATAATTTTACTTGCTTCTCATTTTTAATGTTAATTAAAGGTATCCCTAGTCATATATAGCATAATAACTAATAATCTAAAACATTAATTAATTTTTGACGTGTGCGTACGTGTATTCGTACACAACCGAAAAATAAATAAAAATAATATAATAAAAACTCAAATAATAATTTATAATATAATATATTATAAATTATTAATTTTAATAATATATTAAAAATACTATAATAATTAATAGTCTTATTATTTTTTAATAAAATATTATTATTTTTATTATTAATTTTTGATGTGTGTGTGTTTTTAATATTTTTAATTAATTTATAAGTGTTCCACAATAACAACCTTTTTAATTGATTGAACATCTCATAATAAATTAAACCAATCATTAGCTTTTGTATTAGAATAGTAAAACAAGCGATGTTATATTAATTTGTAACATTATGTATTGGATATATTTTAATATAATATTATCAATTATGAATTATAATCTTCATGGGAATTACAAAAGGATTAAATGGTTTTATTTGTATGTAAAAATATAGTTAATAGCTTTTTTACTTAATTGTGAGGAGTCACATTTTCATGCTTTATTCAATATGATGCATACTTAGCTTGTTATGTATAATTGGAAGGTGTTGTCCATTTAACAAGAATGAGAAAGAGCTATGTTGGTCTAAAAAAAATGAGCAGCTGAAGGCATACTCATGTGTGACATTTTTCATTATAATGGTTTAGAAAGAGGTCTCTAGCTACTACCGATAATGCAACCAGTAATGTACACATGTATATATTTGTCAGAAATATAATATAGTGTTATAAATTATATTGGTGTTATAAATTATATTGGTATTAGGTATGGTATTATGTTCGTGGAATTTCAAACTCTGCGAGTTATGTAGACTTTGTTGAAAGTAACAGCGTGGAAGCTAAGTTGTTGTCTCCTGGAGGTGACATGTCAATGTCAGTGACTTGCTACAACAGATACATCAAGTAATGATTTCTCATCGACAGCGTGAATCGTTATAAAAAAAACGTTTTCTCGTAACTCAGTTCAATGCCTACTATTTTGGTTAGTTTGTGTAATTACTTATTTAATATTTGTTCCTAATATTTTTTATACCGAAGAAACAACAATTTCAAGGTAATTCAACATCATAAAGTGATTTGAGTATTCTTAATCCAAATTTTCAATCTATAATTCTAAATAGTTCCAGGTTCAATCTAAAATATTGTAAATGTACGTACATCCTTGGAATAATAACAAAGGATACACAAAAAATTTGGTATAATTATGAACATGACATATATACATTGTATTTGTAAAGTTGATGAATTTGAGACTAATTAACTCCATATTAACTCGTTGATCAACCAAAATAACTCAATTAATTTGATTAAAATTCCTAATTGTCTTGTTATATATAGTAATAGTCTAACAGATAACATCAATCCTTTTATTTTATTATATATTATTAAGAATTTATTACATTTAAAAGCATCTTGTGAAAATAGAATCAATTTAGTCATCACTTAATAGGTGGTAAGATCGTTACTATTTACGACACTTGTTTCATCTATCATTTTTGTGAGTAGTGATCACAAATTATACATAAAAAATTATGCACAAACACTAAAAAAAAAGGAGACTTAATTACCAATAGATATTTTACCCATTTTCATTAATGTGCAATATAGGAGTCATACTTTTTGTGCTCAATTTTGCATTTATAAATATTTGTGCATATTGTATAATTCCATTTTAATAGCAAGTAAAAGTAATTATTAATTATTATATATCTATGCCCAAAATACACTATTACTATTTATCTAAAATATCAATCAATAAATTTTAATTGAAAATAAGTCCTCTTATACTACTCCAAAAGTTATTTTAAAATTTATGATTTTTCGCTTCCAAACTCGCCCCGCCCGCGAGTTGTATATATATTGGTCAACAATTTTTTGAATTCTCTATGAAACATATTTAGGTTTACTTTTCATTGAAACTCCAATCGATTTGGGGCTTTCTTTTTTGTTCATTTTCTCAGTTAAATGTACGACGAAATTGTTGCAATTAAACCGCCGACCACATTCAGAGTAACTAGTTCTTCGTCGCCAAATTCAAGCACAAGATGAATGATAAAATCGCAGTGGCGGAGAGAATCTAGCCTCGCCGCGCCACTAACAAAGAGATTCTTGAGCACGAACATGATAAGTAGGTTTTATACCTACTTATTGGCTATCAACTTGCTAGAATTATGCTTAAACTCAAGCCTTTTTAGAGTTGTTTGATTGCTTTTTGTTTATGTTTTGTAGGTTTTATTAAGGAAACTAATAAGGCATGGCAATGGCATGGAAGTGGCAAAGTATGGTGAGCTTGTGCTGGAATGAGGAATGAAGCTGAGTAAGTGCATAAGGAAAGGGCATCTGAGAAGGCAAGTGAAGGATGAAGAAGTCAAGTGAAGGCAAATAAAGATGACAGCAGTAGAAGAAGGAAGCAACAAAGTGAATTAGCAATGCACCAGCAGCAATGCGAAATAGCTCTCGTTGCATTAAGGAAACTAATAAGGCATGACAGTGGCATGGAAGTGACAAAGTATGGTGAGCTTGTGCTGGAATGAGGAATGAAGCTGAGGAAGTACATAAGGAAAGGGCATCTGAGAAGGCAAGTGAAGGATGAAGAAGTCAAGTGAAGGCAAATGAAGATGACAGCAGTAGAAGAAGAAAGCAGCAAAGTGAATTAGCAATGCACCGGCAACAGCGCAACAGACTGCAGAGAAGTCTAGTCGCGCGGCCGCCCGTCGTAACAAAGAGAAGCAGTGCACCCGCGCCAGGAGGATTTCGGAGCTGACCCAACGCGCCCGCGCCCCAATTGCTATACGGGGCGCGCGGCCGCGCCAGTCAAGACTCATACAAAATTTGACTTTTCATTTTAAGTCGGTTGTAGCGTGATTACTTAAAAGGGGTGTATTTGCTAGTTACGAGACATCATTTGTAAGACCCCAACTTTTATGAATAAAGATTTAATTTTCTCAAAATATCTTTTTGAATAATAAGATGTGGATTTGATATAATGTTATAGTTGTGGATAATATTTACAAATTTTGCAAAGTAAGCAAGTTGTTTAAAGTGTTTTAGCGCAATTTTGGCATGCTGTTTGGTGATTTCGTCAGGCGTACAAAATTTGGCGTTAACACATTAGCATTCCAACAATTGGAATGACCTATCATACCTTTAACTCATTTGTTTAAGGTGTTAAAACTAAGTTCTAAGCAAAATGGCGAAATCTCAAATTTCACACTAAGAAGTTTTTCAAAACTGCAGTTTTAATGATTTTATAGTCTACTTTGGTGATTTGTTTGAATTTTCTGTTTAGGCTCTTGGCTCAACCACTTGGCCCTACTTCTAGACCATACTTCAAGGTATTTTAATCAAGGTTTAGGTTTCTTGTTCATGCCTATTAAGCTTCCTAAAAATAGGGCTCAAACTGGGCAGTTTTCTCAGTTTCTTACAAAACTGTTTTTCAACTTTTTCTAAAAATTTCTAGTTTTGGTCACTAGGATAGTCTAGGCATGTGTATTTAATTTAGTTAAGGATACTTTTAGCATCACCATACTTTATTTAATCACCTAGCCAATTTTGACCACTAGGATAGTCTAGGCATGTGTATTTAATTTAGTTAAGGATACTTTTAGCATCACCATACTTTATTTAATCACCTAGCCAATTTTGACCTATCAAAGCTCACTTTATGCTTGAAAAAGGATCCTAACTTGGTTTTCTTGCTAGATTTAGTCATGGCCATGATTTGGAACTATTATAAGCATGTATTAGCAACTTTATATGAGTTCGTTTTAGACTTATAAGTTCAGGTGTCAAGAATTGAACAAAAAAGTCCACTTTTGGGCTTAAAATGAGATTTTTGACAAGTCTAATGCCCAAAATGGTTTACGCATGGTTTCTTTAGCTTGTGTAGCTTACTTAGGTTATATTATAACTGTTGAAACATATCTATATGGTTCAGGTATGGTGGTTCTACATTTTGGTATTCATAGCTATGTATAGACTATTTAGAGACTTCATACTTCCTCACAACTTCAGTTGCAAACATTGCTCATAAAAGTTCCCAATTCTAGAGCTTTTTGCACAGTTTTGGCTATTTACTACAAACAGTCCCAAGCTATGCTTCTTTAGATATCTAAGCATTCAAACAATCCTTAAAACATGCTTATAACATAGAATTATATCTATATTCATGTTTGCAAAAGTCAGCCACCTTTTGAATACCAAAACAGTCCATATATGGTACTTTAGGCATGCTTAAAGTTAAATCAACATAACAGTCCCAAGTTCTCCAACACAAGCATTTTCACATCATATACTTGTTATATATACTACATTCATGGTTTTAACACTTAAGGGTGCAAGGTTTTGAGTTCTTTGTTCAAAACAACCCGTAATAGACTTTAATTTCCCTATAAAAGCATGTTTTAACAATCTAGATAGCAAAATGGCATGGTTACACAACACATGAACATGGACTACCTTTTTTCCATAACATTTACTATGTATACTTTGAACCGGATTGTTTAAAACATAGCACACCTCGACAGTCCACAAACAGCCCATTCTAGGCTTTAGATTCCATAGGAACATGGTTTAGCGACATGGTCCACAAGGTATATATAAGCATGGATAAACTATAAGTCAGTAATATCATGCTTTTATGCCTTGAAATGGCTGTGCATGCTGCAATCTGATTAAACCACCTGAATGAAACCCCTCAGTAAATAGAGATAAATCGTTTCATGAGGTCGGTCCCTATCATTTTTGAAGTATCTGAGCCATTTCCAAGTCAAATGGTACTTGCGGGAACCTATAAAAGTAAGTTATAAACATTGACAATGACAACCTTTGATCTTAAAAGTAAGTTATAGTTTGCACTTCACCATATCAAAACTGACAAAAACTACACATAATTATCCATGTGATAGTCTGAGGAGACTTTACATAATTTATCAACCCTTAATTACAGATGTCTTGTTTTAAGAGAAAAGAGAACTCCACCAAGCAGCTGCTCCACAGGTGATCAAATCCCTTCGGTCCCTATCATTTTTGAAGTCAAATGGTACTTGCGGGAACCTCCTTGTCCAAGTAAGTTGGCTATACAAGCGCAGGTGTGTACCATAGGTCCTTCCTTACCAACAACAAATCCAGCAGCAACTCCGAAGATGGAACCAAAAATATGTGCAGATTATTGTATAAACACAGATGTCTGAATAGTAAATAGTCTAATAAGGACATTTAGAGATAACCTCTGGCTTCCAAAACACAGAACATGTCTTGATAACAGCCTCTAGAACATGTCTTTCAGCAGTCTAGGATAAAAATAAAACATTCAGTAGAGTATTCTTTGTCAAGTTACGGATTTGCAGAACTTGTCTAAATACTGTTTGTTTACAAGCACATGAACATCATTATAGCCCCCAATAACTCTGGAGCATTCATATGTCAGAACACAAGAACCAAATCCAACTCTTCGACTTGGCAGGACATGAGGGGGGAAATCCAAACAAATTGACGAGCCAAAAATTTATATATTTTTATCGATCCTTCCTCAAAGACCAACTCTGTCTCTCCCAACAGCAGCAAAACGAACAAGTTCTGTCTAGTTGGACTAGAAAATTGAATTGCCAAGAAATATGCAAAAAACCTACAATTAAAATGTAGAGATTATAAAAGAGAGATGGAAAATATAAGACTAAAAGGTAGAATCCAAAATTCTCAGAATCCCATATGATCACTGTTGAGTAAGGGCTCCAATGCAAACTTTCTAGCAAAGAGTTGTAAAGGTTGCAGGGTGTGGTCGTACCCCTTGTGACCAATCAACATAAGTTGGAATTTAGGACTCCCTATAACATTTGAAGGTAAATGTTCTTCAGGTTAGCAAGCATGTGTCAAGTGAAGGCAAATAAAGATGACATCAGTAGAAGAAGAAAGCAACAAAGTGAATTAGCAATGCACTTGCAGCAATGCGAAAAACGCTCTCGTTGCATTAAGGAAACTAATAAGGCATGACAATGGCATGGAAGTGGAAAAGTATGGTGAGCTTGTGCTGGAATGAGGAATGAAGTTGAGGAAGTGCATAAGGAAAGGGCATCTGAGAAGGCAAGTGAAGGATGAAGAAGTCGAGTGAAGGCAAATGAAGATGACAACAGTAGAAGAAGAAAGCAACAAAGTGAATTAGCAATGCACCGGCAACAGCGCAACAGACTGCAGAGAAGTCCAGTCGCGTGGCTGCGCCGGCGTAACAAAGAGAAGCAGCGCACCCGCGCCAAGAGGATTCCAGAAGCTGACCCAACGTGCCCGCGACCCAATTGCTATACGGGGCCGCGCGGCCGCGCCAGTCAAGACTCATAAAAAAATTGACTTTTCATTTTAAGTTTGATGTAGCGTGATTACTTAAAAGGGGTGTATTTGCTAGTTACGAGACATCATTTGTAATATCCCAACATTTATGAATAAAGATTTAATTTTTCTCAAAATTTCTTAATTTTAATCCGGCGGTATATTTAAGAAAATAAATATTTATTTTTATTAACCGATAAGTAGTAAGTGTTGTTTTTCAGTTTATTAGATAATATAATTATGTCCTAATTAAATTCTCACCAACTTAGGGATTAAAGAAATCTACTGATATATATCTCGGATAATTATTTTTTACGAATTCGTCTAATTTTGATGCTATATGTTTCTATATACGCGTATTAATTACAATTGATCCATTTTAATTTTAAAATGATATTGTTCTCTTATTATTTAGTTGCTAAAATGTAAAAATAAAAATAAAATTTTATTTAACTAATATAGGATGACTAACTATATTTTAGGAGAAAATAAATTTTAAATACTAAAATTTATATTTTACCAAAAAAAAAAAACTTTTAGAGATTTTAATGTTTTTTAAGAGTTTTTAATTTTTCTCCCCATTAGATTTATAGTTTCACTTTCTATGTACTTTAGTTATTTAAAAAAAAACTCTTTATTAGGACACCATACAGTTAATTATACTTCTAGTGATATTATTTTTCCCATTTGTTATAATTTTACTTTAAGTAGCTTCTCATTTTTAATGTTAATTAAAGGTATACCTAGTCATATATAGCATAATAACTAATAATCTAAAACATTAAATAATTTTTGATGTGTGCGTACGTGTATTCGCACACAACCCAAAAATAAATAAAAATAATATAATAAAAGCCAAATAATAATTTATAATATAATATATTATAAATTATTAATTTTAATAATATATTAAAAATAATATAATAATTAATAGTATTATTATTTTTTAATAAAATATTATTATTATTAATTTTTGATGTGTGTTTTTTTAATATTTTTAATTAATTTATAAGTGTTCCACAATAACAACCTTTTTAATTGATTGAACATCTCATAATAAATTAAACCAATCATTAGCTTTTGTATTAGAATAGTAAAACAAGCGATGTTATATTAATTTGTAACGTTAAGTATTGGATATATTTTAATAAAATTAATTATTTTAATATAATATTATCAATTATGAATTATAATCTTCATGGGAATTACGAAATGATTAAGTGGTTTTATTTGTATTTAAAAATATAGTTAATAGCTTTTTTTAAATAATTGTGAGGAGTCACATTTTCATGCTTTATTCAATATGTTGCATACTTAGCTTGTTATATATTGGAAGGTGTTGTTCATTTAACAAGAATGAGAAAGAGCTATGTTGGTTTAAAAAAATTAGTAGAGCAGCTAAAGGCATACTCATGTGTGACATTTTTCATTATAATGGTTTAGAAAGAGGTCTCTAGCTACTACCGATAATGCAACCAGTAATGTACACATGTATATATTTGTGAGAAATATAATATATTGTGTTATAAATTATATTGGTATTAGGTACGGTATTATGTTCATGGAGTTTCAAACTCTGCAAGTTATGTAGACTTTGTTGAAAGTAACAGCGTGGAACCTAAGTTGTTGTCTCTTGGAGGTGACATGTCAATGTCAGTGACTTGCTACAACAGATACATCAAGTAATGATTTCTCATCGACAGCGTGAATCGTTATAAAAAAAACGTTTTATCGTAACTCAGTTCAACGCCTACTATTTTGGTTGTATCATTTCTTATTATTTAGTTTGTGTATTTTACTTATTTAATATTTGTTCCAAATATTTTTTATACCGAAGAAACATCAATTTTAAGGTGATTCAACATCGTAAATAATAGAGAATTAAATTCATGTATTTAATTTAATTATCTCATTTCCTTAAATTAGTGATTGACTTATTCTTTAGTTAATTGTAATTATCTCATTCCCTTAAATTAGGGATTGATTGATTCTTTAGTTATTAGGTTTGATATCAATATCTTTTAGTTGTAACAAATTGATACTCTCTTGTAATTTTATTGTATTTATACCTCCTAACATCAATGAAAATATTATGCCATTATTCATTAGTCTACATTATTCTATATGGTTTCAAAGCACTAGTCGGTCCTAAACTAATTCCACCAATCCTAGCCGAAGACACACCATGGCCACTGATCATCAGAGTATCGCCATTCCCAATCCATGAAATCCAACCCAAAGGCTTCAACTCATAAATATCTCTCATTCATCCATCATCAAATTGACCACCACAAATTATCTCGCCTGGAAACTCCAGATTGAGGCCATTCCCATAGGTTACGACCTCTACAAATACATTGACAACAATCATCCATGTCCTCCTCACACCATAATCACAACTAGTATTAAAGCTTCCAACCCAAATTTTCTTCCATGGATTCGCCAAGACAAACTGCTGTTTGGCTCCCTTATTGGTTTCATCTCTCACTCTCTTATTCCGATAATCCAGCAATCAGCCACTTCCCGCGAAGCATGGCAAACCCTTGCCAACATCTATGCTCGCCCGACTAGTGGTCACATAAAACAACTCAAGGACCAAATCAAGAAATCCACGAAGGGCTCTCTGTCCATATCGGACTACATGCAATACGTCAAGTGTCGCACTGATCAACTTGCTGCACTAGGCAAACCGATGGACCATGAAGACATCATTGAGACGATCTTAGAGGGTCTCGATGATGACTAGCACCATATTGCCGATATAGTGGCAGGTAGGGGCAACCTAATCTCATTTGATGAGCTTTATGAGAAACTCATCAATAGGGAACTGACACTTCAGCAGTCGCAATCTGCTTCCTTCCCGCATCTCACCACGGCCAACGCTGCGTCGATTAGATTCAGTAATTCACACCGGCCCGTGTCAAAACAGACACACCTACCACATCTTGCTTCGCGACACCAGCCATCTCAGCCTCTTCATGCCACGACTCACCAACAGAGGCCTTATCTCGGCAAGTGCCAAGGATGCCGCCAACAGGGCCACACAGTTTTTTAGTGTCCCCTCTTTCAGCTTGTACCCGCCCCTTCACACGGCTTTCTTCGCTCATCATACAATGGACCTTAGTGGTACCCAAAGGCACATATCGCCACAACATCGGGTGTTGAGACCCCGACCTAGCTTCTCGATAGTGGTGCCTCTCATCATATCACTGCTGACCTCGGCAACCTTTCACTTCATGCTCCATACGATGGGTCTGATGACATCAAAATTGGTGATGGCACTGGGTTACACATTTCCAAAATTGGTTCTGCCTCTCTTAAAACATCCTCTCACACTTTTCAATTACATGATGTTTTATTTGTTCCTGCCATGAAAAGAAACTTATTCTGCATATCTCAATTTTGCAAAACTAATAACACTTTGATTGAGTTCTTACCATCTTCTTTTCGTGTGAAGGATCTACTGACAGGGGCTATACTACTCGAAGGAAAACCTAAAGATGGTGTGTATAAATTTCTGATTTCGCGCCCCGCTTCTCGTCCTTCAGTCTTCACCAGTACCAAAGTATCCTCCGGTGCTTGGCATCATCGTCTTGGTCATCCATCCGAGTCAATTCAACGTCATATAGTATCTAAGTTTGGTTTACCTTTAGATTTCTCTAGTTCTAAGCATTTCCATTTTAATGATTGTTTCTGCAATAAAAGTCATAAATTACCTTTTTCTCAATCATCTATTGTGTCGACTTCCCCTCTCCAAATTATTTATTCTGATGTGTGGACCTCGCCTATATATTCTGTCGATGGTTACAAATACTATGTTATTTTTGTGGATCACTTCACGCACTACATATGGATTTACCCCCCTCAAACGTAAATCTGATGTTGCCACTATTTTTTCTCGTTTTAGAGCACTTGTTGAAAACTACTTCAAAAAATAAAATAATCACCTTTTACTCGGACAATGAAGGTGAATACATGGGTCTCACCAAATCCACTGGTCTCGCCACATACTTATCCACACATGGAATCTCGCATCTCACTTCACCACCTCACATTCTAGAACACAATGGCTTCTCGGAACGTCGACATCGCCATATTGTTGAAACAGGACTTACTCTTCTCTCTAAAGCTACCTTAACCCTAACCTACTGGTCATATGCCTTCTCCACAGCAGTCTATCTCATAAATCGCCTTCCGACACTAACTCTCCATATGACCTCTCCTTATCATAAACTCTTTGCATCTCCGCCCAACTATTCCAAGCTTTGAGCCTTTGGTTGTCTATGCTATCCTTAGCTCCGTCCATATTCTCTTCACAAACTGGCAAGTCACTCCACACCTTGTGTGTTCTTTGGTTATTCCCTCACTCAGAGTGCTTATCTGTGTCTTGATCCAAGTACTCAACAGATCTTCATCTCACGTCATGTTCGATTTGTTGAGTCTGAGTTTTCCATGTCTAAAGTTGATCTAAATCTCACTCGTCCTGATAACTTAACATGTGACACATGGCTCCCACAACATGTCATTCTCCCGGTTTCATACCCATCATCCGAAGGTAGTTCCAGCGGCTCTTCGCCAGTTGACTCCACCACACAAAAGGTTATGGTAGCCCACAATGACTTACCCCAAGTATCCCCCATACTACCCAACCCAATACCTGCTCATGAAACGTCCCCGCCTGTCACTTTGGTCTTACCTATAGACTTCGCTAGAGTTTATGATAAGCTTACCCGTGATGACCTCATTCGGGTTCCTTGCTTTCTGGGAGGTCACAACAAACGCTCTCCCTTGCATTATCGGCTTTGACTTTTCTGGGACGGCCTTTGGTGCCTCCATCCTAGCTGAACTTGTCTACGGTGAACAACAAAATTGGGCTAAATGACCTTCTCTTCCACAATTATAACATGTTTTGGACGGCATCACGCAGTTTGGACTGATGTGTCCCTTCCCTCCGCATTTGAAGCATATGATAGGTGGTCGTTCTCCTTCCTTAACAACGGGTGCTAGTGTTGACGTCTTTCCATCATTGTTGAATCTCCTCTTCTTAAAATTTACATTCTTATTGTTTTGGCCCTGATTACCATCGAAGTGGTTACCATTTCTGGCCTGTTGATTCCCTCCACGCTTGTTGTCACCGTTTCGATGACTGCTCTCACTGGTATTATCATTTTGTCGGTTGCTCTCTTTTGGTTGCGTTGACTCGTTATCGCGCTCCAATAACTGAGCCCTATTTACAACATCTGAATACAAACACAGTTTATGACAAATAAGATGTTGACGTATCTCCGGCTTCAAACCTCTTAAAAACATCCGCGTCATTCTCTCTTCATTATCCAACAAGTGGGATGCAAACCGGGACAACTCGGCAAACTTTGCTTCGTACTGCGACACGGTCATATTATTCTGTTCCAACTTGATGAACTCCACCTCCTTCATGTGACGAATACTTTCGGGAAAGTACTTGTCGTTGAATAGTTCTTGGAACTTCTCCCAAGACATTTTTAGTGCGGCAAGTTGAGAACGCTTTACCGATTCCAATCAGTAATTTGCCTCTCCTCGCAACATAAAGGTGGCAAAGGGAACCTTTTGCTCCTCAAAGCATCCCAAGACATTAAATATCTTGGTGATCTGCTTTATCCATGCTTCGGCCTTAAGTGGGTTTGGTTCTCCAATAAACTCCAGTGATCCCAGCTCCTTGAACTGTTTAGCGGTGACCGTCCGAGAGTTTCTAGTGTTTCTACCTACATTTTGGACAGGAGCCGCTCTCGCCTTCTGTTGCATGAATTGCATAAAGTCTCTGAACATTCCATCATTCATCATTTGGTCAATGTTGTTGTTTGCATGAGGATTGTTGCCTTCCTGATGCACATTATCCAGATTATTGATATGTGGTGAATCAACGGTCGCCTGTGCTCCATTGCTATTCTCAACATTCTCGGATGTCGTTTTCAGATACTGCCACAAAACAAAAGGTTAATTGACATGTAACAAATTATCCCTATATTCTGACCGACCAATTAAATACCAAAAAAACTTAGGTAGGTCATACTAGCGAAGGAATTCTTCGTCTCTCCCCTCTTAATTCTATTCTCATATCTTAGCCAGAGATCATATCCCTAAGCTTTGATACCAACTGTGATGCCCCAAAAATAGGTATACATCACCCATCTTGAGTCGCTAAATACATGGTACAAAATTCAAATACAACTTAATTATACAACAGTCGTGTAAAATACGATTAAACATATAATGTGAGTTTTAATACAAATATTGTCATCTGGACAATATACAAACTCAATGGGGTCCTCATTACATTTATTATTACACTATTTTATAGAATAGTGAAGACTACTAATACTATCATCTTGACCGTCACTCCGTTCCCCGACTAGTCCCTGCTACGTTCTCATTTCCTGAAGAGAACAATGAAAGCAAAAGGGTGAGCTCAACTAGCCTAGTAAGAAATATTATGACTAAGATAATGCAGAATAAATTATCATTAGCCTTCAACAGTGTTAAACTGATAAAATATAACAAATATCAAGTTTAACTGCAGCGGAACAAGCAATCCATTAGAAGAGTCAAGTAGAGAATAAAATCTACTATCTTCTATGATTTAAAAGGTTTTTTCATCACTTTTATCGCTGGGACTCAGCTTAATAAATAATCCACATCATCGAATCACCCCTGCACTACGGCCAAGGATATTCTTTAGTATCACGACCACAAATTATCCATGCACTACGGCCCAAGGATATTTGTGTATTCATTAATGGTCATGATCATGCCAACAACTGTTCATCAATGCACTACGGGCTAATGAGGACTTTTATCACATCATTTGTAACATTATGGTCATGATTACACTGAATAATCCCTGGTCATAATCATACCAAGTCCATCTATGCACTACAGGCCACGGATGACTTTCTACAAAATATAAACATGAGGATGATGACAATGATATAAGAATTCAATAAAATAAGTTCAAGAATTAATTTATCTAGGAACTAATAACGTCGAAATTGTCAACATGATACTTCTTTGTGGAGTAAAATTCAAGAATGCTTAGAAGAATATTTTCATGAAAAGATACTGGATGAAGCGCAAATATCAAGGATATTCCACTAAGATCATGGAGTATAGAAGTCAAAACTTTAACCAACTGAGTATAATAAAGAATGGAATAACAAAAGAAATCACCAGGCATGCGATAGACCGCACAGACAGGTTATTTCAAGAGAATAATAAATAACGGAACTAGGTCATGCGTAAACGCACAGACATGATATTCCAACAGAATAATAAAGAATGGAACCATGTCAGGCGTAAAACGCACAGACAGGATATTCTAACAGAATAATAAAGAATGAAATAACAGAAGAATTTCACCAAGTATAGGGTAGCTCGCGTATACAGGTTATTCCAACAGAATAATAAATAATGGAATAACAGAAGTTCTCTTCATGAATACAAAAGAAATAATCCCTCTTACCGTAAAAGAAACCGAATATAAGAGTAGGGAAATAGCAGAATATTTTTCTATAGTTTCTCTATAATTTCTCTCTCTAGAGTTTCAATGAATTCGTAAGAAATAATGAAGGAATGAGCTTCTATTTATAGGAGAATGGAAGGGGTACTGTTAAGAAACGGACGCAACAATTATTTACATATGAACAACACAACTTCACGGTTCCTACGTATCAGTACACATTTTCAAGGAGTTAGCCAATTAATGTCTAGGTTTGAAAAAGCATCCCACAATCTGCCAAATAAATCTAACAATTGTTAATTCTCTAACCAATAAGAATAAGCAAAAATTATAAAACATATCTATATATATTCCACACATGTTATAAACCTATATATATATATATATATATATATATATATATATATATATATATATATATATAATTGTACTCCTTCCTGTCAATTCTTTCTTCTTCTTTTCTTTCCAAGAATGACACCCGTGACTAACATGTCACTCCCCATCCCCATCCCACTATCATGTTTATATTTAATATATATTTATATATACACCACTTGACATCTTATATATATATATATATATATATACACACGCCATTCCCACCCGTAATAACATTTTACAAGATTCCTTCCCTCCCCCATTTTTTTCTAAATTCCAACACACACACACACACACACACACACACACACACACACACATATACATATATATATATATATAATACACTCCAACTTTTCCACCACTTTCCACTCACATTATATTATATATATATACACACATCACATACTTATATATATAAATATATTTTACCTCTCCTTGATAGAACTTGTAGACATCATTAATATTGTAAATAATAATATTAATAACTTTGTCATCTTAATTATTGATTTAATAATATATAAAATATTGACAATAATTGAATCAAATAACGTGAGATACTATGCAGTAATTATTGTAACAATAATTGAACAAAACTGAGTGACTTCTCACGTAAGCATCAATAATCAATACCGTGTGCTATTATGCAACCACGCGTATTACTGTACTTTTACTACCGAGTAGTTCAACAGTATTAACGGTAAAACTTCCGTCGTTATTTTCAATAAAATATTTTTATCATTTTCTCAATCCGAAAATAATTCTGTTGTGGGGTCCACCAATGATTGTGTCGTCGTACGAATATTCCCTGTTAAAACGAATATTCCCCGACCAATCGAATATTATATAACAACTTGTGTACTTTGCAAAATTTATAAATATTACCCACAACTATAATATTATATCAAATTCATTCTATAATATTCAAAAATAATATTTATAGAAAATTCATTTTTATTTATAAAAATTGGGGTTTTACAATAATCATACCAACAACTGTCCATCAATGCATTACAGGCCAATGAGAATTTTTACCACATCATTTGTAACATTACGGTCATGATTATACCGAATAATCCATGGTCATAATCATATCAATCAATAGTACATTTATGCACGTAAGCCACATATGACTTTTATCACAATATAAGTATAAGGATGATGACAATGATATAAGAATCCAATTAAAAGAAAGCAAAGGATAAATTTTTAAATATTTATAACTTAATTTTTCCAGAATTCAATAATGTCCAAACTGTCAACATGATACTATTTTGTGGAGTAAAATTCAAGAATAATATTGTATCAAAAATGATTTGAACAGCAAAAAAATCAATTTTTGTCATGAATAAATCCCCGGGTGAATAGTATCCTGTGAATAGTACTTCGAGAATAGTACCCCGTGAATAGTATTTTGTGAATAGTACTCATGAATAGTACTTTGTGAATAGTACTCGTGAATAGTACTTTGTGAATAGTACCACGTGAATAGTACTTTGTGAATAGTACCGTAAAAATGAATACTACTCATGGACAGTACTCCAGCATGAAAAGTTTAAAATTTAACTAGAATGTGCAAAAAATATCATTATGAAACGATACTAGATGAAACGCAAATTTCAAGAATATTCTACTAATTTCACGGAGCATAGAAGCAATACTTTAACAAAATGAGGATATAATCAGGAATATGAGACGAAATAATATTACTCACGTACTACAAAGTATGGAAGAAAATATTATTCCTATGAATACTGAACAAAACAATATCCATTACCTCAGAAGAAGACTGGATACTGGAATAGTGAGGTAGCATATTTCTCTTCTTTTTTCTCTCTATAGCTTCTCTCTTTATAATTGTTCTTGTGAGTCTTAGTGAATTGGTGAGAATGAAAGAAGAATGAGCTTCTATTTATAGAAAAATATAGTTTCGATAATCGCACGTTTTGGGGCTCGAAATATTACAGTATAATACCTTAATCTTTTCCTTTATTTTTAATTTAGTCCTTCAAGTTTTATCAAACTTGCACCACCACCCTTAATAGTACATCATATGAATCAATAGTACATTCATGTGAATCAATAGTACACACATGTGAAAAAAATAGTTACGGTATAGTACCTTCATCTATACCTCTATTTTTAATTTAGTCATGCAAGTATTATCAATCTTGCACCACCTACCCTAATAGTAAATGCATGTGAATCAATAGTACATACATGTGAACAAATAGTTATAAGCATGTGAATTAATAGCAATTAATTGCTCATTTATCAGATTAATTACCCAATTGGTCAATTAACACTAATAATCCCAACACAATGAAAATATCAATTTCATCTTTAATCAATACGAACTTATTCATCATTAATATTATAACTCACAATATTTAATAACCAGATCATTCTCAGGAAAGAGGAGGCTTTCCGATAAGGATTTTTCCCTACTGGCGTGCAATTAGGTGACCAAATCTTTCCTTGACAGAACTTTCTAGACATTGTCAATATTACAAATAATAATATGAATAACTTTGTTGTCTCAATTATTGATTTAATAATAATAAATATTATGCAGATGATATTGTGACAATAATTGAATCAATAATATGAGAGATATTATGCAGCAACTACTGTGACAACCCGAGAATTTAGAAAAATTTTACAATTTTAATTAATTGATTTAAGGTTCAATATTAGAACCTAGACAGAAAATAAGTGTATGCGTTTGATATTTTTGAGAAGAAATTTTGAAAATTTTAAAATTCTGTAAAGGATTTAGGTGAATTATTCAGGATTAAGGGTATACGTGAATATGTTCTGAGTAAATGTTATTATACGTGTACAGTGTGTGGTTAAGGGTCAAGGGTTGACCAGATAAGCTATATCAGTGACCAACCCTAATATTATATTAAGAGCGTCAACGTTCAGTTAGAAAATTCTTACGATTAACAAGAAACCCTAAAATCGATTTTGGAAACCCTAATTTTAGTTTCGAGAATCCAAAACCCTAATTCGGATGTTGAAACCCTAATCTGGGGATTTAAATTCAATGTATAAGGTTTAAACATTATTAATTATATTTAATTAGGAATAACTGATGAATGAGTTTTATACTCATAATTGAGTGCGTTTGAGCTTAATCTTTTGGTTGATTTTAAGTGTTTGTGTCTATTCATGCATGTTTTATGTTGTTTTGTAAGAATTGGGACAAAAGTTACTTGGATTGATGTTTGGGGTGGCTAAATTCGCGTTTTCGGCTTGCCATTTACACAACAGTCACTTCAGAGCCAATTTGAGTAATTCTGTAGACCATATTTCGAAACACTTAAAGAATGAAAGTTGTAGCTCTACGTCTCCTCTTTCCGGAACATCTTGCATCATCAAAATTGGAGTTTGGACTAAGAAGTTATGGCCATTTTCCCAAAGGACGTCGGAGCAAAAAATGTCAGAAAATGTTCCAGCGCTGGGGCGCCCAAATCAAGCTTATGCTCAGCGCTGGAGCACTAGGGAGCAGTGTTCTAGCGCCATGCCCAGTGTCGGGGCACTGGGGAAGTGATTGGCGAGGCTTGGACGCGTTTTGGGGCGAATTTTGATACATTTTTTACTCCAAATTGGATTGGGTTTGTTCCTAAGCTAAAAATTGGACTTGTAACCTATAAATACATGATGTAAGACATAAAATAAAGGGAGATTAGACAGATTAGACTAGATAAAATACTCCATTAGATTAGAATATTAACCCTAGTTCTTAATTAGCCATTGGAGATTGAAGAACACTGGAGATCAAAAGCAAGAACAAGAGGGGAGCATCAGATTTGCTGACAACAGATTCTA
The DNA here is from genome assembly GCA_020205505.1 of Panax japonicus. Lineage (NCBI taxonomy): Eukaryota > Viridiplantae > Streptophyta > Magnoliopsida > Apiales > Araliaceae > Panax > Panax japonicus. The sequence goes on along the minus strand of CM035096.1, from coordinate 76,735,854 downwards.
TTCACTTCTCATATCATACTTTTATCTTTTAATGTCTATTCAGTTGTGGATTCTTGGTTTTAATTCATTAATTATGAACTAACTCTTTTATTAATATTCCAATTGAACCTTTTATGTCTATAAATTAGTTATTCGTTTTATTCCAATTATTTTATGTCTAAATGAATTGTTTATATTGTCTTGTGCTTATTGCTTAACTATTTGATCAATAATTACCTCTTTACTCTAGAAGGAATTGAAAGAGGAATTCTAGGGTTAGAACTGGGCATGATAACATGTGACTTAGTTATTTGCATGACGAATAATTACGTTCGTGAATTGAATGGAAATATTTGTTCACCGCATGTAACATATAAGGAATTGGAATTGAAGGAGTTTAATTCAATTGTTTTACATATGAATATAGCAAGATTAATCTGGATTGAATAGAAGTCAACTGATCACTTGGAAAAGGACTTTTGACATTTGAGAATTTCTATTAACAATTCAGTAGGCATAATAATTGGGATAATTGGATAATTGATTTGTAGTTCATAATTGGGGATATTGAAGTCTTAATCTTTATTCATCTGAATTCATTCGTTAAAATCTTAGTTTTTATTTATTTGATTTAATTTTAGAATAATTTACTTTAATTGCTTAATTTAGTTTTCTTAATTAGAAAAATCACAATTTACAGTTGTTTAAATAAAATTGATTTGGTTAAGAATTAGTATTTGGTAATTTTTATTAAATAATTTCTCGTAGGAACGATACTTTTTTTATCACTTTATTACTTGTTGACCGTATATACTTGCACGTATTCATTGATTGCGAAATCGACCAACAATAACCCTAATTGATTTAGAAAACCCTAATTTTTGGATTAGAAAATCCTAATTTTTAATTAGGGAAAAACCCTAATCTAATTTCTAAATTAGAAAATTATTTTTCTATTAGAAACCCTAATTTTTTGTTATAAACCCTAATGACCAATTTTGACGCTAATTGCTAAATTAGCAATTTTAATTAGAAAATAATAATCCTAATTAGCAAGCTTAAATTATAATTAGGAAATTTTAATATAATTATAAAATCCTAATTATAATTTAGAAATATTAATTTTATTTTGAAAACATAATTTGGAAATTCTAGAAGAAAAAAATTTTAAACCTAAGGGTTCAAACCCTAAACCTCAAGGGTTCAAACCCTAAACCCTAAGGGTTTGACAAAGACAAATATGTCATTAAATTTAAAAGCCAATTGACCAATTTGCCCTTTTCTGCATTATTGGAGGAAACTTGCAAATCTTAACCTATAATGGGTTGGTGAACCCCCCCCCCCCCCCAAGCTTAGCATATGACTTAATACAACACCAATCAGCCAATTTTGACAGCTACATCAGCCATATACACTACATCATGACTTATATAGATTAAAAGTAAAAGAAAGTCTCACTTTATTTTTCATTTTGTCCAAGCCCATTCTCTCTCTAGAATTTCGGGACTTCGAGTGAGAGAGAGAGAATGGGGATACCTTGGTATGTCGAAGAGGTGAGGATACCTTGACTTCATTTCAGATTCTAACTCCCAGGTTATTTTCTCAACATCGTGGTTTCTCCACAAAACTTTGACTTGAGGTATAACCTTGGAGCGTAGAATATGTTTTCTTATCCAAGATTTTAACAGTTACTTCCTCATACGTTAAATCTTCCGCTATCTCGTCCGGTTCTAATTCAATATTGTGGTTTGGGTCTTACACATATTTATGTAACATAGATATGTGAAAAACATTATGAACACGAGACATACTTGGCGGTACGGCGAGTCTATAAGCCACAGTTCCTACACGATCGAGGATTAAAAATGGGTCAATGAATCGAGGATTGAGCTTTTCTCTCTTTCTAAATCTTGTAGCTCCTTTCCATGGAGCAACACTTAACAACACATGATCTCCAATATTGAATTTCACGTCCTTTCGATGAAGATCAGCATAACTCTTTTGTCGATCTTGTGAGGTTTTAATACGTTGTCGGATCGGTTGAATCTTTTCCGTAGTCATACGTACCAACTCTGGTCCCAACAACGTTGCTTCACCCACCTCATCCCAACATACTGGAAAACAAAACTTTCTTCCATATAACGCCTCAAATGGAGCCATTCCAATACTTGTTTGATAATTTTTGTTATAGGAAAACTCCACCAATGGTAAGAACTTGTCCCAACTTCCTTTAAAGTCAATGACACAGAGTCTTAATAAATCTTCAAGAGTTTAAATAGTCATCTCCGATTGCCCGTCCGTTTGAGGATGATATGCTGAACAAAATCATAAATCCGTGTCCATAGCTTTTTGCAAACTAACCTAAAATTTTGAAGTGAATCTTGGGTATCGATCAGAACTATGGGTATACCATGCAATCTTACAATCTCGTTTATGTACATACGAGCAAGACGTTCAAGTGTATAAATTTCTCATATCGGTAAGAAATGAGCGGACTTGGTCAATCTATCAACAATGACCCAAATCGCATCTATGCCTTGAAAAACCTTGGGAAGACCAGTAACGAAATCCATGATAATGTGCTCCCACTTCCATTTTGGAATTTCAAGTGGTTGAAATGGACCTTTTGGCACTTGCTGTTCCGCCTTGACTCGTTGACAAGTTAGACACCTTCAGATAAACCCCGTTATCTCTCTCTTCATATTGCTCCACCAAAATGTATGTCGAAGATCACGATATATTTTGGTACTCCCAAAATAGATTGCAAATGGTGTGGTGTGCGCCTCCATCATGATTTTATACTTGTAACAATCCATATTTTTTAATTAAATATTTATTAAATTATATAAATATTTAATGGATGTGTTTATCGTTGAATAGGTATTTGTTTAATTGATTTGATTTGATGTGATTTGATTATTTATTTGTTTAATAAATAATTAATGAGTTGAGGGAAGTAAGTATTTTAAAATAGTAATCTAATTTAATTTAATAATTAAGTTAGAGAGTTTATAATGATTAGATAAATTATTATATTATGAAATGAATTGTTATTAGAATTAATAAATTAAGTATGAAAACTTAATTAAATGAAAGTGTGACAAATAACTATATTATAGTGGTTATTAAAATAAATTAAAGTGATTTTAAGTTAGTTTTATCCAAACAATGCTTAAGGTTATTAAGTGTTTAATTTTAAATGATTTGCCAAACAAAGCCTATGGCTTTTGGATTTCTTTTGAATTTAAATTATTAACTAAATAAATAATTTATATATAAGTTATATGTTATATGTTTTTGTAACTGATGTTTTTAATAAGCGTATTATGGCCATGGCAGTTTATTTTATTTTATCAAGTTGGGTTTGGGTGTACGTCTAAATTCTAAACCTGAGTCTAAGAAAAGTTGTCTGCTAAAGGAAAGAGTCTCATAGATTTGAGATAGAAAAAATTCAAAAAAAAGTTTTTAAAAGAAATTGAGAGAGAGTCGGAGAGAAAGAAGTTGCAAGAGAAGATTATCAGTGATTAACAAATAGTTTCAAAGCAACAAAAGGTATGTTTTATAATCTTAACATATATCTCTCATAGTATAATTCCTTAGTCTCTGTGTTTTTGAAATTCACTGTGTTTTATAGTATAAAGTTCTATAATTCATATATTATAGTTGAGTATGAAATTATGAAGTTGCACTAGCATAAATATCCTATATATACATATAGGTGATTGTATGAAGAGGATATACATGTATGTGATTATGTGAATTACGATCAAAAAAAAGAAAGAAAAGAGTTTTTACAGTAAAAACATATGAGTATGAACATTTTTTGTAGTATAACAAAAATTAGTAATTAATTGTATTCTAATTGTAGAATTGAAAGTCGGGTATGTTAATTCGATATGAACTACAGAGAATTGTAGTTTAAAAGTAATCAAATTGGTGGTTATTAGAGATTACAGTGTTCACCGTGTTTAACAAATGTCAAACATGGAGTTTTGTTTTAAAATATGGTTTTCAAGGAATTTAGTTTTCAGTGATTGTTGTTTAGTGGTTTAAATTAGTATATGCATGTTGGGTAATGTGTATGTGTATAATTGGCATAAGTTATACATGTTAATTAGTGTTAGAAATTAAGTTATAGACAAAAATTGAGTTGTTCTGTTCTTCGTGGTTGGGTTCTGCAAGTTTCGACGCCACAGCGCCAAAAATGGAGCCCCAACGTCGAAATTCGCGACCCAGCGCTGAAATTCGCGCCCCAGTGCCAATCTCGCATTGCGGCGCCACTGGTTAGCCTAGTTCTCGCACCGCGGCGTGGGGACAGAAGTCTGAGTCGAACAGTTTTGGCCTCCTGTAGTAAAATGGCCATAACGTTTTCATACGAACTCCGATTGAGTTGATTAAAGATGATCCGGAATGAGGAAGAATAGACCTACAACTTTCATGCTTTAAGTATTTTAATTTGAGGTCTGTAACAGTAGTCAAAATGGTTATCTTTAGGACTGTTGTGTTTTTGGGGGCAATCGGAGGGCGTCGGGCGTGCACATATGCATGTGTAGTGCTCCTGACCATAAAAGATGATGTCCTAAGTTATAAAACATGAACGTTATTAAATATAATGATGCTTAACATTAATAAATGATGTATTAGATAAGTTATAGAAGCATAATAAGCATACACAAGAGATGCAAATCGGGCGTGTGACGATTGAACGTCGAAACGCCGTGCCAAGTGTTAACGAACTTAAAAAGTGTTTCAATTCAATTGAAATGAATATTATAGGATATAAAATGGGTTTAATATAAAACCAATAAGTAGTCCTAGCAAGATTTAAGCACTTGAATGAACTTCGAGTTTGACTAAAAAGAAATATAGTGAGTTAACACAATCTAATTGAACATTGTGTGCTAATTAATAGGAATGATTATGAGAAGTGGAGTAGAGTTTACATTACAATTACTATGTGTTGTTATGTGACTAATAGTTGATGTGTATGATTATATAATTGTGTAGGGCACGTTAAGTGCAGATAACTATAAGCTGTTAAACTATTATTGGTAAACAACGATCAAGGCGCAAGTCTTTCGGTTCCTATTTTCTACGTGGACTTGATGAACTATTCTAAATTGCATGATATGTTATACATGTTGAAATCATGAAATGTTAAAGTCAATATATGACTGCATTGTTTTGGCTAAGTAATGATGATTGAGTAAGGAACTCAATCTTTATATTTGCTATGTGAATTAAAAGCATGTATGACATGTTACTTTAATTAGATGTATATCGAGCATGTTATTATGTGATATGTGATGCATGAAAACTGTTAGACTTTGCTGGGCTGTTGAGCTCACTCTTGCAAATAACCACTTTTACAAGTCAAGATTTTAAGGTAAAGATATGTGCTGAGTGAGTTATAGAGATCTATATTCACGAAGATTACTTATGTTTTATGAGAAATGTATTTCATATTTTGAACGTAACATGTTGAATTGTAAGTTGAGATATCCAATGAATATGGATATTTAGTTATGATGTAAGACTTTGTATAGTCATTTTGTTGTAACGATTCATGATATAAGATTGAATCAAAGAGATGTAATGTAAAGGTTGCGATTCAGGGCAAGAAAGAAGGAAATGTATAAACGTTTTAAATATTCTGCAAATTTAGTGTTTTTAATATCGAATAATGATGTAAAATTAGAGATTTAATGTATGGTTAACGACCGAAGTTGAGATTTAAATGGTATGAATTTTGGGGTCGTTACAATACTTCAAGTCAGAATCGTTAGGAACACAAAGTCTGGAGTTGACTCGAAGTATTCCTTCTTCATCGATTCTTGCTTCTGGAATAGCACCTTCTTGCACTTTCTTTCTTATACGCATCAGCTCCAGGTCTGTAGCTTGAGAACCTTTAACTTTGCCCATTAAAGTCGGTTTTACTCGTATATTCGCCATCATCACATGGGTCCCTAGAGTCTTTAACTCTATCTCCATCCTTTTTAAGTCATACAAAATGGGCCTTTGCATGACAATATCGTACTCGTACCCGCATATGATCTTCTACTCAATGCATCAGCTACTACGTTTGCTTTTCCATGATGGTATTGAATGGTATGATCGTAATCTTTCAACAGCTCAAGCCAACGTCATTGTCGCATGTTGAGTTCCTTTTGAGTGAAGAAATATTTGAGGCTTTTATGATCCATATAGATCTCCACATTCTCTCCATACAGGTAATGCCTCCAAATCTTAAGCGCAAAAACGACAGCTGCCAACTCTAGATCATGACTATGATAATTCCTCTCATATTCTTTGATTTGTTGTAACGATCGAGAAATTTATAATTTAATTTAAATATTTATTGAATTAAATAAATATTTAAATAATTTATTTATTGAGAAAAATAAATAATTGATGAATTGTCATGAATTCATTTAGTAGCTAAATTAATTAATGTTAATTGAATTGAGTAATGATAATGTTATTTGTTTAATTTAATTTAAGAAGATAGTTAAATTAAATCAATTGCTTAATATTTAAGAAATTAGTTAAATTAAATGAATTGTTTAATTTAAAGGAAATAAATTAATTAAATATAGTGATGTGTCTAATTTATTAATTAAATTAGATATATAATTATTTATTAATTATAAGGTATATGATAATAAGAATTTTATTATTATTATGAGTTATTTAAATTAGCTAGACTAAGTTATTTAAATTAATCTACTAAAAGTGTGACATAAAACTATATAATATAATAATATAATAATAATTTAGTTGGGAAATAGATGGTTAGCCAAACATGGCCTTGTTGCCTTTGGTTTTTTTAACTGACGCTGCCTATTGGTTTTATACCTGACGTTAGTGGGAGTCAGTTTATATTTTTCCTACGCGTCTTATTTGTTTTCCTAAGGCTAGACAATATAGAAAACACAGAGGATAGGAGATTGAAAGAAAACCTAAGAAATTCACAGTAATTTCATTTGGTTAGCAAAGATTGTCAAAGCATAAGAAGGTAATTCTCTATAATTTGATATTATATATATATAGGTTTTACGGTAAAAAAATTTGAAGCTTTCAAACTCTATGAATTCTAGTTTCTGTAAATTGTTGTTATGTAACCTGTGTATGAGGATTATATATAGTTATGATGTTTGAGTTTGTATGAAAAGCAAGAATTCGTATGCTAATTACAGTTTAAAAAGAAAAAAAATATGACAGTGTATATTTTTCACATGGCGTGTGAATAGTACTAATTTTAGTGGCCAATTTGTATGCTAAACTGTAAATTGACACTGGCATATGGTAGTTCATAAAGATACGAACATAACGTAATTTGAATTAAGTGTTTTGGCCAAGTTTTGAGATGTCAGTGATGATTTCTGTGGAAGATGTTCAAAAATGGAGTTTTCTATGAAAAACATGGGATTTTGAGAAATTAAACCAGTTTTAGTTGATGATAAATTGTGTTAATTGGTTGTAAATGTTAACAATCATGTTTGTAATAGTCTGTACCAATTGTAGATGTTAATTTCACTGTTTAGTGGGTGAAATTCGTGTTAGTTGGGCTAAAAACGGCTACTGTTCACTGCCGAGTCTGCGTCTGTCTGTGCACTAGCGCAGCTGCGCTGGTGCCAAGGCAAAAAACGGCGCAGCTATGCCGGTCCCAAGCCTAAGTGTGGCGCAGCTGTGCCACACCCTGAACTGAGACAGTGAGGTCTGCTTGTTTGCAGGTTAGGCTTGTCGGACTTGTGTTAGTTTAGTGAGTATGTTAATGATGTTAAAACATGTTATAAACTATAATAACATATGTTAATGTGTTGAAATGCAAAGTACAAAGATTTGAAATAATTATTTAAATAAGTTATAAAATTAAACCAATTGAGATGTTTTTGAAAGATAGAGTTGAACGACTAAGTTATGTTGGTCAATGTGTAATTTCAGAAACGTTAAGTATGATAACCTAAATGGTTAGGTGCTAGGTTAGGGTTATGACCTAAATGATGGTTTAAACCCTAAAGTTAATATTCATACAATTAATTGTTGTTGCAATTTCGATGATATGTGTAGGGTAATTGGAGATTATTTCATTTGTGTAGCTTAATATCAAGGCAAGTTTTCTAACTCCATACTTTCATTGAGTTAGTTTGTTATGGTTATGCAAGTTTTCTAACTCTACCTTGTTATTATTGAGCAAGTTCTTAAATCTTAACTCTTTACATTGAGCAAAGTTTTCTAACTTCATTCTTTTCGTATTGAATGCAAGTTCCCATTCCTAAATTATTACTGTGCAAGTTCCTAACATTCTTTATGAAGATGAGCAAGCTTAACCTATCTTGCATATGATTGTTCAAGCTTATGTAACTTAATTCGTTACATTAAGCGAGATTTAGATTCCTAATTATTATTCAAAGCTTATATTGTTCTAATACATTGATTCAAGGAAGATTGTTTTAACTCTTCTATAGCACCTTGCATGTATACCATGTTTACTCAATTATATATATCATTGTTATTCAATCTTTGACTTTGATAAACTTATTCAAAACTTTATCATCGTATTAAATATTCAAGTAGTAAGACAACCTTTATTGATTGAATTAATCTATATTCGAATAGTGTTCTAAAATTCTAGAAAACACTGATAAGCTAGTTCCAAACTAAACTTTCTTTAGTGCGAAAATCCTAAATCCAAACTGAGACGAACAACCCTAACATAGGGGATTTTGTACGTGTAACGTTTAGATGTTTATGCACAATACATGGTACAAAGGGCTGATCCCCCTGAGTACGTTAAGAAGATTCTGTACAGTCTATCGACTGGTTAGGTTAAGGTAATAATACCTAAACACCGTGGACATAGTTCGTGGTCATAAGACCCTCAGATAATTAAAGTTCGAACTTGTTTTCTATTTTGATTCGTAGAATAAGTTCTTTATCATTCAGTATTCGTTGTTCACTCTCATGTTGTTATTATACTATCTTTATGTCAGTGAGCAATCGTTTTCTCACTCTTGCAATTAAACAATGCAGCTAAAGTTGAAAGAGGTGATGATCCATCTACTAGCAAGGGAAATGGCAAGATATCTAAGTGATGAAGAATTGTTTAAAGTTTATTTAAATGCTTAAAGTTTTAAGATTTGCTTTATTTTATAAAGTATTCCGCAAACTGATGTAATAATTTTAAGGTTAGATTACCTGGGATTTATTTTGAGATTATGATGTAACCCTTTAATGGGAGAGATTATTGTTTAAGTTATTTAAATTATGTCTTTATCCTTTGAATATGGGTAGTTAGATATAATAGTTTTGATAAGTGAGCACCAAATTCAGTGGAAATGAAGTACCCGAATTTGGGGGTGTCACAGGTTGGTATCCAAGCTTTAGATTATGAACCTTAGGTGGGGAAAAACCTTAGGAAGTAGCCTTTAAGAAGTCAGAAAACATAGAGGTGATTAACTTTTATCGGGTTTTAAGGAATGGATTAAGGCATCCATTGAAACTGAATAATAAAAGACCTTATGTGCTTTGTGTTAATAACTTATGTGCTCGCGAGTATCGATAATGTTAAGTAAAACTTAAAATATTTTGTTGACAGGATGTCTAACGAAGGAGGGTCCGGTCCAGCTAGAGAGGTGATACCTCAAGTACCTAGAGATGATGAACCCCGGGATATTCACGTAGTGCGGGAACAGTTGATCCAAGAGGATGAGCCTGTGACTGATCCCGAGGAGGATAGTCCAAAGGAGGAGGATGATGATGAGGAGGATCCTGAGGAGTTTCCGTCAAACTCCGTATCGACTGAGATGTATGATGCTCTGTATGACCGTAACATAGAGTTACAGGATAATGTTGAGGAGTTGAAGGAGATGTTAGAGATCCATCACGTTGAATTAGAACAAAAGGAGATAGAGATTCAGGAACTTGATTCAAAACTTGGAAACACAGAATGGGATCTAGTTCGTACCAAGGGTCAGCATGAAGACCTGTTAGCAGTGAACGAGAAGATGAAGACTGACATGGAGAAGATGAAATATGACTTCAAAGAGGAATCAGCTAAGCGTGCAAGAGCAGAGGATGCTTGTATGAAGGCGACTCAACGTGCAGACCGTGCTGAGGCTAAAGTCCAAGTGAAGAAAGCCAAGATGAAGGAGATGGATTATGCTTTAAATTCGGCGATTGATAGGGCTTAGGATTGAATCCATTATTACCCACCTCAATTTGAAGACTCGCCGTGGTTTGTGATGGATCGTAGGATGGCATATCGCATCATGGAAGAAGAACGTCGAGAGGCCATACGGCGTCTTAATATGAATAGATAGAAAATAAGAGTGATAATAATCTGTGGTTAATTATGCGAGTAATAAATTGTGAATCCCTTATTTTGAGATGAATAAAGGGATAGTATGAGTATGTAATCCTGAAACAGGTTTAGTTGAGGAAAGTGGATGTTTATAGCAGATATGCTATCTTTAGTATGCTTAAAACTTTATGAATGAATAAAATATTAGAGTTTATTTGGAATGTTATGTGTTATAGCTTTAATCTTGGAATGTTTAAGTTAAAATTTAAATACCCAAGAAGTTGAGTAGTGAACTAATAAGCGTATATTTTAACAGAAAATGCCTCCAAGAAGAAGACAACCACGTCAGCAAGTACCTCCTGAGGGGACTACTAACAATAACAATGAGACCAACGCTAATCCAGTTCAGCAGTTGGTAGCTTTGTTGATGGGAGCACTTACAAATCAACCACAAGCTCAAGTTACGACTTTCAATGAGTTCAAAGCGGTTGGACCACCAGAGTTTCAAGGGTCTATGAATCCAGTGGAATCCCAAACATGGATCATGGAAACGGAGAAGGTGTTTGGCATTGCTAGGGTTAATGAAGATCAGAAGACTGCGTTTGCAATGTTCATGCTGAAGTCTGAAGCTAGCTACTGGTGGCAAGCAAATAAAGTTCGTGGAGGACAAGGAGTGGTAGCGTGGGATAGATTTAAGGAGATTTTATTTGAAATGTAATTTCTAGTGAGTTCTCAGAACCAGTTGGAGGTGCAATTTCTTGAACTTAAGCAAGGAACTATGATGGTGCCAGAATATGCTGCGAAGTTTAACGAGTTGACAAGGTTTGCCACTTATCAAGTCAATACGGATGAGCGTAAGGCGAGAATGTTCGAACAAGGATTGAAACCCTGGCTGTATAGCAAGGTTTCAATGTTCCAGCTAAATACATTTGCGGCTGTACTGGAAAAGGCAATCATCGCAGAAGGTGGAAGCGATGCCTTGACCAAGTATAACCAAGATCAGAAGAAAAGGAAGAATTATAACGAGAATAAGGCTGGTGGAAGTAATGTTCGAAGTAACCATCAGAAGAGGAAATGGAACGAGAATTCGACTACGGGAGGACATCAGGGAAGTCAGCAGAAAAAAAAGTTTGAAGCTTGTGCTACTTGTGGAAAGAATCATACTGGGGTGTGTTTGAAAGGAAAGAGGGTGTGTTTCAACTATGGTCAGGAGGGACACATTGCACCGAACTATTTTAGTCCGAAGAAAGGAGCATGTTTTACCTGCGGTTCAAAGGATCATATGTCTCGTGATTGTCCCAAGAAGCCAGCAGGAAGTGCAAGTGGTGGAAAAGGAAATAACAATAGTAGTGGTGCATTGACCATCACTGGACCAGCTCAGTCAAGCCAGCATACTGCAAGAACTTTTAATATGACCGTGCAGGTTGCTGTTCAGTCTAAGGATGTGGTGTTAGGTATCATTCCGATTAATGGTATTAATGTTTATATACTATTTGATTCGGGTGCTACTTGTTCATTTATATCCGATGAATTTGCTCAGAACTTAGATTTGCCCCAGGAAGAATTAGAATTTCCCTTAAATATAGAGATTGCGAATAAGGAAGTGATTTATGTTAGATTTGTATATAAGAATTGTAAAGTGGTTATAAAGGGTCAAGAGATGAGGGTAGACTTGATACCAATTAGACTGGGGGGAGTTTGATGTTATACTGGGAATTGATTGGTTATTCAATCACGGAGCAGTGATTGATTGCCAAAGAAAATGTGTTAACCTTATGACTCCGTCAAAGGTTGTGTTCTATGGCAGCAAATCACCTCGACAAGTAAGTTGTCTGACGGTGATGCAAGCTAAGAAGTTGTTAAGACAAGGATGTGTAGGATACTTAGCCTACATAGTTGATACACAACAGAAAAGTGCAAAGTTAGAAGAGATACCGATCATAAGAGATTTTGCAGACGTATTTCCAGACGATTTACCGGGTCTTCCGCCAGATCGACAAATTGAGTTCGTGATTGATTTAGTACCAGGAACATGCCTGATATCTAAGGCACCATACAGAATGGCACCGGTAGAGATGAAAGAGTTGATGGTGCAACTGCAAGAATTACTCGACAAGAAGTATATCCAGCCGAGCGTATCGTCATGGGGAGCGCCAGTGTTATTTGTTAAGAAGAAGGATGGATCGATGCGGCTCTGCATTGACTATCGAGAATTGAATAAGGTTATGATTAAAAATAAGTATCTGTTACCAAGAATCGACAACCTGTTTGATCAACTGAAGGGGGCGAGATATTTTTCAAAGATAGACTTAAGGAGTGGTTATCATCAGTTGAAGGTGAGGCCAGAAGACGTACCGAAGACGGCATTCAGAACTCGGTATGGTCATTACGAGTTTTTGGTTATGTCATTTGGTTTAACCAATGCACCTGCAGCGTTCATAGATTTGATGAACATGGTGTTTAAACCATTCTTAGATAAATTTGTGGTAGTGTTTATTGATGATATCTTGGTGTATTCTAAGACTAAGGAGGAACATGTAGAACACTTAAGATTAACGTTGGAGACATTGAGAAATGAGAAGTTGTATGCAAAATTTTCAAAATGTGAGTTTTGGATGAAACGTGTACAGTTTCTCGGGCATGTTATTGATAAAGATGGAATTTCGGTAGATCCATCAAAAGTTGAAGATGTAGTAAACTGGGATCAGCCGAAGACACCGTCAAAGATAAGGAGTTTCTTAGGATTGGCAGGTTAGTATAGGCATTTTATTCAAGATTTTTCCAAAATCGCAACCCCGTTGACGAATTTAACCAGGAAGGCGGTTAAGTTTGTTTGGACGGAGAAGTGTGAGGAAAGTTTTCATGAATTGAAGAAGAGATTGAGCTCAACACCTGTGTTGTCATTGCCTGATGATACAGGAAATTTTATGGTGTATAGTGACGCATTGCATAAAGGACTAGGATATGTGCTTATGCAGAACGGCAGAGTTATTGCGTATGCATCACGTCAATTAAAAGATTACAAGAAGGGGTATCCGACTAATGACTAAGAGTTGGCGATAGTGGTGTTTGCCCTGAATATTTGGAGACATTATCTTTACGGAGTGAGGTGTGAGATATATACTGACCATAAAAGTCTGAAGTATATCTTTACACAAAAAGACTTAAACATGCGATAAAGAAGATGGTTGGAACTAATCAAAGATTATGATTGCGAGATTTTCTATCATCCCGGAAAGGAGAATGTTGTTGATGATGCCTTAAGTAGGAAGGGACGAGAGAAGTTAATGTTGTTGACTGCTCAGGATAAGTTGGTGTCGGAAATGGTTAAAATGGAGTTGGAAATTAAATATCCGACAGAAACTGATGAAAAGTTGTCCCAGGTGGGAAACAATTCAAAGTTGGTAGAGAAAGTGAACAATGCACAAATGCAGGATGAAGACTGCGACAAGATAAAATAGAAAATAGCTGAAGTTGAGGAAAACAAATTCAAAATCGATTCGGAAGGGTTACTTCGGTTCGAAGAGAGAATTTGGGTACCGTAAGTACCAGAAATTAAAGAAGAAATTCTGAGTGAAGCTCATAACTCAAGATATTCGATTCACCCTAGAAGTACGAAGATGTACCAAGATCTTAAACATCATTTTTAGTGGCCGAATATGAAGAGAGATGTGGTTGAATGTGTGGCGAAATGCTTAACGTGTCAGAAAGTTAAAGCTGAACATCAAAGACCAAGCGGATTGTTACAATCGTTAGAGATACCAGAATGGAAATGGGAGCATATCACAATGGATTTTGTGGTAGGTCTTCCAACGACTCAGCAAGGGTATGACGCCGTTTGGGTGATTGTTGATCGATTGACGAACTCGGCACACTTTTTGTCGATCAAGATTTGATTTACCCTAGATCGGTTAGCAAAACTGTACGTGAAGGAAATTATGTCAAGACACGGTGTACCTGTGTCCATTATATCAAATAGAGATCCATGTTTTACATCTAATTTCTGGAAATGACTACAAAAATGTTTAGGAACACAGTTGAGAATGAACACAGTTGAGAATGAACACAACATACCATCCTCAAACCGACAGACAAAGCGAGAGAACCATCCAAACACTAGAAGATATGCTCAGAGCATGTATTATGGATTTCAAGGGAAATTAGGATGATCATTTACCATTGGTTGAATTTTCATATAATAATAGTTATCACGCGAGTATTGACATGCCGCCTTACGAAGTGTTATACGGCAGAAAATACAGAATTCCGTTATGCTGGGATGAGGTAGGAGAACGTCAGCTATTGGGTCCAGAGTTGGTGCAACAAACCGTCGAAATCATTAAAGTGATTCGAGCAAGATTGATAGCTGCACAAGATAGACAGAAGAAATATGCCGATCAGCACCGCCAAAATCGGGAGTTTGATGTTGGTAGTTAGGTTTTCTTGAAAGTATCTCCCTAGAAGGGGAAAATTCGATTTGGCAAGAAAGGGAAATTAAGCCCTAGGTTTATATGTCATTTCGAAGTGCTTCGACGGGTTGGCAAAGTGGCGTACGAGGTAGCCTTACCTCCAGAGTTAATGCATATCCATAATGTTTTTCACATCTTGGTATTGAGACCATATAAGCCTGATTATAGGCATATTATAGAATATGAGTTGTGAGACCCCGAATTTTATGAATAAAGATTTAAATTTGTCGAAATATTTTTTTAAATATTATGGTGTGGATTTGATATAATGTTATAGTTGTGGGTAATATTTATAAAGTTTCCAAAGTATGCAAGTTGTTGTATAATATTCGATTAGTCGGGGAATATTCTTTTTGTCGGGAAATATTCGTACGACGGCACAATCATTGGTGGACCCCACAACGGAAGTATTGTCGTAGTTAGAAAACGACAAAATTATCTTTCTATAAAAATAACGGCGGAGGTGTTACCGTTAAAACTGTTGAACTACCTGGTAGTAAAAGTACAGTAATACGCGTGGTTGCATAGTAGCACACGGTATTGATTATTGATGCTTACGTGAGAAGTCACTCAGTTATACTCAATTATTGCTACAGTAATTGCTGCATCATATCTTTCATATTATTGATTCAATTATTGTTACAGTATCATCTGCATAATATGTTATATTATTACATCAATAATTGAGACGACAAAGTTATTCATATTATTATTTGTAATATTGACAATGTCTAGAAGTTCTATCAAAGAGATGTTAGATAATCTAATTGTGCGCCAATAGGGAGAAATCCTTATCGGAAAGCCCCCTCTTTCATGGGAACGACCTGGTTGTTAAATATTGTGAGTTATAATATTAATGATGAATAAGTTGTATTGATTAAAGATGAAATTGATTGTTCCATTGTATTGAGATTATTAGTGTTAGTGGAAATTGATATTTATTTCGATGATAATTGATGTCTGGAGGTTATATTGTTCACTCGGGTATTCGAAGCACTTTTCGTGTCAGAGTACTATTTATGAGTTACTATTTATGAGTTACTATTCATGGGGTACTATTGACTCACATTCTTATACTATTAGGGGTGGTGGTGCAAGATTGATAATACTTGCATGACTAAGTTAAAAATTGAGGTATAGATGGAGGTACTATACTGTAATTGTTTTTATCACATGATTAGAACTATTGAGTCACATGATTTACTATTGATTCACATTATTTACTATTAGGGGAGGTGGTGCAAGTTTGATAATACTTGCAGGACTAAATTAAAAATGAAGAAAAAGAGGAAGGTATTATACTGTAATATTTCGAGCCCCAAAACGTGCAATTATCGAAACTATATTTTCCTATAAATAGAAGCTCATTCTTCCTCCATTTCTCATCAATTCACTAAAGCTATAGAGCACTTATTATAGAGAGAAATTATAGAAAAAAAAGAAGAGAAGTCTACTACCTCACTATTCAAGTATCCAGATTTCTTCTAAGGTAGGGAGTATTGTTTCTTTCTTAATTATGAAGAGAACTTCCGTTATTCCATTCTTTATTATTATTTTGGAATAACCTATATACGCTACCCTATACTTGGTGAAATTCTTCTGTTATTCCATTCTTTGTTATTATATTGGAATAACCTGTCTATGCGAAGTACTGCATACTTGGTAAAATTCTTCTATTATTCTATTCTTTATCATTCTGTTGGAACATCCTGTCTGTGCTTTACGCATGACATGGTTCCATTATTTATCATTCTGTTGGAACATCTTGTTTGTGCTTTACGCATGACCTAGTTCCATTATTTATCATTCTGTTGGAACATCCTGTCTGTGCTTTACGCATGACCTGGTTCCGTTAATTATTATTCTGTTGGAATATCTTGTCTGTGCGTTTACGCATGACCTGGTTCCGTTATTTATTATTCTATTGGAATAACTTGTCTGTGTGGTCTATCGCATGCCTGGTGATTTCTTTTGTTATTTCATTCTTCATTATACTCAGTTGGTTAAAGTTTTGACTTCTATACTACATGAAATTAGTGGAATATCCTTGATATTTGTGCTTCATCCAGTATCTTTTCATGGAAATATTCTTCTGAGCATTCTTGAATTTTACTCTACAAAGAAGTATCATGTTGACAATTTGGACGTTATTAGTTCATGGATAAATTAATTCTTGAACTTGTTTTATTGAATTCTTATATCATTGTCATCATCCTCATGTTTATATTATGTTGAAAGTCATCTTTGGTCGTAATGCATAGATGGATTTGGTATGATTATGACCAGGGATTATTCGGTATAATCATGACCGTATTGTTACAAATGATATGAAAAAAATCCTCATTGGCCCGTAGAGCATTGATGGACAGTTTTTGGTATGATTATGGCTATGGATTCTCTTCGGCCAAGGGTGCAAAGATGAATTGTTTTATAGCATGATCAGGACCGTTGATGAAAACACAATTATCTTTGGCCCGTAGAGCATGGATAATTCGTGGTCGTGATACTAAAGAATATCCTTGGCCTGTAGTGCAGGGATGATTAAATGATGTGGATTATTTATTAAGCTGAGTCTCAGCGATAAAAGTGATGAAAAACCTTTTTAAATCATAGAAGATAGTAGATTTTATTCTCTACTTGACTCTTCTAATGGATTGCTTGTTCCATTGCAGTTAAACTTGATGTTTGTTATATTTTATCATTTTAACACTGTTGAAGGCTAACGATAATTTATTCTGCATTTTCTTAGTCATAATATTTCTTACTGGACTAGTTGAGCTCACTCTTTTGCTTTCATTGTTCTCTTCAGGAAATGAGAATATAGCTGAGACGAGTTGGGGAATGGAGTGACGGTCCAGAGAATAACATTAGTAGTCCTCACTATTCTATAAAATAGTGTAATAATAAATGTAATGAGAACTTTATTTGAGTTTTTATACTCTTTACGAGACATTACCCGTGTTTAAACTCTCAGCTATGTTTTTTCGTATTGTACACGACAGTTGTATAATTAAGTTTGTATTTGAATTTTTGTACCATGTATTTGGCGACCCAAGATGGGTGATGTATACCTGTTTTGGGGGCGTCACAGTTGGTATCAAAGCTTAGGGATATGATCTCTGGCTGAGATGTGAGACAAGAACTAGGAGGGGAGAGACGGGTAATTCCTTCGCTAGTATGACCTACCTAAGTTTATTTGGCATTTAATTGGTCGATCAGAGTATAGGGATAATATATGATATGTTAATTAACCTTTGTTTTGTGGCAGTATCTAAAAATGACATCTGAGAATGTTGAGAATAGCAATGGAGCACAGGAGACCGTCGATTCTCCTCAGATCAATTATCACGACAATGTGCAACAGGATGGCGATAATCCTCCTGTAAACACCAACACTGATCAATTAATGAACGACAGTACGTTTAGGAGTTTTTTTTTGAATTCATGCAACATCAGGCGAAGGCGGCTCCTGTTCATAATGCAGGAGGAAACAATGGCAACCCACGGTTGGTCACCGCTAAGAAATTCAAGGAGCTGGGACAACCGGAGTTTTTGGAAAAGCCAGAACCACTTACGGCAGAGACGTGGTTAAAGCAGATCACCAAGATATTTGATATCTTGGGATGCTTCGAGAAACAAAAGGTTCCCTTTGCCACCATTATGTTGCGTGAAGAGGCAGATAACTGGTGGAAATCTGTAAAACGTACCCAGCCTGACGCACTCAAGATGTCTTGGGAGAAGTTCCAAGAGCTTTTCAATGACAAGTACTTACTTGAAAGTATTCATCACATGAAGGAGGTGGAGTTTATCAAGTTGGAACAAAACAATATGACCGTGTCGCAAAACGAGGCTAAATTTGCGGAGTTATCCCGGTTTGCATCCCATTTGGTCGATAATGAGGAGCGAATGACGCGAATGTTTTTAAGAGGTTTGAAACCAGAGATACGACAATATCTTGTTTCTCATAAACTGTGTTTGTATTCAGATGTTGTAAATAGGGCTCAGTTGGTGGAGCGCGATAACGAGTCAACGCAACCAAAAGAGAGCAGCCGAAAAAATGATAGTACTGGTGATAACAGTCGTCAAAGCAGTGACAATAAGCATGGAGGGAATCAACATGCAAGAAATGGTAACCACTTCGGTGGTAATCATGGTCAAGATAATAAAAGTGGAAAATTCAAGAAGAGAAGATTTAACGATGATGGGAAGACGTCGGCAGCAACACCAACACTAGCAACAAATTCTAGGGGAGGAGAACGACCGCCAGTTAGATGCTATAGATGCAGAGAGGAAGGACACATAAGTCCAAATTGTTCACAGCCTTCCAAGGTATGTTTTAGTTGTGGAAAAGAAGGTCACATAGCTCGATTTTGTCCTATAGCGAAATCAAGTCCAACTGGGACGGTGCCACCAAAGGCGGATACGGACAAAACAAAGTCGGTGGTTTCAGGAAGACCATTTTTTGTGACTTCTCAAAAAAGCGAGTAACCCAAACGAAGTTTGCACGAGTTAGTTAATTATAAATTCTTGCAAAGTCTATACCTTATTAGATACCGGTTCTACCCATTCTTTTATCTCTCTTGCTTGCGCTCAACGTTTAAATTTGACTCCGGAGAAATTAGATTTTGAATTATCAGTTGAAACTCTGTTAGGAGAAACCTTCATTACATTTGTTATCCAAGTCTTGGATGAGAGTCACAGTTTTGAATGACATTTCTATTGTTAATAAATTTCATGACGTATTCTTGAAAACTTCTTAGCCTACCCCTAGAGCGTGAAATCGAATTTTGTATTGACCCCAGTACAAAATACATTTATAAAACCCTTAAATATTTCTTCAACTAAAGCGAACGTAACATGCGCCAAAGATGTTGGCTCGAGCTGTTAAAGATTACGATCGTACCATTAAATGCCATCGTGGGAAAGAGAAGGTGGTAGCTGACGCGTTGAGTAGAAGATCGTATGCATTTACGAGTGCGATGTTGTTAACACAAAGACCCATTTCGTACGACTTACAAGTAATGAAGATAGAGTTAAAGACTCTAGGAACCCACGTGAAGATAACAAATATACGATTAGAATTTACTTTAATCAATAAAGTTAAATCCGCTCAAGCTACACACCCGGAGCTGATGAATGAAGAAGGTTCAAGAGGGCGTTATTCTAGAAGCAAGAATCGACGAAGAGAGGAAATCTCAACCCTCGATTTAGTTGGCCCATTTGAAATCCTCGATCGAGTAGGAACTGTGGCCTATAGACTCGCTTTACCACTAAGTATGTCTCATGTTCATAATGTTTTTTTCGTATCGATATTACGTAAATATGTAGACGACCCAACCCACATTATTGAATTAGAACTAGACGAGATAACAGAAGATTTAATGTATGATGAGATACGTGTTAAAATCTTGGATAAGAAGAAACGTATTCAACACTCAAAGGTTATACCTCAAGAGTTAGAATCTGAAATGAAGTCAAGGTACCCTCACCTTTTCGGCATACCAGGTACGTACGTAAATTTCGAGGGTGAAATTTCATAAGGAGGGGAGATTGTGAGACCCCGAATTTTATGAATAAAGATTTAAATTTCTCGAAATATTTTTTTAAATATTATGGTATGGATTTGATATAATGTTATAATTGTGGGTAATATTTATAAATTTTACAAAGTATGCAAGTTGTATAATATTCGAT
Source organism: Panax japonicus (assembly GCA_020205505.1). Taxonomy (NCBI): domain Eukaryota; kingdom Viridiplantae; phylum Streptophyta; class Magnoliopsida; order Apiales; family Araliaceae; genus Panax; species Panax japonicus. Next base: position 76,715,409 of record CM035096.1, on the reverse strand, counting down.
TGGTCGGAGAATATTTTTTTGCTGGGGAATATTCGTACGACGGCACAATCATTGGTGGACCCCACAACGGAAGTATTGTCGTAGTTAGAAAATAACAAAATTATCTTTCTATAAAAATAATGGCGGAGGTGTTACCGTTAAAACTATTAAACTACCTGGTAGTAAAAGTACAGTAATACATGTGGTTGCATAGTATTACACGGTATTGATTATTGATGCTTACGTGAGAAGTCACTCAGTTATACTCAATTATTGCTACAGTAATTGTTGCATCATATCTTTCATATTATTGATTCAATTATTGTTACAGTATCATCTGCATAATATGTTATATTATTAAATCAATAATTGAGACGACAAAGTTATTCATATTATTATTTGCAATATTGACAATGTCTAGAACTTCTGTCAAAGAGAGGTTTGATAATCTAATTGTGCGCCAATAGGGAGAAATCCTTATCGGAAAGCCCCCTCTTTCCCGGGAACGATCTGGTTGTTAAATATTGTGAGTTATAATATTAATGATAAATAAGTTGTGTTGATTAAAGATGAAATTGATTATTCCATTGTGTTGGAATTATTAGTGTTAGTGGAAATTGACATTTATTTTGATGATAATTGATGTCTGGAGGTTATATTGTTCACTCGGGTATTCGGAGCACTTTTTATGTCGAAGTACTATTCACGAGTTACTATTCATGAGTTACTATTCACGAGGTACTATTGACTCACATTCTTATACTATTAGGGGTGGTGGTGAAAGATTGATAATACTTGTATGACTAAGTTAAAAATGGAGGTATAGATGGAGGTACTATACTGTAATTATTTTTATCACATGATTAGAACTATTGAGTCACATGATTTACTATTGATTCACATTATTTACTATTAGGGGAGGTGGTGCAAGTTTGATAATACTTGCAGGACTAAATTAAAAATGATGAAAAAGAGGAAGGTTTTATACTGTAATATTTTGAGCCCCAAAACGTGTAATTATCGAAACTATATTTTCCTATAAATAGAATCTCATTCTTCCTTCATTTCTCACCAATTCACTAAAGCTATAGAGCACTTATTATAGAGAGAAACTATAGAGAGAAAGAAGAAGAGAAGTCTGCTACCTCACTATTTAAGTATCCAATTTTCTTCTAAGGTAGGGAGTATTATTTCTTTTTATTCATGAAGAGAACTTTCGTTATTCCATTCTTTATTATTCTGTTGGAATAACCTGTATACGCGGACTACCATATACTTTTGTGCTTTATGCATGACCTGGTTCCATTATTTATCATTTTGTTGGAACATCCTGTCTATGCTTTACGCATGACCTGGTCCATTATTTATCATTCTGTTGGAACATCATGTCTGTGCTTTACGCATGACCTGGTTCCGTTAATTATTATTCTGTTGGAATATCCTGTCTGTGCGTTTACGCATGACCTGGTTCCGTTATTTATTATTTTATTGGAATAACCTGTCTGTGCGGTCTATCTCATGCGTGGTGATTTCTTTTGTTATTCCATTCTTTATTATACTCATTTGTTTAAAGTTTTAACTTCTATACTACATGAAATTAGTGGAATATCCTTGATATTTGCGCTTCATCCAGTATTTTTTAATGGAAATATTCTTCTGAGCATTCTTGAATTTTACTCTACAACGAAGTATCATGTTGACAATTTGGACGTTATTAGTTCATGGATAAATTAATTCTTGAATTTGTTTTATTGAATTCTTATATCATTGTCATCACCCTCATGTTTATATTATGTTGAAAGTCATCTTTGGCCGTAATGCATAGATGGACTGGGTATGATTATGACCAGGGATTATTCGGTATAATCATGACCGTAATGTTACAAATGATGTGAAAAAATCCTCATTGGCCCGTAGAGCATTGATGGACAGTTTTTGGTATGATTATGGCTATAGATTCTCTTCGGCCAAGGGTGCAAAGATGAATTGCTTTATGGCATGATCAGGGTCGTTGATGAAAACATGATTATCTTTGGCCTGTAGAGCATGGATAATTCGTGGTCGTGATACTAAAGAATATCCTTGGCCTGTAGTGCAGAGATGATTTAATGATGTGGATTATTTATTAAGCTGAGTCTCAGTGATAAAAATGATGAAAAAACTTTTTAAATCATAAAAGATAGTAGATTTTATTCTCTATTTGACTCTTCTAATGGATTGCTTGTTCCGTTGCAGTTAAACTTGATGTTTGTTATATTTTATCAGTTTAACACTGTTAAAGGCTAACGATAATTTATTCTGCATTATCTTAGTCATAATATTTCTTACTGGGCTAGTTGAGCTCACCCTTTTGCTTTCATTGTTCTCTTCAGGAAATGAGAATATAGCTAGGACGAGTCGGAGAACGGAGTGACGGTCCAGAGAATAGCATTAGTAGTCCTCACTATTCTATAAAATAGTGTAATAATAAATGTAATGAGGACTTTATTTGAGTTTTTATACTCTCTACGAGACATTACCCATGTTGAAACTCTCAGCTATGTTTTGTCGTATTGTACACGACAGTTATATAATTAAGTTTGTATTTGAATTTTTGTACCATGTATTTGGCGACCCAAGATGGGTGATGTATACCTGTTTTGGGGGCGTCACATGAGCCCTTACAGTTTGAAAAAGACTTAACATATGAAGAAGTCCCTGTTCAAATTATTGACAGAAAAGAGCAAGTACTGAGCAATAAGGTGATACCTTTTGTTAAGGTAATCTGGAGGAACCACAATGCTGAGGAAGCTACGTGGGAACTTGAAAATGTTATGATGAAGAATTATCCTCAATTGTTTGCTTGATTTTGCATAGCGATTCTAGGGACAGAATCTTGTTAAGGAGGGAAGAATGTAATGAATGAATTTTTCGAGTTGTGATTCTGGGGACAGAATCCTTTTAAGGAGGGAAGGATGTAACGATCGAGAAATTTGTAATTTAATTTAAATATTTATTAAATTAAATAATTATTTTAAATAATTTATTTATTGAAAAAAAAAATTGATGAATTGTCATGAATTCATTTAGTAGCTAAATTAATTAATGTTAATTATTCGAGTAATGATAATGTTATTTGTTGAATTTAATTTAAGAAGATAATTAAATTAAATCAATTGCTTAATATTTAATAAATTAGTTAAATTAAATGAATTATTTAATTTAAAAGAAATAAATAAATTAAATATAGTGATGTGTCTAATTTATTAGTTAAATTAGATATATAATTATTTATTAATTATAAGGTATATGATAATAAGAATTTTATTATTATTATGAGTTATTTAAATTAGCTAGACTAAGTTATTTAAATTAATCTACTAAAAGTGTGACATAAAACTATATAATATAATAATATAATAATAATTTAGTTGGGAAATAGATGGTTAGCCGAACATAGCCTTGCTGCTTTTGGTTTTTTTAACTGACGCTACCTATTGGTTTTATACATGCCGTTAGTGGGAGTCGGTTTATATTTTTCCTATGTATCTTATTTGTTTTCCTAAGGCTAGATAATACAGAAAACACAGAGGAGAGGAGATTGAGAGGAAACCTAAGAAATTCACATCAATTTCAGTTGGTTAGCAAGGATTGTCTAAGCATAAGAAGGTAATTCTCTATAATTTGATATTAAATATATATAGGTTTTACGGCAAAAAATTTTGAGGCTTTCAAACTCTGTGAATTCTAGTTTCTGTAAATTGTTGATATGTAACATGTGTATGAGGATTATATATAGTTATGATGTTTAAGTTTGTATGAAAATCAAGAATTCGTATGCTAATTAAATTTTAAAAGAAAACAATATGACAGTGTATATTTTTCATATGGCGTGTGAATAGTACCAATTATAGTGGCTAATTTGTATGCTAAACTGTAAATTGACGCTGACATATGGTAGTTCATTAAGATACGAACATAACGTAATTTGAATTAAGTGTTTTGGCCAAGTTTTGAGATGTCAGTGATGATTTCTGTGGAAGATGTTCAAAATGAAGTTTTGTATGAAAACATGGGATTTTGAGAAATTAAACTAGTTTTAGTTGATGATAAATTGTGTTAATTGGTTGTAAATGTTATTAATCATGTTTGTAATAGTCTGTACCAATTGTAGATGTTAATTTCACTGTTTAGTGGGTGAAATTCGTGTTAGTTGGGCTAAAAACGGCTACTGTTCACTGTTGAGTCTGTGTCTGTCTGTGTACTAGTGCAGCTGCGCTGGTGCCAAGGCAAAAAACGACGCAGCTGCGCCGATCCCAAGCCTAAGTGTGGCGCAGCTGCGTCACACCCTAAACTGAGACAGTGAGGTCTGCTTGTTTGCAGGTCAAGCTTGTCAGACTTGTGTTAGTTTAGTGAGTATGTTAATGATGTTAAAACATGTTATAAACTATAATAACAGATGTTAATGTGTTGAAATACAAAGTACAAAGATTTGAAATAATTATTTAAATAAGATATAAAATTAAACCAATTGAGATGTTTTTGAAAGATAGAGTTGAACGACTAAGTTATGTTGGTCAATGTTTAATTTTAGAAACGTTAAGTATGATAACCTAAATGGTTAGGTGCTAGGTTAGGGTTATGACCTAAATGATGGTTTAAACCCTAAAGATAATTTTCATACAATTAATTGTTGTTGCGATTTTGATGATATGTGTAGGGTAATTGGAGATTATTTCATTTGTGTAGCTTACAATCAAGGCAAGTCTTCTTACTCCATACTTTCATTGAGTTAGTTTGTTATGGTTATGCAAGTTTTCTAACTCTACCTTGTTATTATTGAGCAAGTTCTTAAATCTTAACTCTTTACATTGAGCAAAGTTATCTAACTTCATTCTTTTCGTATTGAATGCAAGTTCCCATTCCTAAATTATTACTGTGCAAGTTCCTAACATTCTTTATGAAGATGAGTAAGCTTAACCTATCTTGCATATGTTTGTTCAAGCTTATGTAACTTAATTCGTTACATTAAGCGAGATTTAGATTCCTAATTATTATTCAAAGCTTATATTGTTCTAATACATTGATTCAAGGAAGATTGTTTTAACTCTTCTATAACACCTTGCATGCATACCATGTTTACTCAATTATATATATCATTGTTATTCAATCTTTGACTTTGATAAACTTGTTCAAAACTTTATCGTCGTATTAAATCTTCAAGTAGTAAGCAAACCTTTATTGATTGAATTATTCTATATTCGAATAGTGTTCTAAAATTCTAGAAAACACTGATAAGCTAGTTCCAAACTAAACTTTCTTTAGTGCGGAAATCCTAAATCCAAACTGAGACGAACAACCCTAACATAGGGGATTTTGTACGTGTAACGTTTAGATGTTTGTGCACAATACATGGTACAAAGGGTTGATCCCCCTGAGTACATTAAGAAGAGTCTGTACAGTCTAACGACTGTTGAGGTTAAGGTAATAATACCAAAACACCGTGGACATAGTTCGTGGTCATAAGACCCTCAGATAATTAAAGTTCGAACTTGTTTTCTATTTTGATTCGTAGAACAAGTTCTTTATCATTCAGTATTCGTTGTTCACTCTCATGTTGTTATTATACTATCTTTATGTCAGTGAGCAATCGTTTGCTCACTCTTGCAATTAAACAATGCAGCTAAAGTTGAAAGAGGTGATGATCCATCTACTAGCAATGGAAAGGGCAAGATGTATAAGTGATGAAGAATTGTTTAAAGTTTATTTAAATGCTCAAAGTTTTAAGATTTGCTTTATTTTATAAAGTATTCCGCAAACTGATGTAATAATTTTAAGGTTAGATTACCTGGGATTTGTTTTGAGATTATGATGTAACCCTTTAATGGGAGAGATTATTGTTTAAGTTATTTAAATTATGTCTTTATCCTTTGAATATGAGTAGTTAGATATAATAGTTTTGATAAGTGAGCACCAAATTCGGTGGAAATGAAGTACCCAGATTTGGGGTTGTCACAGTTGTCGTGAGGTATAGGCTATGACTTTCCTATATTGCATGAGAACACATCCTACCCTTTGCCTGAAGCATCACTGTAGATAACAAATCCCTCCGAGCCAGATGGTATTGTCAAAACAGGTGCTGAAATGAGTCTTCTCTTGAGTTCTTGAAAACTCTTCTCACATTCCTCGCTCTAACCAAATTTTTTATCTCTTCAAGTCAGCTGAGTTAATAGAGTAGTGATTCGAGAAAACCCTTCTACGAATCTCCGATAATAACCAGCTAAGCCGAGAAAGCTACGTAATTCGGTCACTGACTTAGGTTACTCCCAGCTTTGAATTGCTTCAATCTTTGCCGGGTCGACAGATATTCCATGATTTGATATCACGTGCCCAAGGAATGTTACTTCCTCAAGCCAGAACTCGCATTTCTTCAACTTGGCATAAATCATGTTTTCACGAAACTTTTGGAGTATCAGCTTTAAGTGTTGCTCATGATCTTCACGACTTTTGGAGTAAATGAGGATGTCATCAATAAAGACAACCACAAGGTGATCCAAATATTCCGTGAATACTCGGTTCATCATATCCATGAAGACAGCAGGAGCATTAGTCAATCCAAAAGATATGACTAGAAATTCGTAATGCCCGTACCGAGTTCTGAAAGCAGTCTTTAGAATGTCATCAGTTTTACTCTTCAACTGATGATATCCAGAACGAAGATCGATATATCTTTGAAAAGAATTTGGCACCTTACAACTGGTAAAACAGGTCATCAATGCAAGGCAACTGGTATCTATTTTTGATGGTGACATGATTCAACTCCCAATAATCAATACAAAGTCGCATACTTCCATCTTTCTTCTTCACGAATAGAACAGGAGCACCCCAAGGTGACGTACTAGGTCAAATGAAACCGATGTCTAACAATTCCTGTAGTTGGTTTTTTAACTCCTGAAGTTCAATAGGAACCATTCGATATGGGGCTTTGGAAATGGGTTTTGTACCGGACTCAAGGTCGATACAAAATTCAATTTCACGCTCTGGGGGTAGGCCATGAAGTTCTTCAAGGAATACGTCAGGAAATTTATTAACAATAGAAATATCATTCAAATCTGACGTATTTTTGTTTAAATCTGTGACATGGGCTAAGAAAGCTTGACATCCATTTTTCAATAAACGAATAGCTTTATGGCTTGATATGACAGTGATTGACTTTAGTGGTTTGGTTGCTTGAATTCGCATAATATGTTGGTTAGGAATATGAAAGCTAACAACCTTACGAAAACAATCGATTTTAGCATGATGAGTAGTTAACCAATCAATATCTAAAATCACATCAAATGCAAGTATTTTCAAAGAGATAAGATCGACAGGTAACGTGCAGTTACTGATTTGAATCAAACAAAACTTATAAACAGTGGATGTAATGAAGGTTTCTCCCAATGGAGTTTCAACAAATAAATCAAAGTCTAATAGTACATGCATGTGAAAAAAATAGTTACGGTATAGTACCTTCATCTATACCTCTATTTTTAATTTAGTCATGCAAGTATTATCAATCTTGCACCACATCCCTTAATAGTAAATGCATGTGAATCAATAGTACATACATGTGAACAAATAGTTATAAGCATGTGAATTAAAAGCAATTAATTACTCATTTATCCGATTAATTACCCGATTGGTCAATATAACCTCCAGACATCAATTATTATCGAAATAGATGTTGATTTCCATTAACACTAATAATCTCAATACAATGAAAATATCAATTTCATCTTTAATCAATACGAACTTATTCATCATTAATATTATAACTCACAATATTTAACAACCAGATCATTCCCAGGAAAGAGGGGGCTTTCCGATAAAGATTTCTCCCTATTGGCGCGTAATTATGTGACCAAACCTCTCCTCAACAGAACTTTCTAGATATTTTCAATATTGCAAATAATAATATGAATAACTTTTTCATCTCAATTATTGATTTAATAATAATAAATATTATGCAGATGATACTGTGACAATAATTGAATCAATAATATGAGAGATATTATGCAACAATTACTGTAGCAATAACTGAGTATAACTGAGTGACTTCTCACGTAAGTATCAATAATCAATATTGTGTGATACTATGCAACCATGCACATTACTGTACTTTTACCACCGGGTAATTCAACAGTTTAACGATAAAACGTTCGTAGTTATTTTTATAAAAAGATAATTATGTCGTTTTCTAACTCCGATAATAATTCCGTTTATGGGGTTCACCAATGATTGTGTCGTCGTACGAATATTCTCTGTTAAAACGAATATTCCCCGACCAATTGAATATTTTATAACCACTTTCTTACTTTGCAAAATTTGTAAATATTACCCACAACTATAACATTATATCAAATCTATACCATAATATTCAAAAAAATATATTTCAAAAAAATTAATCTTTATTCATAAAAGTTAGGGTCTTAAATCCACTCCATTAACTCAGCTAACTCGAAAAGATACAAAATTCGGTTGGAGTGAGGAATATGAGAAGAGTTTCCAAGAACTCAAGACGAGACTCATTTCAGCACTTGTTCTGACAATACTATCAGGTTCGGAGGGATTTGTCATCTATAGCGATGCTTCAGGCAGAGGTTTAGGATGTGTTCTCCTGCAACATGCGAAAGTCATAGCCTATGCCTCACGACAACTCAAAAGAATATGAGAGGAATTATCCTACTTCTGATCTAGAGTTGGCAACAGTCGTTTTCGCGCTAAAGATCTGGAGATATTACTTGTATGGGGAGAAAGTGGAGATCTATACAGATCATAAAAGCCACAAATATTTCTTCACCCAAAAGGAACTCAACATGTGGCAATGGCGTTTGCTAGAGCTGTTGAAAGATTACGATCATACCATTCAATACCATCCTCAAAAAGCGAACGTGGTAGCTGACACGTTGAGTAGAAGATCATATGTAGGTACGAGTGTGATATTGTCAACGTAAAGGCCCATTTTGTATAACTTACAAATGATATAGATAAAGTTAAAGACTTCAGGGACCCACGTGATGATGTCAAATATACGAGTAGAACCAACTTTAATCGATAAAGTTAAAGTTTCTCAAGCTACAGACCCAGAACTGATGCGTATGAAGAAAAAAGTGGAAGAAGGTGTTATTCCAGAAGCAAGAATTGACGAAGAAGGAATACTTTGAGTCAACTCCAGACTTTGTATTCCTAATAACTCTGATTTGAAGTATAAAATCATGATGGAGGCACACAACACACCGTTTGCAATCCATCTTGGAAGTAACAAAGTGTATCGTGATCTTCGACATACATTCTGGTGGAGCAATATGAAGAGAGAGATAACAGAGTTTATCTCAAGGTGTTTATCTTGTCAACGTGTCAAGGCAGAGCATCAAGTGCCAAAAAGTCCATTACAACCACTTGAAATTTCAGAATGAAAGTGAGAGCACATTAAAATGGATTTCGCTACTGGTCTTCCCAAGGTTTCTCAAGGCATAAATGCAATTTGGGTTATTGTCGGTAGATTATCCAAGTCTGCTCATTTCTTACCTATACGAGAAACATATTCACTTGAACGTCTTGCTCATATATACATAAATGATATTGTAAGACTGCATGGTATGCTAGTATCCATAGTTTCTGATCGAGACCCAAGATTCACTTCACAGTTTTGGGTCAGTTTGCATAAAGCTATGGGCATGAAATTACGATTCAGTTCTGCATATCATCCTCAAACGGATGGGCAGTCGGAGAGGACTATTCAAATTCTTGAAGATCTATTAAGACCATGTGTCCTAGACTTTAAAGGAAGTTGGGACAAATACTTGCCATTAGTAGAATTCTCCTACAACAACAGTTATCAACCAAGTATATACATGGCTCCATTCGCGGCATTGTATGGACGAAAATGTCTTTCTCTAGTATGTTGGGACGAGGTGGGTGAAGCAACGTTGTTGGGACTAGAATTGGTACGTATGACAACGAAAAAGATTCAAATGATCCGGTAAAGTATTCAAACATCACAAGATCAAAAAAAGAGTTATATTGATCTTCATCAAAGAGACGTGGAATTCAATGTTGGAGATCATGTATTATTACGTGTTGCTCCATGGAAAGGAGTTACGAGATTTGAAAAGAGAGAAAAGTTCAATCCTTGATTCATTGGTCCATTTGAAATCCTCGACTGAGTAGGAACTGTGGCCTATAGACTCGCTTTACCGCCAAGTATGTCTCGTGTTCATAACGTTTTTCACATATATATGTTACGTAAATATGTGAAAGACCCGAACCACATTATCGAATTAGAACCAGAAGAGATAGCGGAAAATTTAATGTATGAAGAGGTATATGTTAAAATCTTGGATAAGAAGAAACATATTTTACGAAAAATATTTTTCTGAGCTTTCTTATTAAATTTTAATTTTTTTCATGCCAGAGTACTATTTATGGGTACTATTCATACATACGACACTATTCATACATATGATACTATTTATATATACGGTATTATTCATGTGGTACTATTCATGAAGTAATATCACGGGGTACTATTTACGACAAAAAAATTGATTTCTTTTTTGTCCAAATTATTTTTTATACATGAATATCATTCTTGAATTTTACTCCACAAATTATTTATCATATTGAAAATTAGGACATTTTTAAACTCTGAATAAATTGAATTATAAATCTTTAATATTTATCATTAATCTCACTTGATTAATTTCTTATATCATTGTCATCATCCCCATGCTTATATTGTGATGAAAGTCATCTTTGACCCGTAGTGCATAGATGAACTGTTGATGGGAATGATTATGGCCAGGAATTATGTATCGGTATAAGCATGGCCTGTAATGTTATAAATGATGTGGTAAAAGTCCTCATTGACCCGTAGAGCATTGATGGACAATTGTTTTACATGATCATGACCACTGGTGATAATAACGAATATCATTGGCCCGTAGTGCATGGATAATTCGTGGATGTAATACTAATGAATATCTTTGGTCCATAATGCATGGATAATTCGATGATGTGAATTATTTATTGAGATGTGTTACAGAGATAAAATATTGATTATAAACTTTTAAATCATAAAAGATAGTAGACATCATGCTCTACTTGACTCTTCTAATGGATTGTTTATTCCGCTGCTGTTAAACTTGTTGTCTATTGTATTCTATCAGTTTGTATACTGTTGAAGGCTATGGATAATTTATTCTACATTATCTTAATCATAATATTCTTTACTAGGCTAGTTGAGCTCACCCTTTTCTTTCATTGTTCTCTTTAGGAAATGAGAATATAGCTGGGACTAGTCAGGGAATTGACTGATGGTCCAAGATGGTGGCTATAGTAGTCCTCATTATTCTATAAAATAGTGTTATAATAATTGTATTGAGGACTCCATTTGAGTTTGGATATTGTCTACGAGACAATATTCGTGTTAAAACTCTCAGCTTATGTTTTGTTGTATTCTGGATGACAATTAATAATTATGTAAATTAAGTTTGTATTTGAATTCTGTACCATATTTTTGGCGACTCAGAATGGGTTGTATGTACCTATTTTGGGGGCGTCGCATTATGCCTCTTTGGACCTATGTACAAAGGGTTTAATTTATATAAAAGTTCTTTTTTTTAGATAAAGCATATAGAAGTGATGTTTTGAAAAGATTGTTTTCAAACCATTTCGCTCAAATAGGAATCGAGGCCCTTTGATACTTCTATTTTAAATGGATTTGGCTTTATTTGATTTTATTTAAGATGTGAAACATCCTTGATGGCATTGAAACTATTATTAACAAGGGTCAGGCTCCTAGTGGGCATAAAAGCCATCAAAGTAAGATCGAACACCCACCAGCCACAATTTTACTATTTCGAGGCCTTAAATTCATATACTGTTTTAAGGCTCAAGATTACATGTACAATGGATTGCAAGATGACAATACAACTTAAACAAGTTCATCATGGGAACAAGTTTTAGATCCTTTGATTGAATCATCAACCATATAGTTCCTAGGCTCACATGACATCATTTGAAAGCTTGCCCAATGTATATTTAAACATAATATATACATATATCACATGACACATAACTTCGCTAAACAAGTGATTTATCGATTAAATCCTTGCATGCGAGTAGCTAACCTTCTCGCTTCCTCTAGATACAGATCTAGGGTCGCGTACTAGCAAAAATAGTTACAAAACTTGACAATAAACTAAATATACCTAGATCTATACTTATCTAGCTTACTGGGTGAAGCTTTGAAGCTTTTGGACTGGTTAAATGCTAGATCAGACTAGATCTAGTCAAAACACCGCAAATGTCAACTATTTAAACAAAATGAATGGTGAAAAGCTAGATCTACACAAATCCAAGCAGTATATATATATATATATATATATAGCAAGGATCAAGAGCTTGCCCTTATGGAGCTCACCCCGAGCTCACCCTGCCTTTTTTCTTTTTTTATAAAAAAAACATAACAAATAAAAAATGTATAATAATTTTTGGAATTGAATTTTTTTTTAAAAAAGTGTTTTGGGTGTGATTTGGGTACATATAACAAAATAGTGTTATACAGTCTGTACAACACTGTTTTGTTATATGTACCCAAATCAAATCCAAAACACTTTTTTTAAAAAAAAAACTTTCAATTCCAAAAATTATTACACATTTTTTATTAGTTATGTTTTTTTTATAAAAAAAGGCAGGGTGAGCTCGGGGTGAGCTCAATAAGGGTGAGCTCTAGAAATGGACTGTATATATATATATATATATATATATATATATATATATATATATATATATATATATATATATATATTGAAGAAGTAAATTGAGACAGATCTGAGAAGATATTACGTATTTACGCAAGATCTGCAAACGAACGGCTAAAAGCTTTACATAACTCTATTTCAACTGGTTAAAAGTTGATATAGCGAAGCTTATATGTATATAAGTGTTTGTAACATAGATTTACAGAGTTTAAGATGAAGAAACACTCCTTTTCTCTCTTAGACCCTTAGATTTCTCTCTCTAAAACTCCTTTTATCTTTTTAAAATGAGTTGGGGGGGTTTGATATTTAAAGACCCAGTCAGCCGCAGGTAAACTGGGTCCTGCCATCTCGAAGTTTGTTCCTTTCGAGCGTCGAGCTATCTGTTGAAACCTTCATATCTTGCAATCCGGGAATCCCATGGAGATGTGTCATACCATTCCGAAAAGTTCTTTTCGAGAGCTACGTAATGACATAGGGCTTGACCTTTTTCGAAACCAAGAAAATGGGTCCATAACCAGAATAGTATCTTCAAGTCTCCGTAGGGTGTCCATTGATTTGTCTTGTGCAGTTTACACTCGGGATTGTTGCGATGGCTCTTGCAACCTTATCCGCAACTGGATGATAATTGTAATACCCAGCCCCACATCGAAAGATAGAAAAAAATTGTCTGTATACAATGAAATAAGTAACTACCAATAGTACGTTCAAGAAATGACCTTTTTGGTGAGTGTGTGATGGGCTAAGATGACCTAAGAAGATACTATTGAGCTAGTGGTCTAAGACCTTATTTTGATGGATTTGATTCGATTCGGACTTGGGATTTGACCCGAGATTTGATCCAGACTCGGGATTTGACTCAGGTTGTTTTATATGGTATCAAAGCCGACTCTCAAAAGCTTGGGTAGGGTCATTTGATCGAGTTGCTGGAGATGGAGACACGAAAGCTAGTGGTATTATCCCACAATGGATAGATGGAGGTCCGGAGGTGAGGACACGAAGCCAGCTAGTATATCCCATAATGGCTTGAGAGACCAAGATCTGTGGACCGTGTGTGTGATCGGTTTTGACAGGGATGTCAGAAATTTAAGTGGGGGAGTTTGTAACACCCCAGTCCACGAAAAAATTTGTCTGTATACAAGGAATTAAGTAACTTCTAATAGTAACTTCAATTTATGACCTTTTTAGTGAGCATGTGGTGGGCTACGATGACCCAATAGGACACTATTGGGCCAGTGGTTTGAGGCCTTATTTTGATAGATTTGATTCGGACTTGTGATTTGATCCGAGATTTGTTTCGGACTCGGGATTTGACCCGAGTTGTTTCAACAATTATTTATGTTGTTGCTTCTCGGAATTCCACCAGGTTGCCTCTGGGGTTTGACTGTTGTTGCTTCTATCTTTCCTCAGGGTTGTCTCCGAGGATTGATTTGATATCCCACGGGGCTGTCCTCGAGGTTTGATGTTGTAGTCCTCCATGGTTGTCTCCGGGGTGTAAAAAGACATTTTTGCCCTCCTGCATGGTTAGTAACAGGAAAACGAAATTTCGAGTGTCTACAATACATATATTGCAAATATTAAAAACTTTTATAATATATAATAGGACTCTTAAAATAATAACTTTATAAAATAAAAATAACATAACAAAAAATTAAAATTATTATCTCAAATTAGTTTGTGTCGTGCCCGAACTCTCAAACTTGTTTGGTTTAAAAATAAAACATAGAATCTCCTATTAAGGGAGTCAAATGAAAGGAGTTAAGTAAAATATTGAGAAGCTTGTAACATTATTGTGGAACAAAAATTTTAGATGAACATGAAAATTGGATATAAAATTTAAACACGAGTGTATTTAAATTTAATCTATTTGTATTTTGACCCTCATTGGAGGGTTAAAATACAAATATGTGAAATTCAAATCAAAAACTCTATGTTGACATGAAAATTGGACATGAGTGTATTTGAATATCACGTATTTGTATTTTTACCCATAATTGTGGGTAAAAATACAAATACGTGAAATTCAAATACACTCATGTCCATTTTTCATGTCACCTATTTGTATTTTTGCCCACCATTTTGGGTAAAGATATAAATGAGCTCTTCTAGGCGGACATGAAAATTGGAGAATTTCACCTATTTGTATTTTTACCCACCATTGGGGGTCAAAATATAAATAAGTAAAATTCAAATACATTCATGTCCACAAAGAGTTTTTGAATACAAATAGGTAAAATTCAAATGCACTCATGTCCAATTTTTATGTCCACCTAGAAGAGCTCAATTCAGGATAAATCAACTTTTGGTACATGTACTGGGACACGACTTACAATTTGGTACCTGAAGTAAAAAAAGTTACAAACTGATGATTGTACTAGAAAAATATTACACTCCGTTAAACATTAAGGACACGACTTACAATTTGGTACCCGAAGTGATAAAAGTTACAAACTGGAGATTGTACTAAATTTTTTTGTAATTTGATACTTGTACTTTCCAGTTTTTAAATAATCGTTAAAATTGATCTAACATGAGAGACAAACATACAAAGAGAGAAGCGAAGTCGACGCGAAGAAGATCCTCGACGTTTTGTTCCATCTTTTCTTGCCTCCCACATTCGCACCATTGCTCCACAGTGGCATCGACTTGGAACTCTGGTGTAATCCATTCATTTTTGTTGCATGAACTACAATCTTCTTCCCTGATTTCATTTATGATTCCACTCCAAGACGAGCTCATCCTTTCAATTAAATACTGAAAACCCTTTAATAAATATATGAGAACCAGTAATCAATTGAGAATCGAGACAAGAAGAATGAGAGAAGAAGAAGGACAGAAGAAGAGAACTCTAATTTTCAAACAGAATAAAGATGAAACCTTACTGTTTAACGGAATGTAACATTTTTCGAGTACAATCACCAGTTTGTAACTTTTTTCACTTCGGGTACCAAATTGTAAGTCGTATCCCTAATGTTTAATGGAGTGTAAGATTATTCGAGTACAATCACCAATTTGTAATTTTTTCCACTTCGGGTACCAAATTGTAAGTTGTGTCCCAGTGCAGATACCAAAAGTTGATTTATCCTAGCTCAATTCAAATACACTTATATCCAATTTTCATGTCCACCTTGAAGGCTAATCAAGAACATATTTGAGCAAGTTTTTGAGTAGACTAATAATATTTTTAAATTAAAAATAAAAATACTTTGACATTTGTTAACTGTCCACAATTACTTTAAAAGTTAAGACTTGTGTTCAAAAACACTTTAAATTAAAAAAAATATTATAGTTATTACTATAAACTTCTTAGGAAGCATAACGTAAAAAATTATTTTTAAATTATTAAAAATAAAATAAAATTTCATACTACATAATCAAATAAAATTAATATTAAAAAAACACTTTATAATTATATAATCATACACTATTTTTACTTTTTTTATAAAAATATTTTTTTAAAAAAGACCTACATTTAAAAGGGCATCTCGCCGCAAAGATCCCAAACGGTCACCAAATATTTTTAGGTTAGATGGTGAGTTGAAATACCCCTGCTAAGCCCTAGCTGAACCTAATGGCGAGGAAAGGGAGAGGCAATGATTACAAATTTCTGCAGATCGTAGACGCCATGTCCGCAATCAACCAAAGAGTCAATCTTATCGGTGTTGTCATCGAGACCAGCATCCCAAAGCGGTCAAGAGGCACTGGTACACATTTCACTTCAAACCCTGTTTGATTCCTGGATATTATTTATACTGTATTGAATCTAGTTAACTCGAATCTTGTATTATTGTGGTTATACTTTAGCTGTGTGATTTTTATGGGGTTTGTTTAATTTTTAAGGAGAATTTATAGAAATGAAGCTTTAATTTTATGGTGTATATAAAATGAAATATTACTGTTGTGTTTATTTTTCTGATTTCTGAAGATGTATTCCTACTGAGGAAGTGATTCCATCATTTATGATTATATTTAACTGTGTGATTTATGGGGTTTGTTTATTTTTTAAGGAGACTTTATATCAATGATTATGGGTTTTTGTTTTTTTTCCTTCTTTTTCCTGGTACTGATGGTTTTTTTCCCTTAATTCTTTAGATTAGATTAAAATTTGTTTTTAATGGCAATGAGGACGAAAAGGCCGGACTTACAGCTGCTTTCCAAGTAATTGGTAGTAGATTGATGAATATTTCTATTAAAGGTTTTCCTGAGCCAGTGGTTAATGTTTAAGCAATGAGCTTCTATGTATTTTCTGTTCATTGTATCAGATATGTATTATTGTGGTTATACTTTAGCTGTGTGATTTTTATGGGGTTTGTTTAATTTTTAAAGAGAATTTATAGAAATGAAGCTTTAATTTTATGGTGTATATAAAATGAAATATTACTGTTGTGTTTATTTATCTGATTTCTGAAGATGTATTCCTACTGAGGAAGTGATTCCGTCATTTATGGTTATATTTAACTGTGTGATTTATGGGTTTTGTTTATTTTTTAAGGAGACTTTATATCAAGTTTTTGTTTTTTTCCTTCTTTTTCCTGGTACTGATGGGTTTTTTCCCCTTAATTCTTTAGATTAGATTAAAATTTGTTTTTAATGGCAATGAGGACGAAAAGGCCGGACTTACAGCTGCTTTCCAAGTAATTGGTAGTAGATTGATGAATATTTCTATTAAAGGTTTTCCTGAGCCAGTGGTTAATGTTTAAGCAATGAGCTTCTATGTATTTTCTGTTCATTGTATCAGATATGTATTATTGTGGTTATACTTTAGCTCAGCTGTAAATGGTAACCGGAAAATTCGTATTCGTCCGCATCCGTATTAAAAAAAAACGGATATTATTCGTATTCGGAAAAAAACGGATATATCCGTATTCGGTTTAAAGGTATCCGTAAATAAACGGATACGAATACGGATATAGGCGTATTCGTATTCGATTAACATTCGTCCGTAAATATATCCGGCGGATACGAATATCCGGATTCCGATATCTGGAATCCGTATCTGAATAACTTATATATATATATATATATATATAATATATATATAATATATATATATATATGTATTTATTAATAACTTAGATTAATTACTTACATTCATTTATATAAGTTATTAATATATACGTGTGTGTATATATATATATTAATAAATCATAACTTAGATTCATTAATTAATCACTTTAACTTATATTCATTAATTAATAACTTACATATACATTTATATATATAAGTTATTATATATATACACACATATATATTAATAACTTGCATTAATTAATTAATAACTTACATATATATATATATAAGTTATTATATATATATACAATATACACACACATATATATTAATAACTTTCATTCATTAATTAATCACTTACATTCATTTATATAAGCTATTAATATATATTTATATATATATACACACACGTTTAAGGACAACGGTCGAGAGACGGGAGCAATGGACAATATAATTTTATTGTTAAAATGTGTTAAGTCTGAATTAATTTAAAATTAATCTAGAAGGGAGAGTTAAATAAATTAATTCACATTTATGAATATTTGGGTGGAGAGAGTATTTATCACTTTCATTTGCCTAATTATTTAGAAACTAGAAGTCCAAATATGTAAAATAAGTTCAATGTCAATTTTGAATCAAGTTAGATTAACTAGTTGTCACACATACATTATAACTCGTACTCTCCATAAATATAATGAAATCAAATAATTTCTTATAACCATGTAATTTATTTATTGAGGATAAATAATAAATAAATCTCCCATAAATATTACTATTCATTTATTAAATATTAATTTATTTCTCTTTTTTATTATTTAATAAAATTTGAAAGAATAATATTGAGATTTTAATTTCAATTTGATCCATCAAACAAAGTATCGGTTACATTATTGAATCTTTTTATTTTCACCCAAAACGTCAATTAGCATGTTCCTCCCTTTATGATTAGGATGTTTAATTAATATGTATGGTTTAAATATTAAATTGTGTTTAATTAATTTGTATGATTTAAACTTTAATTTATTTTTTTTCGTAAATATTTTGAATGAATTTTATATTAGGTTACTGATAAACGAATTCGGATATTCGGATATCCGAATAATTTGTCTATTCGGATAAAATAAACGGTAACGGATATTATCCGTATTCGAATATTTTTCCGAATACCGGATACGGATAATATTTTTAAAATCCGCCGCCGGATACCGGATACGGATACGGATAGCGAATTAGTTTTCCGGTTACGGATACGGATATACCTGTATCCGTATCCGTTTAATACCGTTTACACCCCTATTTAGCTGTGTGATTTTTATGGGGTTTGTTTAATTTTTAAGGAGAATTTATAGAAATGAAGCTTTAATTTTATGGTGTATATAAAATGAAATATTACTGTTGTGTTTATTTGTCTGATTTCTGAAGATGTATTCCTACTGAGGAAGTGATTCCGTCATTTATGGTTATATTTAACTGTGTGATTTATGGGTTTTGTTTATTTTTTAAGGAGACTTTATATCAAGTTTTTGTTTTTTTCCTTCTTTTTCCTGGTACTGATGGTTTTTTCCCCTTAATTCTTTAGATTAGATTAAAATTTGTTTTTAATGGCAATGAGGACGAAAAGGCCGGACTTACAGCTGCTTTCCAAGTAATTGGTAGTAGATTGATGAATATTTCTATTAAAGGTTTTCCTGAGCCAGTGGTTAATGTTTAAGCAATGAGCTTCTATGTATTTTCTGTTCATTGTATCAGATACGTATTATTGTGGTTATACTTTAGCTGTGTGATTTTTATGGGGTTTGTTTAATTTTTAAGGAGAATTTATAGAAATGAAGCTTTAATTTTATGGTGTATATAAAATGAAATATTACTGTTGTGTTTATTTGTCTGATTTCTGAAGATGTATTCCTACTGTGGAAGTGATTCCGTCATTTATGGTTATATTTAACTGTGTGATTTATGGGTTTTGTTTATTTTTTAAGGAGACTGTATATCAAGTTTTTGTTTTTTTTCCTTCTTTTTCCTGGTACTGATGGGTTTTTTCCCCTTAATTCTTTAGATTAGATTAAAATTTGTTTTTAATGGCAATGAGGACGAAAAGGCCGGACTTACAGCTGCTTTCCAAGTAATTGGTAGTAGATTGATGAATATTTCTATTAAAGGTTTTCCTGAGCCAGTGGCATGTTTAAGCAATGAGCTTCTATGTATTTTCTGTTCATTGTATCAGATATGTTTTCTGTAAATTTGGTTTTGTTGGTCTGTAGTTGTCTTATAGGCTTTTATGTTGTCCTGAGATGTCTTTGATGAAGTTACTCTTTTGCAGGTTGCGTACATGTATTTTCCTATTTAGCTTTCTCCCATGTACCCTGTAGACAATATATGTTTCCAATGTGTAATTATGTATATTGGCTATAGCATTATAGGCTGCATACATGTAGTCAATATGTAATTTTTAAGGAGTATAAATAGTAAAATATCACTATTTATTTTATCTGATACCTGAAGATATATTCCTATTGAGGATTCATCATCTATTTTCGCTTGAAAACTAAAGGACACCTAGTAAATTGTTCTATTCTCTTCCTACTGATGAAGTTCTTCGAAATCTTAACTTTGTTTTTTTACTGGCAATGAGGACAAAAAGGCCGGACTTACAGCTGCTTTCCAAGTGGTTGGTAGTAGATTGATGAATATTTCTATAAAAGATTTTCCTGAGCCAGTGATTAATGTTGAAGCAATGAGCTTCTATGTATTTTATTTTTATTGTAACAGATTTGTATTCTGTATATCTAGTTTTCTTAAGCTGAATAGTCTTATAGACTTTATGTTGTCTTTGGCTGTCTTTGATATTTTGAAAGAGACTGCTTTACATTCTTCAGACATGTAGCGAATATTTATTTTCTCTATTTACTTTCTCCCATGTACACTGCAGACAGTATGTAATGGGTTATGTATATTGACAATAGCTTTATTGGCTGCATAAATGTAGACATGGGGTATATATATATATATATAGAAATATATATATATATATATATATAGAAATATCACTATATCATTATTTTATCTTAATCCCGAAGATATAATCCTACTGTTGGTTTTTTTTTTGACTGGCAATGAGGATTAAAAGGCCGGACTTACAGCTGCTTTCCTAATTCCTAGTGGTTGGTAGTAGATTGATGAATATTTCTATTAAAGGATTTTCTGAGCCAGTGGGAAGCAACGAGCTTGTATGAATTTTCTGTTTTCCGTGATCAGATTTGTATTCTAGTTTTCTTGGGCTGTAATAGTCTTACAGACTTCATGTTGTCCTTGTGTGTCTTTGGAATTTTGACAGACGCTTTACAAGCTGAAGACATGTAGTCTATGTGTATTTTTCCTATTAGCTTTCTCCCCATGTACACTGTAGACAATTATTAATGGGCTATATATGTGTGTGTATATATATATATATATGGCAAAACTAATGATTTGGCCACCGAAGTTGGCACGTTTTATTGAATACCTGATTGAACTTTTAATTTTTCAAATTAACTCACTGAAATAATTATTATTTTTAAATTGGGTCACTCCATTAAAAAAAGTAGACAGATGTTAAAATTTTATCTACGTGGTTCTAAAAAAAATATACAAAAAAAAAGTACACATGACAAAAATAAATAAGTTTTCTTTTTACATTTTAAAGTTTAAAAAAAATAAAAAAATTAACATTTTAAAGTTTTAAAAATGACAAACATAATAAAATAAAACAAAAACAAAAAAATCAAAACATCTTTTTTGAATCAAACACAAGAAGAAAAAGAGTGCGCCTATGGTGGGTGTGATGAAAGGGAAAGACGAGATGAGAGAAAAAACCTCCGTCATTGCAACCGACAACTCCACCACTAGTGGCCGTGGTGGTGACAGTATCGGTAGCAGCGGCAAGAATAGTAACAAGGGTAAGAGTGATAAGAACGGAAAATTGAGTGCAGATTTGAGGGTAAGATTGATGGCTTTGAGGAAAGAGGTGGTGGTGTTACAAAGAAAGCAGAGATCTCCGATGAAGAGGCAGAGGAGTAGCAAGAAATTGGGATAAGTAGAACAAGCGGCTATTCTTTTGATGGCTTTGTCTTGTGGGTCTGTTTTTGGTTAGATCAAAACCCTAACCTTCCAAGCAGCTAGCTCAAATGTTTTTTAGCAGTTAATTCCAATGTTGTCGTCGACTATAAAACCTTCCTCCTTATCACATTCTTCTTCATTGGTTATAGTATCAACTCGAAGCAATCGAATTTTCTCTTCTTTTCTAAGCTTCCCAAGCAGGAAAATTTTCAGAGGAAAATTCAATTTGAGAGCTCAATCGCAAGATTCTTCTCAACACAATAATTCCAATACTAATTCTAACTCTGGTGATTCAAAACCCCCTAATGGTATTCGGGTAATCTCCATAATCTCTCTAATATGTACACATTTATAAAATATTTCTGCTAAACAAGTAAATTGTTAAGCTTAAGTCAGAATATTTTTGCTAAAGGTTCAATGGACTGGATTCTGATGTGGGGATCGGTCGTAGATCTAGAATCCTCAGAAGAATCCCCATATGTATCTAGATCTGTTTTGAATGTTTTTGGTTTTTTTACTTTTAATGTTGTCATTTTTTTTAAGGAAAATATGTTTGGTTTTTTAATTGATTAAGATTTGATTTATCTTGATAAATAAATTTAATTTAATGAATGAAAAAATATTTTATTTTTATTAGTTTTTATTGTGTTTTATTATGTTTTTGTCATTTTTAAAACTTTAAAATGTTAAAAATGAGTCAAAAAAATAATTTTTTTATTTCCATGTCATTGTTGCTGATTGGCCACCTCATTTTTTATTTTATTTTCCTTTTTTTTGCTTCCACGTATGAAAAATTTTGACAGCAGTTTAACCAATTTTGACAGAATGACCTAATTTAACAATTTTAATTAGTTCAGTTAGTTATTTTGAAAAATTAAAATTTCAATCAGGTATTCAATAAAACGTGCCAACTTCGGTGGCCAAATCATTAGTTTTGCCATATATATATATATATAGGTAAAAATGGAGGTACACAGTCGTGTAATTTTTAAAGTTACACGGTCTACGATCATAGAGTGATTTCACTCTACGATCGTAGAGTAGTCATTCCACGATTTGTGAATTCACTCTACGATCATGGACTACTCTACGATCGTTGAGTGAATTCACAAATCGTGGAATGACTACTCTACGATCGTAGAGTGAAATCACTCTACGATCGTAGACCGTATAACTTTAAAAGTTACACGGCTGTGTACCTCCATATTCCCCCTATATATATATATATATATATATATATATATATATATATATATATATATATATATATATATTCCCTCCGTACTCAAATGGATGACTAAAGGTACAAATATTTTTGTCCCCTCTTGGATGAGATAGAGTACATAGGGTAACTAAGTCATTTTGTGGGGTCCATTAGTATAAAAAAAGTAAAATACTCGTCACTTTAATCTTGTGGGGCCACTAGGGATAAATGTGGAACTTTTTTATTCTCTTTCCTCTACTTTTACTTTTCTTAATGTGTGCAATTTGTACTTTGCTCATCTTTTTGGGGACGGAGGGAGTATATATATATATCTTATTGACTGCATTTGTTGATATTATGAAATTTTTTTGGGATATATATTGAAACCTCATTATTCCATAATTTTATCTGAAACCTGAAAGTAAATTCCTACCGAGGAAGTGATTTCATGATCTATTTTCCAGTTGAAAACAAAAGAACCGTTGGTAAATAGTTTTGTTCCACCCTATTGATGGAGTTTGTCTAATTCTTTAAATTAGACCGATGTTAGTTTTTTGATTGGCAATGAAGATTAAAAGGCTGGACTTGCAACTGCTATCCAATTGGTTGGTAGTAGATTGATGACTATTTCTATTAAAGGTTTTCCTAAGCCAGAGGCGAAGGTCTAAGCAATGAGCTTCTATGTATTTTTGTTGTTGTTGTATCAAATATGTATTCTGTGAATCTGGTTTTCGTGGTCTGTAATAGTCTTGTAGGCTACATGTGGACAATATTTATTTATTCTATAGATTTCCCCCCTTTAATTCTGCTCAATTCTAGGCCGTGGACTAGGTTTTTGTAGTATTGCCTGGGATATTCCCCTTGTAAACCTGTATATGTTATATTTTGTTATAAAACTAAATCCATTTACTCAAAATGTCTAATTTATGATATTTTACTTTGTCATTCCCCTTTCAACTGCTTTATTCATGGAGTTTTATCTAGTTTTTGTTGTGGAAACAATAGAAAAATCAGTATGAATTGACCCAAATAAATTTTAAACTATGATTTGATTATGTATTTTCTATTTTCTTTTTGAGAACTTGTCTATGTTGTACAACCATTGTTGCCAAAAGGATTTATAAGTACACTTTTCACACATTATTAAATTAAATTAGAACAAAGCGTATAAGATAAGTTTCAAGTCTACCCATAAAGCTAGTGGAATCACGTTTGAGGTTAACTCGTCTTTATAAAGCATTTAATATTAACTTATGTACTTTAAGACATCATTCAGTTGACTAACCTAATAAAGTATGAGGACTAGACTGATGTACAAGTCCAGCTGAGTCTAGCAAATAAGGAAGACGTCGAATAACACATTGATAAATTGCAAGAAATCATGTATCATCTATTGAACTCGATGTATCTATTGAGTTCGTTAACTTTTTAATTTTAATTTTATATTTTTAAAATGACAGTGGAACCTACAAACAGTACCATTATAGGTATGCACTAGATTAACCATAGTGCACACAATACCCCACCAACCACGAATTTTGATTCATTTGAAAGGATGACACAAATCATCTTTCTTCAGGCAATAGCATCTTAAGTTTCATCTGTATCTGTTACTACTGCCCCAAGTCTATGTTGGTAGTCTTTTATTTGTTTTCATCTCGATTGTGTTAGTTTATCAAGCTTCAGTTATTTGTTTGCAGATTGCTTTTGTACACTCAATATTATGGATGAATCACGTCCAAGCCCTGGGATTTCTGTTAATATTTTTGCTGAAAATATGGGAAAGCTCCCTCAAGTCGAGTGCAATGGTGATATCATTCAGCTTTCAAATGTTGTGGTATTGCAATTCTTCCCTTCTTTATGTCTTCCTACCTGATATCCTCTTCAATTATATTTAGAGAAATGCTATTTGTTATAAGTTCTCTATTGTTTTTTTGTTATGAAGAGGAGGATATTAGTTATGCTGCCACTGAGTTACTTTTGTTGAGCTTCATCTTATATTTATGTCCAACAAATATCCTATTTTTGGGGATTCACATTGCTTTGAGAAGAATAAAGTCATACTCCCTCTGTAATTTATGTGGAAAACATTACTCTTTGCATGTATTCTAAGATGCACCGAAAACTCATCTATGTATAATGTTTTTTTTGTTTGTTATTAATATTTTTCATGTATTTATGTATTATATGTACATAGTTTTAAAAACCGCATACGACGCATAATATATGTAATGCGTAGATTTATTTTGGTCCTACTTGAATGTAGGGAGTAGTTGGATTATTATATCATAGTGTGCATAAACTCTCTAGTGGTTTTTGTCCATAGTCCATCCAAGCTGACAGTGAACCTAATTTCCATAGTCTAAAAGACAAGTATCATTAACCAAACCAGGGGAGTAGTTCGTGCCAAATTGCTCTGTGCTGTTAATTTTGATTTGTCTTCATCTACTTGTATTCTTTCTGGTATAGTGTAACTTTTTCAGCTACACTGTATCTAATCTCCTTCAAAAGAACCAGGGCTTAGAAAAGCTACTAATGGGATGATCCTAACAATTTAATTTCATCTAATTGTGATATGTTGAATTGAATTTCACTGGCAGTGATGACAAAAAGAACAGGCATACAACTGCTTTCGAGGTGGTTGGCAGTATATTGATGAAACTTTTCAGAAGGTTTTTTTCTTATTCGGTGGTGATTGTTGTATTTTCAGCCAAGTATCATGAAAATGGAAACTGATCCAAAGGCAGAAATGCTATTTTCTGAAATTATAGGGTAGGGAAAGGTTAAATTATATGTACAATAATTTTGTAAAAAAATATATACATTTCAATCAATATGAAATAAAAATGAAATTATTATCGTCCTTAACAACCAAATCAATATTTTATATATAAGTGACCGACAAGAGATCCTAATTTAAAATAATGGGGAGTTAAGACTCGATAGTCTTTGAGTTAATTCGGATTTAATTTTTTTTGCATAGATCCATTTTTTTTGGAGTTGAGACTTTAGACTTTAGACCTTCTATATTCAACTATGTAAAATCTTTTTAGGGGTTATAGGTATGCACACACTCGCTTAAAATTAATAGCCACTATTTAATTATTCACATAAATGCAACGTATATACACAATATAGGAAGAATAACAAAAGCTTACTATACTTTGTAAAAATAGCCCTCTATTCCCTCCTTTTTTCTTCACTGAATCGTTTAATTACTTTTATTTTTTGAATCATAGTTATCAAGGCGCCAAGTCGAGGCTAGGCGACAGCCGGGAGCTTAAGCGCTTAGTCGACAAGGCGCTCGACTATTCGTCCACAAGTCGACAAGTCGTTAACAATGTTAATTTTATTCGTATAAAATTATATATATTTAACATTTATATGAATATCTATATATTTATATTTCTTATAATTTACCATATTCATAAATTCATAATGCAGGTTGTAGCCTATCACAATATTAGTAAAATATATTATAATATAAGTAAGAAATATATATTATG
The DNA here is from genome assembly GCA_020205505.1 of Panax japonicus. Taxonomy (NCBI): domain Eukaryota; kingdom Viridiplantae; phylum Streptophyta; class Magnoliopsida; order Apiales; family Araliaceae; genus Panax; species Panax japonicus. Next base: position 76,688,833 of record CM035096.1, on the reverse strand, counting down.
ATATACTATATTAGTACAATACATAACAAAAAAAATATAATACTAATTGTTAGAAGATTGGCAGGATATGTCATAATTATAGCTTTCTTAATCAGTGTGTACACATTACTGTAATTTAGGAATTACCATAATGTAATTAGGTTGTTTTATGTATATATATATATCAATCTATGTAATAGAAAGAAATAACTTCAATGAAATAAGCTTCTCAATTTTTACATGGTATCAAAGCCTGCTTCCTTTTTCCAGAAGCTTTCTTTTCTTTTTCCTGTTGCCGTTCACAGTATCAATTAGAAAACTAGTTGAACGACTTGATATGGAGAAATTGAGATCATAATTGAGTTCTACAGTACCAGATGACTCAACCTGAGTTTTCAATTTCCTGACCCACTGCAGCACGCGCCGCCCACTCGCTGGACTGCCGAAGCCACGCGCCAGCGCGTGAGACCTTTTTCGGTCATTTTTTTCGGCTCTGTTTTCTTCCAGTCTGGTCGGTTTTCTTCCCTCTTGCTATCTGCAGTGGTATTGAAGGGGTATTGAAGGGGTTTTCTTCTTCAGTTGCCCTGGTCGGCAACGTGTTTGGTTTCCACTGTGTTTGGCTTCGAGTTTTCGATTTCTTTTTCCTCTCTTCAGTTGGTTCGTTTGGTTCCTTGGTTTCTTCTGTGCTATTGCAATTTGTTAGCCCGTTCATTCACAACACCATACACTCTTTCTTTTGTATCCTTTTGCAAGGTTTATTCTCCTAGGATATATAGTTTGTTTTATCTGTTATATGGCGGAACAAAGTGGTGTCAGCAGTGGGATTCATAAGGGTAACATGGAACACCAACAGACCGTTAGGAGCCATACACTTAATTCAACACTGGTTCTAAGTCCCTTCAAACTGGATGGAACCAACTATTTGGCACGATCTCAAGCATGTCACATGTCAATTGAGGACAATCGTATGCAACACTTCATCAATGGAACAACCACTATGCCTGAGAAATCGGGTATGATCCAAGAGGAATGGAAATCTGATAATTCAATGGTAAAAACATGGATTTTTAATTCCATGGAACCTAGTATGCGGAGTAGTTACATGTTCTTAGACACTGCCTATGAGCTTTGGGAGGCTATCTCCAACTTTCTCTGTTTCTGGTGATATGTCCAAGACGTATGATATTCGTAAAAGGATTCGCGAGCTAAGTCAAGGGGAGAAGACTGTGGCTCAGTAGTTTGCAGAAATTAAAGCTCTTTGGCAGGAACTTGATCAACCAACTTGTGACGCCCCCAAATTCGGGTACTTGAAACCCCTATTCAGTGCTTCACGATATCAAACATTCAACATAATATAACTTAAACTTTATAATGTTATTACATCAAAGTAATTCTAATCCCAGGTACGTAGACCTTTAAGTGTTCATTACATGATAGTTTAATATTTACAAACATGTAAACTATCTATTACAACGACTCCCAGCTATTCTGTTATTTTTCCTTTTCCCTTGTCCTTTTTCCAAACCCTTCTGCTCGAGTCTGCTCAGCTGAACACATTTATAATAAAACAAGTATGAGCATTTAATTGCTCAGCAAGTAATAACATTCTTAAGGCTCATCAAGAAATAAATGTTTTCTTTGAAGCATACTTTGACAGTGAATCAAAACTGTAAAGCAATAAATCTTGAATAACTGAGAGGTTTTAAGATCATGAACATGTTTTTCTTTTCTTGAAAAGGTTTAATCAGAAATTTAGTCTGTGAACCGTCTTATCTTACGAGCACGTAGGGTGATCAGTCCTTTATGCCCTGTATTGATCAAGACTATCTTATCTAGAACAATTTTCATGTTCTACATCACCACTCCCAGAGTGCAATAAAAATATTCCATTTAAGGGTATATTCATTCTCAGTTTAGAATCCAAACTACAACAATATAGTTGGTTAGCTTAAATCATGGCACAATAATATTTCACGACTTATTATAAAGAAATTGAAACATTTTACATCTGTGTCTGGCCAGAAGGAATGGCTCAAACTTCTTTGCAACCTGCTCATGTATATTGAATTTCATTTGATATACATGAAAATACATTACCCAATCTTTTAAAGCTGATTGGAATAAAAAGATTATTCCATCTTATAATATTCATAAATAAGGAAAGACAGTACAGAATTTAAAGAATCTGTCTACATATGAATAATCTCATAATACTTGCTCAATAAAGAGTAAGATTTAGATACTTGCCTTGTTTGTAGACTATTTGTATAATTTCAGCTTAACTTGTATATCCTCACAGATCCTACACAATTATTTGTATTCACAAACATATTAGCCAAATAGACAAGTCATATAGCTTTTATGTTTACATATCACATAGCCACAGTGATCATGTTTTTAGTTTATATCCTCATACTTGAGACATTTATTTACATTTTTCAAATATCTCATTCATGTTCTTACAATAACCTTTTCTTTATTTTATAGGGTCTGACATAAGTTCTGCTCATTGAGTTTAGTTCATATTTCTTTTACTTCCTTCATTTGTCATAAGTATACTTGCAATCTTCTTTATAACTTAGGTATTCAAGGGTGAACACCCAAGGGATTTCATGTTTCACAAGGTAACTTGATAGCATAACTTATACATCAAAGATAATTGCCACATGTATGGTTATTCTTTTATGAAACAGTTATTACTCTAGCTGCTAAACAACAGCTGATAGTGTTCATTCTCTTTGTTATGGTTACTAGTATTAGCTATATGTTGCCACCACTATGCAGCAGGTCCCTCCTTTGTTCCCCATCTTATTTAAGTTATGGTTTTATTATATATTATGTATACTTTCCTTTTTTAAAAAAAAATTCAGAAGTTAAAGAGTTACAAGCAACCTCTCAAATTGCAACACAGCCAAAAATGGCTTATCACTGCAGCAATAGCAGCTGCTCGCTGCCGCTCACTGCTGTTATTACACAACAGTCCCTTTTTCCCCAATCCCATATTTTAAGAGATCATAAACCTCACCTTTTTGTCCGATGTATTGTCACATTTTGAATATCAATTTGGTGGTATACTCACCCCTTTATAAAAAAAATATTAGCCAACTGATATGGGTCCCATACGTGTTGCCCAAAACAGCCAACTGCTGCTGCCATTAGGCAGCAGCCCCCCTTTCTTAACCACTACCTTGTTAAGCTTTTATTCCTTACACTCTTGGCTTGTATATATGGAGCTTTGAAAATAATATAATTGGTACCTCCACTAAAGGTTATTAAGATAATCAATTGACATCAACTGCTGCTGCCCATAGGCAGCAGTCCGCCCAGTGCCTTGCCCAGCTTTAACCCCCTATATTAATGTCCCCTTTATACTTTGTTTTGGACATTATACAACTGATATTTACTCTCATTACAGAGCAATATCTGCTGGACTAACTTAGAATTTATCTGCACTAAATGAGAGCCCAAGGAAGGCCCCCCATCTGAAGCCATAAACAGACATGGCTGCCACCGTAGGCAGCAGCCCTGCTCTTTATTTAATGCCATTTTTGGCAACCATTTGGTAACTTAGTCACAATCTTTTACCAAAAATATTTACATAATACACCCCACCTTAAAATAACATGCAATCTATAATTTCTACACATGATATGCAATCAACTTGGTGGCTGTCCCAAAACAGTGAATAAAGGTGATGGTCAAGCTAAATTCTAGCATTTAGTTTTAGCTTAAAAAAATTAGTTTCCATTCCATTTAACAAGGCACAACCCTTTACTTACCCTTAAGCATGGCATATATATATAACCCAAGCTTTAATTCTAACAAATAACAATTATTAAGCAAAACAGTTCATTGAGGAATTTTATCAAATACCTTGCAGGCACTGTTTCTCAACACAGGTGTCATAGCTATTTATTTTCATTAAATTTCCAATTTAGCTTCCTTATTACTCCACAGCCACCTATCTCCTTGTGTTTAAAGTATATACACAGCAGTCAATTTCAGAGTGACATGCATGTCAAGTGGTTGACAATCTAATTAGCTTATTTCCTTCATTACATGCAATTCTTTTGAGAAACACATACCTATACTAAATAGAAAAATCCCACTGTTTTTAGCATGCTAACCCCGAAAGGTTACACTGCTTAATAAAAATCAATCGGTAGCACACCTTCCCAATCAACTCGTAGCAATTTCCATAACCATTAAATAGTGCATATAAAACATCTCAAAGTAAATATATAGCAAAGATACAAAGTAAATGTCGCGTCAGATGTGCCACGTAGGCGCCATGTGTGCCACATCAGCAGGTCAACGCACATGTGGTGCCTGGGGGTTCAAAGTCCAAATTTTTGAATAGAAAGTGGCTCAGTTTGCGTTGACCGGAAGAAAGGGGCTCAATACCCAAATATCAGAAAAGTTCAGTGGTCGACTTTGCATTTAACCCCTTCCTTTCGGAAAAAGACGAGTTGGCTTCAAATGGGTATATAAAGTCAAACATAAGCCAGATGGGACAGGTGAGCGATTCAAAACCAGATTAGTTGCAAAAGGGTACACTCAAACTCATGGGATTGATTACCAGGAGAAATTTGCTCATGTGGCAAAGATGGACTCTGTTCGTACCATAATCTCATGTGCAACAAACTTCGGCTGGGATATTCAACAGTTGGATGTGAAAAATGCATTCCTTCATTGTGATTAGAGGAGGAAGTATATGTGAAAATACCCTCTGATTTTGCTTCATCTACCACCAAGGGTAAGGTTTGTAAACTACGAAAGACTTAATATGGATTGAAGCAATCTCCCAGAGCTTGGTTTGGTAGATTCCACGAAGTAATGATAAGATTTGGGTACAAGCAGAGTAGAGCGGATCATACCCTATTTGTCAAACAGATAAACGGCAAGACTACCATTCTTATTGTTTATGTCGATGACATTGTGGTGACACGGGATAATATAGAAGAGATAGTGAATCTCAAAGCAAGTTTGGCCAAAGAATTTGAGATCAAAGATCTTGGTCCTTTGAAATATTTTCTTGGTATTGAAGTTGCAACATCTACCAGTGGGATTTTTCTATCTCAAGGAAAGTATGTCCTTGATCTTTTAATAGAAACTGACATGATGGGTTGTAAGCCTGTTGATTCTCCTATTGAAGTTAATCATCATATAGTAGGTGGCACAAGACCTACGATTGATAAAGAAAGATATCAACGTTTGGTGGGACGATTGATATATCTTTCTCATATTAGACCTGATATATCTAATGTTGTCGAAGCGAACAATCCGGAATGCATAACTGAAGTCCTCGAAAGAGATACCCATTATGTAAGACAAAGTCAGATCGCTGCCCTTTTCGTACTTCTTGAACTATCCTTCCGAAAGAAGGATATCCTTCATATATACCATTGAAGGCTTCAAACAAACCCTACAACTTTATTTTGCATAGTACTAAGGAGTAATGCTCTTCGACTTAGTGCATTGACGACACGATTCAAACTTCCTGCTTGATGATGCAAAACGAAAGTGAATTTTTGTAAGTACGCCACCCATTTAGCATGTCTTCGGTTGAGCTTATGTTGACCATTAATATACTTTAAGGCCTCATGATCAGTAAAAAGAATGAATTCCTTCTGTATCAGATAATGACGCCAATGCTTCGGCGTCTAGACTATGACATAGAACTCCAGATCATAAGTAGAATAGTTTTTTCTCGATCCGGACAACTTTTCACTGAAGAAAGCTACTGGTCGACCCTCTTGATTGAGAACACCACTAATACCAATTCCCGATGCATCACAGTTTACTTCAAAGACCTTCTCAAAGTTCGGGAAGTGCAAGTACTAGTGCCTCGGTCATTTTCTTCTTGACCAGTTGAAAACTATCTTCGGCTTCCTGGGACTATTGAAATAATTTTTCTTTAAGGCATTCAGTGATAAGCGCGACTATCGTGCTGAAGTCTCGAATGAACCGTCTGTAAAAAGATGTTAATCCATGAAAGCTTCTGACATCATGTATGGTCTTCGACGTAGGCCATGCCAAGACTGCCTCGATCTTGGTCGGATCTGCGTGAACACCTTCGGTAGAAACAACGAAATCGAGGAAGGTTACCGAGGTCGTGAAATAGGAACTCTTTTTCTAGTTTATAAACAATCGTTCCTTCCTCAACGTTTCAAATATAGTTCGGAGGTGCTCATGATGTAATTCCCATGTCAGACTATGGATAAGAATGTCATCAAAATAAACAACTACAAATTTTCCCATTACATGCCGTAGTACCTAATGCATAAACCTCATGAAGGTACTGGGCGCATTGGAAAATCTGAAAGGTGTAACCATCCATTCATACAAGCCTTGTTATGTTTTGAAGGATGTCTTCCATTCATCTCCAGGTCTTACCCGAACTTAATGGTTTCCACTCTTCAGGTCGATTTTTGAGAAGACTTTTGCACCGGACAGTTGATCTAACATATCATCCAGACGAGGTATCGAAAAACAATACTTCACCATGATCTTATTTATTGCTCTACTGTCGATGTACAATCTCCACAAGTTGTCCTTCTTCGGCACCAATAGAGCTGGAACTGCACATGCGCTCATACTTTCACGGATATAACCCTTCTCCATTAAGTCCATTACCTGCCTTTGTAGTTCTTCGGAGTCTTTGGGACTGAGTTTGTAGGTTGGCATGTTCGGTAGGCTTGATCATGGGATAAGGTCTATCTCATGTTGAATATCTCTTAGAGGGGGTAATCCTGATGGAAGCTCTTCGGACATGAGGTCAGCATACTCGGAGAGTATCTCATGGGCTTTGACTGATACATCTTTTTGCCTTTATGTCGAGTTTCTCTCACAAGGAAGCAACACATACATTACACCTTCATGCTCAACCTTTGTTAAATTTCTTGTCATTGATAACAGGTTCAGGTTCAGGTTCCCGACTATTTAAGTCGAACTGAACTCTTCCCTACGGGTGCTAACACAACTTTCTTCCCTTTTATACTGAGGGAGTAAGTATTCTTTGGACCATCATGGATGACGCTTCGGTCATATTGCCAAGGTCTTCCTAATAACATATGACAAGCATCCATTTTCATCACATCGCACCAAGCGTTATCAAAGTATTTATTTCCGATTGAAAAGGATACTAAACATTTTATGTCAACGGTTACTTCACTGCCTTTATTCAAACAGGATAAGTTATATGATTTTGGATCCGTTTTCAAATTTAACTTTCGATCAACTTCTTCGGACACTACGTTTTCACAGCTGCCACTATCAATAATCACGTTACAGACTTTTTCTGCCATTGTGCAAGTAGTGTAGAAGATATTGGTCATCAACTAATCCTCTTTGGATTCTCCTTTAAGAGTCTGCAGACTCTTGTGAACGACTAAGGTCTCCTGACCATCTCCATATAACACCTCGTCGTCGTACTCATCATATATAGGTTCTCTGAACTCCTCGGCCTCATCGGTCATACCTTCTTTCAATAAAAAGGTTCTTACCCTTCTGGTTAGTAGGTTTTCGACACTCTGTTGCTCTATGACCTGGTTCTCCTCATCTGAAACACTTGATGCTAGAATTAAAGTTACTCTGAGGTTGTTGTGGTGTAGTACGAAATTGTGGGGGTGGGTTTGGCTTGCTGGGGGGATTGCTCTTTGGCATCGGCCTACTGTTATGTTATTGCTCTTCCTCACGAGCTCGCTTATATGCTTCAGAAATAGTCCAAAGTGAATGAAGGCTAAGGGCGTTCTGCAACGACTGTTTTAATCCTCCCAAATATCGTGCCACCAGTTGTTCTTCGGTTTTCGATAGATCATTCCTTGCTATCAACTAGTAAAACTCTTATGTATAATCATCCACAGATCGAGTACCTTGTCTTAACCGATGCAATCTCTTAAACAGAGACTGGGTGTATCCGAAGGGAAGAAAGTGACTCTGCATTTTTTCTCTTCTTCTCCCACTTGGTGATTTTAGCCTTTCCTCGTCTTTCCCTTGAATGCCTCATTTGTTCCCACCAAGCAAATGCTTGGCCCTTCAGTTTGATGGAAACCAATTTTACCTTAGCGCTATCTGATACCTCCTTATACTCAAAGATGAGCTCTACTTCGTTCAGCCAGTCAATGAACCCTTTTGCTTGCAGCGTTCCAGAATATTCCGGTAGCTCCATTCTAAAACCCAGATCACTACGACGGTCCTCACGGTCACGCCGTTCCCATATCTGCCTCCTATGGTAGTAAGGGTTATTAAAACTTGATTCAGAATCATAGGATTCTTTATCGTGTTCAAGATGTGGGACTTCCTCCTCCGGAACCTGTCCACGTCGGCCTAGGTGCAGGACTTCCTCCTCCAGAATCTATCCACAGCGACCCAAATTTTGCGCTGCTAAGCGTTAGGTTAGCTCTACAACTTATCTCTGTAAATTCTCAATCACCACGTTCTGGACGTTTTGATCACGGTGCGGGACCTCCTTAGTCGGAATCTGCCCTCTACGACCATGACCACGAGTCATTGAAACTCCCAGAAAGATGTTTGAGCTTTGATACCAACCTACGCCGGGCGGGATATCGATTATCCTGCAGGCTAGGTAACAAATGAATTCACAAATAAAGGAACAAGAGTTTCACTGGAAAACACAAAGAAACTCTCTTTAATGTTAATGTGTATAATATAATTATCAAAATCAAAGTTATGAATTCAACCCACAAACCGGGTTTATATAGCTTAACAAAATTTTACCTCCAAGTCACTCTAGACTCTTCTTAGAGATATGGAAATAAAATCCTCCTAGGGATGTGAAAAAGATCCTAACAAATTTCCTAAATTTACGGAAACAACTCCTAACAAATAACAAACTTGCTAACAATAAAATATTATTAAATAAAGAACTAAATAGGAATAGAAAGCAAATAAACTACTACTCCGTCGAACTCCCAAAGTCAGGATGCCAAGAGCCCGTAGACGTTCCATCTCTCGAAGCTGAAGGTGTTAATGACCTCTTTGTTTGTGATGATCATTTTCCAGGGCCATCAACATACTATCCGAGAGCTCGGCATCTTCGGACCATCCTGCATCACCACTTACAATGCCATATGTGTTGTAATGGAGGTTGCAGATATCCCCTGTTTGTGATAAAAGTTCAAAGCTTTTCATGTTACTTGATATTAGTAAACTTTAGCCGGTATATTATTAATAAAATGTATTGCATGTTGTTGTGCAGATGAAAACTCATGGTTCAGAGGTTTATGCTCTTTTCAACAAGAAGTTTTCATCATTTGCTTTATTTAAAGGGAAACATGGTACAAGTTTGGTTCCTTACCAAGTTTCATCAAAGTTTCATGGTAGAGACCAAGACAAGAAGCTCATCGCAGACTTAAAAGACTGGTTGGTTGATAAGCAGCTAGATACAGGTATTCTCATATATTTCAATGCCAACTAGGAAATATTTATTCCATACAAAGATCATCTGAAAGTTCTTGCATTAAGGTTATAGAATTGAATGGCTTATAATATGAAGTTATTAGCATATATATACACATGTAAAGTACAAAAGTGTTGCAACGACTCAAAGTAGGATCAAGACTTAAATCTACTTTCCCAAGAGCACTTATGATCATCTTGGCCTATCACAAACCCACTTGAAGTTGTGACTAGTTGTTGAGATCGTATATACTGTTCAGTCCATCCCATATGTAACGGGGTATTATAATCTCTCCCACATAAAACCCTGACGTCATCTGCCCACTAGGTGCAGTCTCACTCAGTAGGCCAATTCCCTATGATGTGAGATGCAAATCAGCTTCCTCTATTGTCTATATTCCAGTGGGGTCCACCACCTTGGGTTCACTCTTGAGTAACAATGAGTAAAGTAGCACACTGTCGTAGTACTTGGATTAGTTCTAAATACACTGTTACAAGAGCGACAAAATCATCCTACTGATTCTAGTTTCTGATTGGGATAGAAAATAATAAAAGTTGGCGTAATGTAGGAAAAGTAGAAGGACGAACCAAACCAAAAGGACAAAATATTTAATTATAGTATAGATGCTTATGAATTTTGGACAGTGAGTACATCCTACTGGCAGCTTCTGATAATGTGTATAACTCAAGATATTCTAGTTCAAAGTTAAAATTTTACAAACTTGTTTGATTTTTAATTAAATATCTACACATCATCTTTGGTTCAATTTTGGACAGCAGCTACCCTGTACCGGTATGTAATTATCGTAAAATTCCGAAGTCCAACTAAAGCTCCTAACTCCAGAAATTGCTCAATAGCCAGTTTTGTTTGCTCTATGTCCGGTTTTCTTGCAGGAATTTTAATTAAATATCTATAAGGCTTCAAGCCTTTAAATTTTAACTACATGTAAAGAATTCATAGTAGTATATTACATAAAAATTTCATGTTCATATCTGCTACCTACAGTGAGTTGCAGGTTCTGCAAAATTAGGTCCTCAACAAGCCTCTTCAAGTATAATTTTTCATCATTTTCTCTTTTCCACTTCAAGTTTCTTGCATATATTTCATGCTCCATCATGTTGTATTCTTAATAACATGTAATCTTAACATTTTCATGCTAACCATAACATAAAATTATTAAAATAAAGTAATCTTAGAACGTTTTCAATTAAAAGCAGAGTTGTTGAGGTATACCACTTGAGAGCTTGGTTTCTTACTACTTTCCTTCAAGATAGAGCTTCATATCTCTTCCCTCTTATTTCCTTTGAATGACCGGCTGTCTCCCTCTCCATGTCTCTCGATTTTGTTTAGTTTGTAAGCAAAAAGTGAGTGAAAATGAAGTATACTAGTTTAAAATTTCCTTAGTTTCGCTTATTTAGATTTTAGTCCCTTTTAACTTTTTATTTAGGTTCAAATCCCCTACAACTGAAGTTATTTGTGTTGACTAGTTCTCACATAGTTAAATAGAGATTTAACAAGGCTATTAATAACTAGTAAGGTTTCTATGGTGATTTCTGTTTAAAGGCTAGTTTGAATATCTTTGTTACTATTGATGTGCTTCAGCGTCTCTGCTCCTTCCCCCCGCCCCAAAAAAAACAAAAAAAAAACCACCCTGCTCAAGACGTATGCACACGCCCATGCAACAAACTAGCAAGAGATACCTCCCACCAATTGAAGTAGAGAACCTTGAAGCATTTTATGTTCCTTAATTTTTTCTTCGACTTAATCTGTTACAGAAAGTTAACAGTTGTATTAGTTATGTCATAGCTCCAACATATGCCTCTTATCAGATCCATGTCCTTGATAGGAGTAGATGATTCGTTGTCATTGAAAGAGATCAGGGAAAACAAACGCTTTAATCTGGTTTGCAAGGTAACGTAATCATGTTTTCTGATTCTTAATGCTTCTAGTAAGTTAATATATACCTCTCTTTGTAAACAAAAATGGTAGTTAATTTAATCTTTAAGGTACTTGTTTTGAAGTTTATGGTTTCTTTAATTAATGATGTTTATATGAATTTCAGTATTTGATTATATTACTTATGGCCATCCGTAGTTATTTATATCCCGATAATTCGTTTCTTGTTTCCTTGTGACAAGGTTCTTCATATCTGTGAAGTTACAAAAGATGAGTGGATGCTCTTTGTTTGGGATGGAACTGATACTCCACCAGTTTCTATCCAAAAGAAGTGAGTGTCCTGATGTTTTAGCCATTTGGGGTTAGATTCATGTTATTGTATGTATGCTTCTTCAATCATTGAATGTTGATAAGCTATACTTCTTCAATCAATGAAAGTTGGTAAGTTAGGATTCTTCAATCAATAAAAGTTGGACAGTGCAGTGTAGTGCATGCTTTAAGCCTATTATCTTGCATTGCACCTCCACTTTGTGTGTTTAGTGTTAGTTCGAACTTCTACATGCAAGACTAATATTTGGCACTTGGAAAGTGGACCACATAATTCAGTTTGTTATTATCAGCTGAAGGGAAATAATCAGAATTGTTAGTATAAGTAGTTTGAAGAATGAACCTTTCTTACCCCAACACTTCTTTTTTCCTCCTCTGTTTTAATTCTTAAATATTGTTATCCATTTGTCTCTAGAAGCAACTAGTGCAAAACTTGAACCAATAAATTGAGGAAATAACGGGTAAATTTCTGCATTCCAAACCATCCAAAATTATCTCCTTAATCAACAAATCCTGGTGGTTGCTTCACACACACACACACACAGTGGGTGTGGGTGTGGGTGTGTTTGGATCAAAGAAGAGTTTTTTTAGATAGAATAGAGATTATGAAAGGGGAGGACAAGGAGTCCTCCAATCAAATAAAAGAAGGAAAATAAAGAAAAGTTGATGAAGCATTGCCTGCCAATCTTGATGAACATCTAAAATAGAAACTCGTCTAAAAGCTTTTTTCATAGCCAATGCCTATGGTGATGCTAGAAATGAAACCCTATCCCAAAGAAAAAGAATAGTTAGCTAGGTATCACTGAAAATTGTAGCATTTCTTTCTTTCAGTTCATATGCCCCGAAAAATGGCCAAGAGAACACTTCCAAAGGATCTTGGCATTCTTGTGCTTCCTAAAACTCCATTATACAGAGCATAATTATTCAATATCACATTTGCATGACTTTGTTTTCTTTATTCTTCACTTTCTACCCATAAGTTTGTATCGAAGTGTCAGTATTAAGTAATTATTCGAAAACAAAAATAGTAATGAAGAGAATAGTAAATTTTGCATGGTCAATGGATGATGTAAGACACTGTTATATTGCTCACGTTTCGGCTTATTTTGCTCAAGTCTGAACACTGGTTAACAAATCACATTGCACATGAGTAACCATTTTCAACTTCTCACAACTTGTAACAAAACCCTTAAAACTGTATTTGATTGGTATATGACTCGTCTCTTAATCCATCAGATTAGTGTTCAAAAATTTTCTTTTCACCTTCTGAAGAAAGTATACTCTAATTGGTTAAGAAGATACTGTCTTGGTATTTGAGAAATTTTACTTCATGTAATTTAAGATGATTATCTCTTTATTTCTCTGTGCCTGAATGTACAAGTACAAAGTTATTTTGTTGAGTGCATCGAAAGTGGGGGAAAGGCCTTGTCAGTTCAAATGAAAATCTAAGTTGCTAGCATTCAATTCGGATGTTCTTTCTAAACAACTAGTGTTGCTATTTATGAACTTCAGGGCAGAAGACGAAATGGAAGATCCTCTTCCTTTACATATGGAATCCTCTTCTTTGCCAAGAGATGTTCTATGCATGTTTCCAACTGTTGGAACTGTCTTAAGAGTTGTTGTTGATAGCGGCAATGAGAGGCTTGGCTTTGACGTACTAAAGACTGGTAGATGGGTGAAACTTATCAATATAAGATGTGAAATTCATGATGGACTATGGCGTGGTGTGCTGATGCCATCTACTAAGTTCCGCTATCTGATTGATGACGAAAAACTTGTGTTACTGTGCCAAAGGTCGTTCTTAAACTTGCAGTTACATCATTGCAAATTTGCAATATGTTTTTTACCTTCTTTTTCAGCGTAATAGTGGTTATGCTAAATTTCATTTATTTACATGATTTAGATTTTATGATGAGCGGATAAAATCAGAGCTGGGGCGAATGCCGTCGACGTGCTTTCCGTGGCCTTCTCCCATAACAGGTAAACATCATCATTTTGTTGATGGTAAATGTCAACTTATTGGAGCATTGTTGCATTGACAATAACAATGTGTACTTTGTGTTGTGTCTCTATTCTCTATCTAATATTCAGAGACAGATTACCCAGATGTGCCTTTTTCTACTCTAATGGATGTTCTTTCCCATCCAGAGGTATTAAATATGTTCTAACTTTTCTCAGACCCTTCGATTTACTTCTCTGTATTCTTGGTTGTTAAAGTTTCCGATGAAACGTAGAGATGGTTGTTATGATCCACCATGTATTACATATTAAATCCCAATAAATATTATGTGAATGAAAGAAAACATTGGACGATACAGTATGATCTTGTACACTATACTATGCCAATAAAAACTGAAGGTTCTCATAGGTTTTTTATAGTGAAATGTGTTTACAATCTTTGAGGACACTCCTTGGTACTCCCTCTACTCCAATTTGAGATATGGAGATATAATTTACAAATTTCTTATTGTATAATTTCACTTTAGATATTAAAGAATAAGTTAGAAAGGACTATTCATTTGAGTGATATAAAACTCGTACCAAAGCTCAAATTTGGTACAGAGGGAGGTTCAATATGTATAATTATTGATTGAGGTGTGAATTGAAAGCCTCTCGAGGCACCAGTAGCAATCATCTCCTTGATAAGAATTTAGAGCACGGTTTTGTTACACACATTACAGGTGACCGCTAAATTCAAGTGCGTGGTTCGGGTTCTAGCAGCATTTCCCTGGTGGGCTGAGGACTTCCGCTCTCCTCGTGGGACTTTCAGGATTAGGCTGACCCTAGAGGATCCAACCGCAAGAGTTCATGCTTTTGTGTATGGAGACGATGGGGTAAACATGAGCTTTTATTTTTTTCATTACTTTTTTAACTTCATTTAAATGTCATTAATTTCTCACCGACGTGAAGTAACTTCTGTTCATTGTAGCAAATAAATGAATAAAACTCTTCTCTGCTTGCACAAATATAATGCTGTACTAAATACTTGCATTGTATAAATGTCGAGCACGAGTACACAGTAGAAATACCTGCAGTTCATCGTGCTTTTAAATCTCCCCTTCGCATCCCTTTCAAATATATATCGAAATGCATTCTCAGTCTCAAAATTTGATTGCTTATTGTTGCTATTGTACCTCTACTATGAAACCCCACTGTTTGGCTTATTTTTTCATTTTTTTTTTCTTCATGTTAGGTTGATTTCTTTGGGGGTTCTGAATCTATTGAAGAACTGACAAGAAAGCGGAACATGTTGCTTGGAATCAATGAGAAAAATGATGGTACGGACTCCAAGGGTGATCGGAGAAATGCTCCCTGGGTTCAGTGTTGCCTAAAATCTTATTACCTCGATAAAAGCTACACTTGGGGAAGTAGACATTTTCGGATCTTTGCCACAAGGCTGGCAGATTTAGTAGATGAATCGTAAACATGTGTGGTTCCAATGGGTAATGTAAATTTGCTGTGTAGGTACATTTTCAAATGTAATGCTGTCCATCAAATGTTATGGTTATGGTATCCTTTTGTTGAGATTAACAAACTCTGGATTATATATGGCCAATTTACTATGTAAAGATCATTTGCATTTAACTTTCAATGATCGTTTTCCAGGCCATGTTATGACTTTTAAGGGTAATTATATGTTTTTAAATGTATCTAATAACTTAATGCTAGTTTATTCTTTAAAATAGAAACATCTCTAATTTTGGTATGGATTGGGAAAAAATGTAAATGATGGCTTTTTTAGGGAACAATATTCAATATTATATGTTGAAGGATCATTTATCACTAAAGTAAAAAAAAAAAAAATTACGTCTCGGCTTTATCGTCTAAACAATGATACCTTGTTAGTTTAGTAGGTGTAAAGTTCTGTTTGGTAAAACTGAAAATTAAGTTGGTGAAAGCGTGACATGATAATACCCTTACAATTTTATGAATATTGACTCTCTTTGTAAAAATTTGCCTAGAAGATATTGACCATTATTGTAGAAATTCGCTAATATGTCGTTTAGTAGTACAATATGAAAGTAAAAATCAAGGCATTGCATCATTTTATACAACTGTGTAAACATGACCATTTTGTAGTAGTGTTTTAAAACTTTGAACCTCGAACCGATAAAAACTAAAACTGGTCCGCCTTCTGGTTCAATTTGGACCAATGACCTGATTTTGATCAAAGCCCGGGTTGACCAACCGATAAACTTGATTAGTTGACCAGTTGACTCGATTTTTTTAAAAAAAAATTACAAAAAAAAATAATATTAAAATTAACAACTTTTATTAATATTATAACTCATCTTTATTATATTTAGTTCATAAAAAATGAAATTTTAATTCTTTTTATTAATCATTAAGAATATATATATTTATATATTAATGACATCACTGGGTCAATAACTATTTGATCACCCGATACTTTTTCCGGTTCGATAAACGATCCGATACTGACAACCTTGTTTTGTAGAAAAAAAAATATTTGACTCTTTGTGGATCTGATGGAGTATTAAATTAGCTTGCAAGGGTCATTCTGCTCAATGAACAACTTAGTTCAGATTGCAACTCACCTCCCCAAGATATGATTAGGCATTACCATTAGAGACCTCAACGAGTGCCAACCCCTTTTTAGGGGATTCGTTTTGAGTTGTTTGCCATTTTGTCTTTTCACAAGGGTAATATTAATGCCTACGTGTCACTCATGAGAATTAGGTTAAAATGAATATACACACAAAGGCTACATAGATAAAACAAAACAAAACTAAACTATTGATCAAATAACACATCTTACGTGAGTCCCTGAACTTGGCATATGCTAAATCTATATTAAATAAAATACAAGGGAGATTTTAGTATTATATGAAGTGAAGCAAGAGGCATTTCTTTCACCTTTCACCAAAAGACCCTCTCTATTTTACAATTTCCGTCCCCATAACACAACTAGTTACTCTCTACCAAACCGATGAAAAATTAAATTTTTTAAAAAAAAATAAAATAAAAACTGTGATCTATCGTCTATACATCATACTGCAAAAGTATATTACCTCTAGCATCCATGGGGAAAGGCAATAGCAATACACTGGTTATCTTACAACCCGACAACAGGTGCGAGAGGGTCATTAGGTTGATGGATATGGGCGGCATCCCCAGCGGCAGCAACTGCATGCCTGCGTTGCCGTTCACGAAGGTAGAGGACAGTTAAGAGACAAACGAAGAGAGTTAGAATCGTTGCGTTGCCTTCCTCCAAGACCACATTCTCCACCCATGATTCCACTTTTGGAAAAACTTCAGGCAGTGAATCAATCAAATCAACCTAAAAAACGCGCAATCAGTTTAAGATACCAAAAAAATACATATACTTTTTGTACATAAAATCGCAAGTATACACACCGTAAAACTTTATTAGAAGTGCAAATCATATTTAGCTGTAATGAAGGATGCATTTCCAAGCAAAAAGTGTACAATATTAATAGTTGGACGCCAAGCATGTACTATAAACTGCTGCAGCAGCAAAGAGCAGGAACTGCAGAACATCACAGAACAATATAATAAATACTCCACTTTTAATATACTATACGCAATTCAAACCAAATATTGAGCATCATTGTAAAACTGCTGTGGTAATTAACCATAACTAGCAGTAGACTTTGAAATCCATCAACTGTAATAGTGCAAATGTTAAAGAACTCTCCGTGAAATTATTAATGAAGCGGGAATTGACAATAAGTACATGATACATGTAACTAGATGAATATTAGCAGAATATAACAAAAACAAATCTGGGACCATCTTCCACATGCAAGACATGCATTTAACACGTTTATCGAATATTATATTTGTACATATGCTGATATGCACATTCAGAAATTATATGTGCGTCACTGCTCAATTATGCTTACAAACAAAAATTTATGCAGGCCAGAGAGAAACTCACCAGGAAACTGTCGGCGTAGTTTTTTCTTATCCACAAGCTACCAAGAGCTAGAGTTACAGGCAATTTTGCTGCAGAATCAAGTTCTACTGCTTGATCATAGTAACGCTTGGCAAGATGAAGATCAAATGGAAGTCCTTGGCCATGTTCATGCATGTATCCCAGGTTAAACATAGCTTGGGCATTTGATTGGGATTTGGCATGCATATAAGCCTCTGATGCACGATCATAATCTCGCTCAGTACCCTGACATATAAAACAGCAGACAAAGAATCAAAACAAAAATCATATAAACCAGTCTGAGGGGTGTTAAATACATGTACTAGGATCACACAGGCTAGATCTAGAGTACCGATAGGCATTCTATTTGGAGAACATACCCGCCCATAGTAATATGCATCCCCAATCAGCAAAGCAGCATGTTCATTACCCTGCTCAGAAGCTTGCCACCACAAAGAGTGTGCAGACTGATGCCTCTCCGCATCTGTACAAAATCCAGATTCTCCCATGCACATACTTTTCTCTCCATACTTGTCAAGTATCCAGGCAGCATTGCTTTGTGCCACCTCATATCCCAACTCTGCCATCCTCGAGTACAAGAGGAAAGCCTTTCCCACATCACCTTTCAAATATGACTCTAGGGCCCATCTAGATAAAGAACTCCAAGGTCCTCGTTCTGCTACTAGTTTGTATAATGCAGTTGCCTGAAACCAAGCAAGATTTAACTTGAATAACTGAATATTGAATAGATGCACAATTATGTTATCTGTAAGACCATTCAGAATCGACAAACAAAAGGCAGAGCACAACAGAGAAATAGCATAAGTAAAACAAAGTAAAGTTTTAACATCAATTATTTTCATGCAAAGAAGTTACGATAATTAAAAAAGTTATCCAGACCACATCCACTCTATCCGGCAAATATAAATTCAACCTCAGAAAGCACTAGGATACTTTTTTGCTACTTTGTAAATTTGTTGCCTGAAGCAAATGAC
Organism: Panax japonicus; assembly: GCA_020205505.1. Lineage (NCBI taxonomy): Eukaryota > Viridiplantae > Streptophyta > Magnoliopsida > Apiales > Araliaceae > Panax > Panax japonicus. The sequence goes on along the minus strand of CM035096.1, from coordinate 76,670,295 downwards.
ACTGAGCTGAAAGACAAACTTTTGCTTGTTGATAAGTAGGTTTCATAGCCTATCAACCCTTGTCAGACAAATTAAAATGTTTAGGAACAAAAAGTAACCATAAGAACCTCATGGTCCAAGGTTCAAGGGAAAACTCTCCTATAAACTCCACAGCAGAATCCATATTTCCTGGCTTAGTCCAAATAAAGAGGGTTTCAAGAAAAAGTTCAGATTTGGCATGTCAGTCCATCCCCCATTTTCAAATATGCATATTCCAGATTTCGTTACAAATTTATAAAGAGTAGACATAAGAAGCCATTATTCTCTTTGAAAGAGAATCAAAATCTTTAGCAGGTACAGAGAGGCCCACATTGTTAAGGCACTTGTCCTAACAAAAAGAGGTTAGTTTTAAGGCAAAAAGAGATATCAATGGTCAGAAGGACCTCAACTTTCCTTCGTTAACATCCATTTATTGTTCCATCTCACATAGAGATGAATATATATGGCAAAACTAATGATTTAGCCACCGAAGTTGGCACGTTTTATTAAACACCCGATTGAACTTTTATTTTTTAAATTAACTAACTGAACTAATTTTTATTTTCAAATTGGGTCATTCCGTTAAAAAAAAGTTGACAGACAGTTAATTTTTTATCTACGTGGCGCTGACGTGGACTTAAAAAAGGGGGGAAAATGACATGAAAAATAAAAGTCAGCATAAAAAAATAAAAAAATTGCTTATGTGGCAAAAAAACTTGAAAATAAAAACAAAAAAATAGCAGCTTAAGATCCATTCATCTCTCTATCATCGTCGTTCAATCCTCTTCCTCCTCAAAAAGTAAACTCCTTCCCGTAACCGTTCTTTAACAAAATAAATTGAAATTTTCAAGGCACCATAGAATCATTCGAACCTCTGACACAGTAAGCTTAAGATCTTTGGAAATAGCAGCTTGCGTGGGTGAAGTATAACCACACTAAAAGAATAACAAATACATTTATTCAAATACATTGCAGACCTCAGAAACGTACAGAGGTATCTGTTTGGCTGCTAAAGAAACTACAGCAAACAGAGCTAAATTTAAATTTCCCATTCACGGGGTTTTACAAGTTTTGTAACTCTAAATTGAATCTTTTAGTTAAATTCTTAACTCACTTAAATTTGATTTAATTCCGATTCCTGGGGAACCAAACAGAAACGCAGGGGGCGGGGGGACATCTCGATTAAATTTACTAGGCTGTCTGTTTGACAGGTAGGAAAACAGAACAAAATTTGACAAACGGCATTGCTACTCGAGGGTTCAAATAATCAATCATATTATCCAAACCCATTAATTTCCTAAAAGATTGAATCTTTATTACATGGGTTGTCTTCGGATTACTTGGGAAGCAAAGCAAAGGAAGAGAAACGAGAAAGAGGGTTTTACAGTGAAACCGAACTGGATAGGACCCAAAGCAACTATCATAACACAGGCAAGAACAGAAATGGAGTTGTCACGAATTGCCTGTGAAGAACCCATCATACTCGACTGCCTTGAACCCATTCGATATCAACTCCCCGTATGTAAAAATGGTTTCCTCAGATCTCTTCCATCTTCGTTATCGTCTCTGAAACTCATTGCTACAATAGAATCGAAAATTCAATCAAAGAGCAAGAAAGACGAAGAGAGACCACTCAAAGCCCTAGCAAGGATACCCAAAACGGAAAGATAAGAATTTTTGGTTGATTTTTCTCAAGAAGATGAAGAATTCCCGTCTGGGTTCTCGTGTTAGGCTCCGAACGCTCTTCTTTCTCTCCATTTCCGCGGTTTTTATCTCTTCCATTCACTCTCAATCCGCAGATCTAACCATCTTTTTTATTTGATTCATTTTATTTTTCATCAAAACAGATCTAGGTTTTGATGAACATACAACCCATTTGGAGGAGGAATAGTATGACTGGGTGTCTGTGGTTTTGGTGGGTATCGGAAAAGTTTGGTTAGATTTATTTTGATTTTTTTGTTTTTGTTTTCAAGTTTTTTTTGCCACATAAGCAATTTTTTTTATTTTTTATGCTGACTTTTATTTTTTATGTTGACTTTTATTTTCCATGTCATTTCCTTTATTTCCCTTTTTTTAAGTCCACGTCAGCGCCACGTAAATAAAAAATTAACGTCTGTCAACTTTTTTTAACGGAACAACCCAATTTGAAAATAAAAATTAGTTCAGTGAGTTAATTTGAAAAATTAAAAGTTCAATCGGGTATTAAATAAAACATGCCAACTTCGGTGGCTAAATCATTAGTTTTGCCATATATATATATATATATATATATAGAGAGAGAGAGAGAGAGAAAATTCTACCAAAAAGTATAACACCTATCGCTAGTCGCTACAAGAATGAATAGAAAATATATAAGACAGGCTCAATATAATAATCCCACTTTAGCTCACCAAACTATCTATTGGTAACCAGACACATGTCAATTAGCCTAAAGATAAACTTTTAGTTTAGTTTCGTATTTTTTAACAGATGGAGCTTAGAGTTTAGTCATCCTGGAAAAGACGATCACTAATTCTTTATTTTCTTATAGCTACCACATACACCCACTGAACCAAAAAAATTAAGGTAGTGTTTAATCATCCTGGAAAAAGAAAACTCTATATTTTCCTAAATGCTAAAGGTAAAGGTCAAACATGTCTTACATGTTCTCTTCATCCACTATATTTTGTTTTTAACCTGATTGTATTCTTATCACTCTGTTGCATTTTCAAGATATTTGGTGCTCAATATTATCCCTGATGTCTGCAAACGAGGGTCTACCCTTCGGGTTCCCCTTCAATGGCCCAAAGATAAACCAATGACAATGGTGAGAGTAAACTCAACTGTTTTTATCAAGTTTTGAAACTCAAACTGCTGCTTACAATAACATATTATATTAGTCAAAAAGACGAACTAATAGATGGTCTTTACTCGAAACAAAACCGTTAAAAAGCAGGGACTGTTTGACCACCGAAAAGTCAATTTTAACTATTCCTATAAAGTTTCAATCCCACAAGCTGCTTATTTCCCTACGGTTAGGTGATTGATGTAAACCACACAAAAAAAATTAACAAAACAAAATAAAATTAATAATAGTGGGTCAAAAAGACACAAATGGACTGCCTTGAAGCAAAACTGTTAAAAAACAGTAGTAAGTGTAATATCACGGACAAGCGAGAAAAGTCAACTAAGTGTCTCTCCCCCATTAGGTGAAATGTTTTTTTATAGGTTGAATTAGGTGATAGATGTAATCTACCCAAAAAAATCATAACTAGTCAAAAAGACGTACTAAAATATATACACCTCTATATACAAACCACACAAACACACGGCACTCATCTGTTCATAATCCTCTTAGATTGAGACTCCAAAAGGTATGTATATCTAGAATCTGCGAGGTAATAGTGCAGCATTCCATCTCTTTCTAGTCCTCTTAGGCCGAGACTTTAAGGATGTTAAATGAGCTAGTCATCACCCTATCACCGCCAAAATAGTTGGGGAAAACAAGACAGGACATGCGCCATGTTTATCAACAATCTCAACATGCAAAAGATGGCTAACGGTCTCTCTCATCTATCATCACGTACGACACCAATAAGTTACATTACATCTCCGTATTCTACCTCCTACCTCATAGCATATTTCACTTTACTCTCTGTTTTATACTTGCTATATTTTCGGTTTGATAGAACTGAGCCTTAGTTACAAAAAGAACTATTAAATTTTCAAGGTGTAAATCATTGAAGAAACTGGACAAAGATTAAAAAAGGCGGTCCTTTTATTTCCTTCCAAATATAACATAGGAAATAAAGGAAATAAAAGGAGATGTGTGCACATTTAACACAACCTATGAAGCACAAATAAAACATTTTGGGGCGTACGCACACTGGATACATATACAACGTGGATCTCTGTGGATATTATATCCTAGCCTACTAGCTATATTCATTAATTAGAAGGAAAAATTGGAAACTTCCACATACGTTTCATGGACATATTCAGATAAATATGCTTCTTTTCAGTCTTAAATTTTCCGTCTTGAGCTCTCTGTTTCAAGTGATGTGTGTAATTAGTTAATTAATTATATGTTAGTGATTATTAATTAAGTGCTCAATTTCTTTGCTGCTTCTTCTTTTTTTAAAATTTATATGTTCTGTTAAAATTTATGGTTTATAAAAATTGGTAAATCCTTTTCTTTTAAACAAATGTTCTATCTTTACTGTTAGCTAATTGTTTTTTGTTAATAATAATTTTTTTATAGGTAGAATTAGCATCACATCTGTTTGGTCCTATGTATTGAACCCAAGACCTCCATACACCAATGTGACATAATACTAATTATAAATTTGTTAAATAAAAAAATTATGTTACATTTGTGCATTCTTTTAATATTCTATATTATGTCCCTTGTCATTCTTATTTTTATCTCAAATTGTGTACCTATCACACAATAATATATTAATAATTACCTAACACAAAATAATAATATTAATAATCTAATGTCAATTTGTGTTAGTTTTATTTTTATTGCAAAACAATTACCATAAATTAGTTATTTATTATTTTAGGAACGAATTTGATTTAAAGTATGCAAATAAAAATTAAATCAACAACTTGTATGCTGCAACATCTGTATCTTAGTTTTTTAAGAATTGTTGTATCCTAAAGCGCCTGTATCGGAGTTTCCTATGACAAAAGGAAGAACTAACAATTACAGTACAACCATGTTCATTATTTAAGTCCATGTTCTAACCCCAAAAGTAGGATTCAAATAAACTTTGTCATGTTGTTCAAGGCCTTATGGCAGCATTCAGCAAGAGCACAACTTAGAGACATAACTTAGAGACATTTTCTCTTTGTCCCAAAAAGTACAAAGAGTGAAATACAATACAATAATCAAGTAATACTCCCGTCTGGTGGGGGGATAAAAGAAAGAAAAAGAAGTCGACGTTAACAAAGAATCAAGATGGTAGTATATCACTAGACAAAACATATAAACAAAATATTAAAGACCTACCATAGGAAGATTTTTCTTGAGCCCCACACCAGTGTGAAACATCTTAGCCAACTGGTAAAATGCCTTTGGTTGGCCTGCATTAGCTGCCATTATAAAGTACTTGCATGCTACCTTCACATCTCGCTTCACCCCAATCCCTTTGAGATATAATACCCCTAAATTGTAATGCCCACCGGCTTCCTCATTGTCAGCAGCTTTCTCAAAGTACTCTTTTGCCTGTAGGAAAGATAATCAGCTTGCAATACATTCCTTGTCAACTATTAACAGAATTTAGATACCCAAGTACGTAAGGGGTTAAAAATAACAAAAAAGTGAACTACACTTGTCTTCCCGAGGAGCCAATCACCCCCCCCCCTTCCACACATTATAAAGAACCAAGTAAAATGATGTTGACAGGAAATGCAACAAAATTTATCCAATTGGTTTGGTCCGGTAATATTTTGTATAAAATCTTTATTTATTATATAATGAAGCTAAAAGCTAGAAACCAGTTGAATATTATCCAGGGAATATATAGTTTCACTGCTTAACGTTCTCTTTTTTGCAGTGTCTTGTTGCTTGGGGCTTGTGGAACTTGATGAATGGGTAATATACCCATGAATTGGATATATTCGGGCTTGATTTATTATTGTATTCAAGTCTTTTAGAATAGTTTTTATATGTTTATTTGTGATTTTGCAGTTTGAGGCTGAGTAGGGGCAAGACGGGAATTTCTGCATCATTAAGGGCTAAAGCGTAATTGGCTGTAGAAGGGTACAGCGCCGAGGAGCTATAACATGTACTAAACCCAGCGCCGGGCCGCTGGGGACAGAGGTAGAGCCAATCAGGGCGCGAGCAAGGAGGAAAGTTGAGGGGGAATAGGAACCTAAAGAGTAAAGAAGTATTTAAGGAAGTAATCAGGTGACAAAAAGAGAACAACAAGAGTTGGAGATTAATTAGAAATCAACGGAAAATTGTGGAGGAGAATTCAAGTTGAAGATCGAAGACTGGAGGATTTCTTTTAGAGTTTCTTCTTCTTCTTTATTTCAATTTTGTAATTCTATTGAGATGAATTTCATGGGATTTTTGGTTTTATTTTTCAGTATGAACTAACTTTTCCATTAAGACTGCAAATTGAACCTTTTATGTTTATGAATTGATTATTCAATTTAATCCAGGATTTACGTCAAAATGAATTGTTTATCATGTTTTGTGTTTATTGATTAATTATTTGGCCAATAATTACTGTGTTACGCTAGATAGATTCGGAAGATGAAATCTAGGGTTAGAACTGAACGTGATATCATGTATGCTTAATTATTTGTATGAGATAAATAATTAGAGTTGTGAATTGAATATGAATATCTCTTTTCACTGCATGTAACAGTTGGGAATTGGAACTTAATGAGTTTAATTTTAGTATTTTGCATAGGGATATCGCATAATTAATTGAATTAAATAAATGTTATCTGACCACTTGGGAAATGGCTTTTAACAGGCAGAATTCCTGTTAACAATTCAGGTGACGTGATAACTGGAATAATTGGATAATTGGTTTGTATTACATGTTTGGGGATATTGTAGTCTTAACCTTTATTTATTTGAATTAATTTTTAGAGTAAAACATTTTTTATTAGTTAATTTTAGTTTTCTTAATTAGAAAATCACAAATTGAGGTTGTTTAAATAAAATTGAATTGATATAGTACTAGTAGTTGGAGTTTATTGATTGGAATTTCCTGTGGGTACGACACTTTATTTTATCACTTTATTACTTGTTGACTGTGTATGCTTGCGCAAATAATCGATTGTGAAATCGATCAACAGAACTCTCTCTAAACTGTTAGGCGAGAAGTGTGTGTCCTACTTCAGTGAAAGATATGTTGCTAATTTATTTTGAAGGATTTGGACGAAAGGAGATCCCAAAATTTTATAGAAGTGTGCCTTTTTTCTATAGGAATTTGGAATGCGCGTAATGCTAGACTGTTTAGAGGAAGTTGCTCCTTTGAGTTGTTGAGTAATATGATTATTTTTCTTGCTACTCTTTGAGCTTCTTCTATGGGGGCTTTTAGAGATATCTCTGCGACTAATTTGTGTAAAGATTGGAGGGCTGCCCTTTTTTAAGTGTTTTTTTTATTTACTCCATTGAGGGTGGACTTCTTGTTCCCTTTTTATTACATCCTTTCTTTTCTATTAATAAAATTTCTTCTTTTATCAACAAAAAAAAACAATGTCTTCTATTTCTATTTGTTGTTACCACTATATCACCTCACTCAGCAATCTGCATGAATGCAAATTCCCACTACAAAGAATTTATTTATCAGCAGCAGCAAGATGGAATGGAATCCATACTCCAGTATAAAGACCAACTTGAGATACTAAATTAAGCCTGTACTAAAGTACTAGGGACAGATCAATGTTAACATGTAATTACATAATTGTCCTCTACAAAATCCCTTGGTGATAAACTAAATCAGTCATCTTTAAGCCACATTTTTTAAAGATGATTTATCATGCTTTTTCTATTATATTACAAGGTACACTATATCCCACTTCTTTTACCCTGACCAATCCAATAGGTAGCTGATTCTTCCAGCACATTATTCAGTCCCTTTACAGTAAATCATGTTGTGCAAGCAACACCATGTGTTTCAAGAAAATATTGCAAAAAAGCAGATAGTATCTAGTAATATGTAATTGGCAAAGGATTAAGAAAAGAAGTTCAAGCATGTTGTAGGTCAAGCAAATAAGAAATGTAACTTAGACGTTGCTATCCAACAAATTAAAAGGTAAATCAACACTGTCACATATACACACAAAAAATTGCAAAAATTTAATACCTTTAAGGTACATGAAATGAAGGCAGCAAAAGTAAATAACTGTTTTCATGGATGTCTGCAGTCGTTAATAAAGAAATTCTAACAGAAGAAAGGGGAGTGGAGGCATAAACACAATGAACAACCCAAACACTACCAAAGTGAGGTAGAAGAAAGTATATATAATCCACAAAGTGAAGAAGCAAACAAAACCAGAGAAAATAAATTTGGGTATATGTATGCATGTATTCATACAATCAATAACTCTTACTTTGGTATAGTTCTTCTTTTCCACTCCATAACCCTTGACATACAAGTATCCCATCCCATTATAAGCTGAAAAAAGTTGCTGTCTGGAAGCAAGCGTAAGCCACTCTAAAGCCTTTGTGTAGTTTCGTTCAACTCCAGCTCCTCTTGCATAGATCTCCCCAAGAAGTTCCATAGACCTCGGTTCCCCCTTCTCCACAGCCTTCAAAAACCAATACAGTGCCTTGGCATGATCACGCCTAACTCCTCTCAGTCCAAAGTAGTAAAACATCCCAATTTTGTACATGGCTCCTGCATTCCCTTTCTGTGCCTGGTATTCCAAAATCTGGAAGTCCTCGTCCTCTTCTCCTCTGGACTTTCTCAAGGCGTCTTTATTTTCCTCTGCTCCAGTGTGGATCCTGACTGGTTCAATTACAGGGGAGTCCTTTGATATCAAAAAACTATTTACAGCTATCTCTGCTAATTCAGCATACAGCTTAACTGCTTTCTCGTGCATCTGCAACCAAATTAGAGATACATATAACTACTTACCCCATCAAGGCATTAGTTCTGTAGGATGTAACAAATGTTTAATATAGACGGATATAGGTACCTTTAGAAACTAGATTAAGAAAATGTAAGGTTTGGTTTCTCTATTTGCTAGAATCAGAACTTCAAAGTGGTAAAGAACATCAATTTTTCAATAACCTAAGACTGGTAAAAATAATATTCATAACTAAGATACATATTTCGTAAACAATGAAGAAGAATAAAAAATATTATCTGCAGATGTTTCCAAAATAATATATTTACACAGTGAAAATTTCAACCACAAGATATATTAGTTTATCTATCTGATGAGATATCTGTCAGTATAATCTTAAAATTTCCTTCTCACACTCAAACCCTTAATTAGCCTTATCAAGTTATGGTCTCGTTTTATGGTATTAAAAATGTAGTACTCATAAACTCTTATTTGACTTGCCTGGCACTTGCCTGGCATTTAATTTTTAGATAAAAGAAGAATTTTATTGGAAATGTGAAATATACAAATAAGGTGAACAATAAGTCCACTAAACAATCAACATGGAAAGAAAACAACTCCTCAACAAAGGACAGTTACCCAATCCCTATTAATATCAAAAAATGCTACACCTCAAAAATTCTCATCGCCAATGCCCATAGAGATGGCAAAAAAGATACCTAGTCCAAAGCAGGTGAAAAAGGAGATAAGTATTGGTTAATTCCTAGCATTTTTCATTTTTCCACCAAATACCTCATAGAATAGCAAATGTTTTCAGCGCTAGGATTTTAAAAATTGGCTTCCCTCATATAATTATCAACTCTAGAATCAAAAGAATCAAATTATCAAAAAACCCTAGATGAAAATTAACAAATAAGTACACAAGGAAATCTATGGATCAAGGTCATATTCGGAAGTCGGAACTAAAAACAGAGCAAAGGCAAAGAAAACAAAAAAAGAAATTAACATATAACACTCATAATAATAACAAAACCAACTGTATATACTTTTATAATACCAACAAGAAAATCTGATTTTTTTCATTATCTCCATAATTTCCCTTCCATTTTCTTTCCCTCAGTTTTCTTTTGAGTTCAACATGTAGCGTGAAAGATTTGACTAATTCGTTCTCCATGCATTATTACAATTTACAAAACCTTAGACCAAACAAAATGCTAAAGTCAAAACCAATGGATTTTTCAAAATTTCACTTTAATTTGTTTTCTTTACTTTTTAAAGTCAATAATAATTTTTGGTTCACCATAAATTAACTAGAGTAAAATTCCTAATAAACTTCAAATTTCAGGCTTGCCATACTCTGAAGTCATAAACTTTCAACAATTACAAACCCAGGTAAGTACAATCCTAGTCCCAAAACGTGGGTACCATAAAATGAACTCCTATTTTAAGAAAATTCTATCAATTTCCCATTTAACCTCCAACCAATTTCATAGCTCAAATTGACACTCTCATTTAGTTCGAGACAATAGGATGAAGTGCTATATATATACTGTATCATTACACAACAGAAACATAACAATTAAACTGTATATATATATATATATATAAACATAAAAATTAAACTGTAATACATACATCTTGGCGAGAGTAAGTATAGGCAAGTGCCATTTTCGACTGCATATTACCAGCATCGGATGCAAAATAATGGTACATAAAAGACTTAGCTTTGTTCCTCTCCCTCAACATTCCCATATTATACAAAAACCCCATCGCCGATTGGGCATGCGCATACCCACTCCCCGCCGCCGCCTCGATCTCCGACGCACCCTCCTCCATCCTTCTCGGATCGCCCCGGCTCACGGCGCTCACCATTTTATTCAAACCCGAGTAGTACAGCGATTCAGCACCCGCCCTATCACCGCCGGGCGCCGTCGGGTCGGGTGTGGAGTCAGGCTCCAAGATCGGGAGCCAGGATCCTGGGTCGAGCTCGTCATCGGATTTCGACTCGGAGTCGCCGAACTCGTCCCAATCGGAGTTGGAGGCGTCGGAATCGGGGGAGAGGGAATCGGCCGGCGGTGGGTCCTTAAGGTCGTCCTGGGAGAGGACGAGGACGAATGGGCGGGCGGTTGTGGAAAGAGGGAGGAGGGTGAGAAACAGGAGAGCGAGGGTCAGGGAGAGAATTCTTTGATTTTTTCTGCGCATTTTCTTCTTGATTGTTCTTGTTCTTGTTCTTGGGGTAAGTTTAGAGTTTTGGACAGTGAAGAAGAAGAAAAGGGTGAGAGAGAGAGAGAGATTGTGGTTGTACGAATGTATGTGTTATTTGGTGCTGTTGTGTCATTTGGTGTTGTTTGGACCAATAGGAGGTTGCCAACTCATATTATGCTGGTGGCAGCAATTTGATTTTGATTTGAGTTGGAATTTTGTAAAACCCAAAACACCCTTCTTTTATTTAAAGTGGATAATGCATGTTATAAATTGATTAAATTAATTTATAAAAGATTGAAAACTTTTAAAATACAGTATTACCTGATTTATATTTCCATTCATGAAAATGAGCGAAAACATAAACATATAAACATTCACATTTTCCTTAATGATTTAAAGGAATTGCACATCCGTTCGTATTGTTTTAAACTCTTAACTTTTGCTCATTCAATAAAATTTTGTTGATATTTTTTGATAATTTCATTACTCTTTCCGTCCCATAATTATAGGCTGATTTTTCATTTTGAGATATCCTAATATATAGGCTACTTACTACTCTATCCGTCTCATAGTTATAGGCTAATTTTTTTGGCACATAATTTAAGAAAATCAATTTAAGTGACAATTTATAACAAAAAAATTTCACATATACCCCTTAATATGGAATTAATGAATAAGTTAATTATTCCTTAATTATCATACTGAAACTCTAAACTTCATTGATTGACGTGTACTGACCATTAAAGTTTATAACCATAAAACTATAACCAAAGATGGAGTTTTTAATCTACATAAAATATGTTAAACTAGTAAAGCCTAAAAAGTTGAATTCTTTTATTGAGAATACAATAACATTAAATGTGGTGATAAAAATAATGACATTGAATGTTATTTTTTAAAAAAAAGAGTAAATATTGAATATTTATTATAAGGGCGTAAAAGTAAAATAATGAATCAACTAAATTTTATAAATAATAAGTAGCCTATATATTGGTACATCTCAAAATGAAAAATCAGCGTATAACTATGAGACGGATAGAGTATTTATAAAATTTAGTTGGTTCATTGTTTTACTTTTATGCCCTTATAATAAATATTCAACCTTTACTCTTTTTAAAAAAAAATAATATTCAATATCATTATTTTTATCACCACATTTAATGTTGTTGTACTCTCAATAAAAGAATTCAACTTTTTAGGCTTTACTAGTTTAATTAACATATTTTATGTAGATTAAAAACTCCATATTCGGTTATAGTTTTATGGTTTTGGATTTTAATGGTCAATACACGTTAATCAATGAAGTTTAGAGTTCCAGTGTGATAAGTAAAGAGTAATTAACTTATTCATTAATTCCATATTAAGGGGTATATGTAGAAATTTTTTGTTAAAAATTGCCACTTAAACTATGTACCAAAAAAAATTAACATATAACTATGAGACGGATGTAGTATTTTTTTTTATTTTTATAAATATTTAGAAATATGCAATTAAATTTTAGTCACCTTACTAGCTTTTTAGCTTGCTACATGCAGTACTTTGGGCCGCTAACGAATTACAATTGGGGGCGGTCCGGTGCACTAATGATCGGTACCGTCCGGTACTCTTTGTTAATTTTTTTTAATTTATTTTTACCACAATTATAACCAAAAAAAAATTAACAAATAGTACCGGACGGTACCGGTCATTAGTACACCGGATCGTCCCCCAACCCAACGAATTATGGGTGTTATAATGGAATTGGGGGGATGGGGGGCCTCCGGTAGCCTTAATGACTGGACCGGTGCCCCTTTTTTTAAAAAAAAAATATACTTTCTTTTACAGTTTTTTGTTCAAACTTGTTTTATTACTTTTATTTATTTTTCTCATTATTGTGGTTAAAAAACAAAAAATAAATAAAATCAAAGTGCACTAGGGGTGATCATTCGGTTATAACCGACCCGAAATGGCTATTCAGTTATAACCGAAAATCGAATTATCAATAATTTCACTATCCGAAATACTAACCGAAATTTGAAACTAACCGAATTACCGAATACCAAATTATCGAATGTACAATTCGGTAATTCGGATAATAATCGAAGCTGTGGTCAAATTCGGCTAAACCAAACACACCTAACAAGAAAAATCATTAACTTCCCAACTTAACTGAATTCACTTAACCACTGTATGTAGAGAAAGAAACATAAGACATATCAATTCATCATCTACTCTTATCTGAATCTAATTTTACTCCCCATTCCACCCAAATTTTTAAGCTCACAAGCTCATTTTTCCTTTTTCTCTCCTCAGTAGAAGGAGTTCAGAGGGAAATTAAAGTGATTAAAATTCATCATTGTAGGATCGAGATGAAGAAGCTGAAGAGATTTTACAAAAAATATGGATACCCTTGGCATTTATGACTGCAGTTCACTAAAATGTATTGTTAATGGAGCAAAAACAACAACGATAGAAGATCAAGAAGGTTCCAGCAGCGAGATTGTCTTCCCTGTTCTAAAAACTCTAAGCCTCGTGAATAAGCTCAGATCTCAGATCATGTTATGCCACCATTACGCCACCTCCGACGGCTCTTCCGTTATGCCACCTTCAACGGCTCTTCCGCCTCCGTCTTCGTCGAATCCAAGCTCAGATCTCAGATCTCTTACGCCACCTTCGTCGATTTGAGTGAGGACTGAGGAGTGAGAATCGAGAATTCGAGATCTCAGATCTGGCGAGTGGAACCAAAACCATACTGAATTACTGAATTACCAATAATGAAAACTGATAGAAATTACAGATAATGGAGTATTATAAAATTTAATTTTTTAAGTATTAAATTTCGGTTATTCGGGTATTCGAATAACCTATTTTTGAAAACCGGAGCCGAAACTGAATATTGAATAATAATTCGGATATAACCAAAATTCTGAAGAAAAAAAAACTAAAAAACCGAAATAATTCGGTTCGGTTCGGTAATTCGGTTTTATACGTTTTTTGCTCACTCCTTTGCACCGGTCATTAAGGCATCGGACCGCCCCTTGATCCGTTACAATGATTGTAAGACCCCAAATTTTATGAAATAAAAATATTTAATTTTTCTTATAATTACTATTCAGTAAATGGTTAAATTGATAAAAGTTAAAGTTAATGGTGATATATGATTTTTTTCAAAATAAGCAAGTGGTTATAAAATAATCATTGTTCTCGGGGAATATTCGTTTGGTCGTTGAATATTCTTGTTGTCGGGGAATATTCGTACGACGGCGCAGTCATTAGTGGGCCCCATAACAGAATAATTGTTAGATGAAGAAAACGATAAATTTGAGTTTTTATAAATAATGGCGTAGTTGTTACCGTTAACATTGTTGGAATACCTAATGGTTAAAATACAGTAATACGCGTAGTTGCACAGTAGCACACGGTATTGCATAATATTTTTTTAATTATTGATCCTTACGTGAGAAGGCACTAATCAATAATTGTTACAATAATTACTGTTCAATATTTTATTTTATTGAATCAATAATTATTGCGTTGATATTTTATATTATTGTTGTTTCAATAATTGTCACCGCACAATATCTCCATTATCAGATCAATAATTCATATTATTTGAATAATATTATTAGATAGCATTATTCGCAATGTATAGAAAGTTCTGTCAAGGAGAGGTTTGGTCACCTAATTGCGCGCCAGTAAGGAGAAATCCTTATCTGAAAGCCCCCTCTTTCCTGAGAACGGCATGGTTGTCATAAATGTGATTATGTAATATTATTTGTGAATAATTAATTATTGATTCATATGATAATGAAATATTTATTTGATGTAGATATAAATGATAGATTTATTTATGTGGTTATAAATGAAGAAATTAATATTGAGGAATTTTATCAGTATTTTGTCGGATTGGATGTATTAAAAGATCAAATCAGTGTTCTTACAGCTTTATTGCATTAGTTATAATTTTTAATCTAACCGTTGGATCGTTGTGATTTTTGGATATGTTATACATATATATGTTGAGTATATGTTCACAAATTTTGAATCGTTAAAAATGAACGAATGATTTGTTATGAATTTTAAGAGGTGACTGATTCGGAAATTAGGTTTATAAATGATTTTGGTGAAAAATTCTAGAAATGGGTGGGCCCCACTTTTGATTGTTGGGGAAGATGGCTGATTTTTGGTGGGTGGAATAGTAGCAGGTCAAGTCTGCTTCGGCGTGCTAATATTTTCCTATAAATAGAGGACTAAGTTAAAATTGAAAATCACACCATAATTCATAAGTTTTCTCTCTTTTTCTCTCTAGATTATTGAGTGTATTTTGTGAGTATTTAGATACTTGGTGAGTTGCTATTCATTAGTGCAAGTTTTCTTCAGCGTCATATCTGATATCCAGTCAAAAGTGCTGCTCTTTTGAGGTAAGGGATGTTATTTTTTTTCTAATGATGTTATTCTTTCAATATCATTATACTAAAATATTGGTATGAATTTTATAGTGGAATTTTTATCTTTTTGAGTCGGAGTTACTATTCACGTATACGACACTATTCACGTATACGACACTATTCATGTATATGACACTATTTACGTATATGACATTATTTACGTATACGGTACTATGTACGAATACGAAGTACCATTCACGAGTTATTATTCATGAGTTACTATTCACGAATTACTATTCACGAGTTAATATTCACGGGTACTATTCATGACAAAATTTATTTCTTTTTCTAACCAAATTATCGTTGATTTATGAATCTTACTCTTGAAATTAAATCCATGTTTTGATCATATTGTTTTTATTATCATATATAACATTTTTATAATCTTAGTGATGAAATTTCTCTTTCACTTGAGTGCAAAGATGGGTAGATTATTGGTATGATCATGACTATGGGTTCTCTTTGGCCAGTAGTATAAAGTTGAATTGTTGACTGGTATGATCATGACTAATGAATATATAATTAAATATATTTAACTTAAGTGCAAATGTGAAATGATCAGCATGGTTATAATTATTGTTTAAATAAACTCTGAAATAATTATATATTTCTTTGAGATATTAATATATTTGGCCTGTAGTGCAAATATGAACTGTTGATGAATATATTTGGCTTGTAGTGCAAATATGAATTGTTGATGAATATCTTTGGCCTGTAGTGCAAAGATGAATTGTTGATGAATATCTTTGATCAGTAGTGCAAAGATGACATGTTGTTGAATATCTTTGACCAGTAGTGCAAAGATGAACTGTTGACGAATATCTTTGGCCGTAGTGCAAAGATAAACTGTTGACGAATATCTTTGGCCGTAGTGCAAAGATGAAATTGTTAGTGTGATTATAAACAAGAACTGTGATTTGGTATAACCATGATCTTTGATGTTTCAAGTAAAGACATGTGTTGAAAATTATCTTCGTCCTGGATGCGAAGAGAAATTTAGAATTACAATTATGATTATGAGTTATTCATATAATTATAGAAAGGAACTGTTGATTAATGTTACAGGGATAAAACATTGTTGGTAGACTTTTAATGTGGAGAAGATAATAGACTTTATGGTCTATTTGACTCTTCTAATGGATTGCTCATCCCGCTGCAACTATGGTTGAAAATTTTTATCATCTACCATATGTTCTAAATATCTGATTTATTACTGTTGAAGGCTATTGATAATTTATTTATCTTTAGTCATGATATTCTTTACTGAGCTAGTTGTGCTCAACTTTTTGCTTCATAATTCCTTTCAGGTAATAAGAGTGTAGCTGGGTCGAGCGGGGGTAATAGGGGAATAGAACGGTGGTCATCATTTAGTAGTTATATTTGGTGAATCAAATAGGGTGAGGCGAACCCAACGTTGGAAGGGTGTTTTGCCACTATCATACAAGATGTCTAAAGACATACAACCTCGTGTCATCATAAGACAGGGTTGTGCATATCCACTTACTGAGTATGTCTACGAGCACTACCTATATAATCTTGGTGTTTGGTTAAGTATAACTCTCAATTAGAGACAGTGGAGATAATGATATGTCACGAGAAGACTCACCATTGTAAAGAATATGATAGTAATGTTCTCGTTTTTCTTTGGGGTCTATTGGGTCAACCAAGGATAATTCTGTGGCCATATGATATATATCATAACCTAGACGCATGACCTCCCATGTACGAAGGTTTCCTTGAGCACTTCCCAAAAATTTTAATTTCTAAAATAGTTTTTGACTATACCTTTATGTAAGGTGCCATTGTGATGTGCTATCCAAGGTTGAGATGAGAGTCACAGTTGGTATATATTTGTATCAAAACTCACAGCATATGTGTTGTTGTATTTTGTACGACAATTGTTGTAATAAATTTGTAGTTATTTTTTGTACCATGTATTTGGCGACTCAGAATAGGTTGGATGGATTGGACCTATTTTGGGGTCGTCACAATGATGCCATTTTTTATCAATAAGTCTAGGAGGATATTTTTCTAGTGACATTCTAGTGATTTTTTTATTCATCCAAAAAAATGTATAATATTTATTCCAATTGAAATTTTTATAAAAAATAGTGTTTTAGGTGTAATTTGGATACATAGAAGAAATAGGGTCTGTACAGACTGTACAACCATGTTTCTTATATGTATCCAAACTACATCTACAACCAAGATTTTCAAACCCGGACCGGACCACCGGTCGAACCAGAAAAAATCGGACCCGGTTCACTCAACGGTCCAGTTTGGACCACTAAACCACTTCTGCTCAAAAATCGTTCAGAACCGGTGAACCAGCGGTTGAACCGGTTAACCCCGTGAACCAGTGACCGGTTCACGGGTTTGACCGGTTCTCTCCTTAAAGATTAAAAAAAAATATTACAGATTTTATTTTATTTTAGTAATTTAGTTGAGACTTTGTTTGGTATTATACATATTTTTGCATTCATTTAATCAAACACTTGAACTTGTGGTTGAATTTCGGAATTTGAATGTATCTTAGAGATGTTTAGTTTTTTTTATAGATAAATTGATTAATTTTACATATTTACTAAATATTATATACAATATATATTAATAATTAATATAATTATTTATTTATTATTTATTACATATTAATGACGTCACTGGGTCAATAACGGTCCGATCACTGGTTGGACCAGTGACCCATCCATCCAGTAACTTTTTCGGTTGGATGATCGGTCCGAGTTTAAAAACCTTGTCTACAACATTATTTTTTACAAAAAATTCAATCGGAATACTATATATTTTTGGTAGTACGAGGAGACTTTTGTTTTGTGAGACAGTTGACAGAAACGGTCTCCATTATGAGATGAGACAGTTTGTTAATACTACTACTATTTTCCCAACTTATTAATTATGCGAAAAGAATATTATAAATTAACACTTCAACTGAAAAGAATATTACTCTTATTGAGACAGTTGACACTTATTGAGACAGTTGACACTTCAACTGAAAGAATATTACTCTTATTGAGACAGTTGACACTTCAACTGAAAGAATATTATGCGAAAAGAATATTACTCTTATTGAGACAGTTGACACTTCAACTGAAAGAAAAAGTGGACAGACGAAGGTGTCAAATTGTCAATACTACTACTATTTTCCCTTACCCATTACCATTAGGCCATTAGCACCAACTCACTGATTTTTTTTTTATTCTTTTTATTTGGAAATTAATCAGCTTACAAGATTTGCTTATCACATAAATATCATAAGTTTAGCAAATATGTCCTAAATGTCAGTAGAGAATCACATATAGAAAATATTGAAAAGGTCAAACACGTCCATTACTCCTTTTAAAGAGTCTATAAAAAGAATTGTTTTTGTAGTGATAAGAGTATAAAATGAAATAATATTTTAAATTTATCATCATAATTTAATATAATGTCGTTAATGTTAACCTAATAACTTATTCAGTTATTCTCTTGAGATGGATATTGAACAAAAACACATATTTAACATTGATAAATTTTATAAATAAAGTTCTTTTTGTGCAACGTAGCTATTATTGTTTAAAAGTTAAAACAATTTTATTTATAAATTTGTTTTTAATTTTTGGACTAAGGGAGTGTACGACTGTACACTTAGAACCAGCGGCGAAGTTAGTAATAATTTTTATTGGGGTTAAAATTATCACTAAGTTATAAATAATATGGTGGGAGTTCGGGGCCCACGGGCCAATTTTTTTTAATACTTTTATACTTTTGGGTCACACACACAAACATATATATATATATATATACACACTATATTGACTCATAATATATTTTTTTAATCACAACTGCTCATAAATAATTAATTCAATAATTATTTTTAAAAATAATATAAATTAGATTATTATTTAGTTTAAAATATTATAGAGAAATATACATATATTAAGAGAATGAGTCGCATAAAATTTGATTGACAAAGTTATAAATTTTCAATTTGATCTCGTATAATAGAAATTTTATAAAATTGTAATGGGGTTGATTTATATATAATACATAAAATTTTTAAAATTTACCTTATATTATAAAATAATTATTTTTTCAATGGGTGAATTGACCCCAATATTATATGTAGCTTCGTGGGTGTCTAGAACATTCAAGTAGACTATGATGGGTGTTTTAAGTTTATAACTATCAATACATATGAATTATAAAGACTATGATGGGTGTTTTAAGTTTATAACTATCAATACATGTGAATTGTAAAGAGGAGGTGTTACAATATTTTCCGCTCAGACTCAAGAACGATCAAACGGACTAAAATGATAAACGTAATTAGAAATTGAGCGACGGTTTAGTCCGTCGCCATATGTTCAGTGTGTGACTATATGTTGTCCGTCGTTAAAAGCTAAGACGATAATTTTTTGATATAGCGGCGGATCGAACTGTTGCCCGATCCGTCGCTAAAGGGAGTGAACTCTTAAAATGGACTATATATATAACACCCTTGTATTCTCCCTTCGTCTTTCATATATCTTTTGCAAGAGCAACCGATTAGTTTGTTTTTACTCTCTTGTTTCAAATTTTAGCAATTTTTGATTAATTTCTCCATCGTCAAGTGTTCTAAATCCATTTTAAAATGCGATTACACATTTATGGAAATACGTATAGGCTTAACATAAATTATTTAATAGTTGCACTAATTAAACTAATGTCTTAATTAATACTTCCTCCGTTCCTAAATAAGTGACGTTTTAGAAGAAAAGATCTTTCTATGAGAATAAATTATTTACTTTCTTATATCATCATTACCTTCTCTCATTGTCCCAATAAATTTTCACCTTTAGTATTAATAGTTTTCAACTTCCTATAAAGGGGTAGTGATGAAATTTTACACATATTTTAGTTATTAAATGATAGTATTAAATAATTTTCTTAATCTATATGCAAAAACCTAAAACGACACTTATTTAGGAACGGAGGGAGTATTATTGTTGCAGGGTAATGATCACATTATGTGGGTACCCGGAGATTGCATGATCTCTTATCAGCTCGTGGTCGTAATATATAATATATCACCTCATTCAAGGACCGTCATGATCACTTTAATCTAATGGCTACACTTTATGTATTATTTTACAAATATTTATATATTTAAATTACATGATTCTTGATTTCTACTAGTTTTCTAATGGTTTGGTTATGTATATGGAACATCTATAATACACATAAAAAACTACGAAATATTTTAAAAGTCCTAATTGTTTACATACCGAAAAAAATATATGAAATATTCTAGAGATCGCTTCAAAAGTAATTTAAAACTAAGGAGTGCAATATTTAATAAAGTTATTAACGAGATATTTTAGGCCAACAAAGGGTAGAACTGTGATTCATCTCTAATTTTGGTGAAAAAATATTTAGGTAAAAAATAGTGTTAAACAAACCTTGGTATGCAAATATTTTTAAACATCAAATGAGACTAGATCCTTGTCCACGCCGTCGGGGGTTCCACAAATTCGTTGTTTTTACCCTTTTGAATTTTGATTTGGTTATTTAGGTCAAAGGATGAGTTTTAGGGGGAAAATCGAAATAAATACCGACAACTTGAAAAGATTGATTTTAATAATTGGGCCAAATTAAACAGATTCGGTAGTTGGTATAATTTTTAATGTATGTACCAACTCATCCAAATTTTGAAGGTTTTCGTAATATGACCCAATATATAAGCACTCCCGACTTCTGTGAAAACACATTTATCGCATCTTGTTAATTTCTTAAGCATGAAGTGTGTGTTTTTGAGAAAACTTTTTATTTGACTTGTATTAAGTGCTTTGATTTTAAGAGTTGTTCTAGGTCTTGCTAAATTTAACCTATGAGCGGAATATTTGTTGTTTCTACCCTTTTGGATTTCGATTTGGTTATTTAGTTCAAATGGTGAGTTTTAGGAAAAAAACCTAAATAAATATCGACAACTTCAAAAGATTGATTTTAATGATCGGACCGAATTAGACAGAGTCACCAGTTGGTCTAATTTTTAATGGATTTACTAACTCATCCGGATTTTGAATGTTTTCGCAATATGACCCAATATATTACTTAATAAAATTTGTTTGAAACTTGAGTTTCATACAGTTCGGGGACTTGCTTAAGCAGGGGAAGGTGTTAGGCACCTTGCGACTTCCGTGAAAACACGGTTATCGCATCTTGTTAATTTTCTAAGCATGAAGTGTGTGTGTGTGTGTGTGTGTATTTTTTTAGAATGCTTTTTATTTGACTTATGTTAGAGCATTCAAAACAGTTTCCCCAATAGACTCTCTATCCCCACATTTGAAGAATACATCAATAAATCAGTATCCAACATTTTCCTTATCCTTATATAATTCTCTATTTTAATCCCTATATATGATTTGACTCCTCAGGATGAGAGAATCAAAAGAGCATTCCCTATTTATGTAAAATAATATTTCACACCCTATTTATTGCAATTTTATGTTGGTTAAAGGATCTTATCTCACTTAATTATAAATTTTATTATTTTATAATTAAAATAAAGTTCTCATAAACACATAATGATCGTTGCATATTTTGATTTCTAGCAATATCTATTTTTAAATTAAAATAATTACAAATTTTAAATTCAAACAACAATTACTTTTAAATACAAAATAGTTACAGCGTTCAAAACATGATTTGACTGTTGGTACTTTCAAATTTTAATTTTTAAATTTCAAAATTTAAAATTTAAGGAATCAATATAAGGAACCTGTTGGGTACATAGTGAAAAAAATTGAATTTCTATCCTACAGAATGACCCAATAGCACTGCAGAGTAAGGATAAAGATAAGGAAACTGTTGTGAATGCTCTAAATGCTTTGATTTTAAGAGTTGTACTAGGTCTTGCTTTAACCTATGAGCGGCGTTATTTTGAAAGTAATGTTGAACCTCTTTGGACCTATGCACGAAGGATTTAATTTTAAGAAAAGTTCATTTTTTAGATATAACATAATGAAATGACGTTTTGGAAAATAAGGTTTTCAAATACTTCGCCAAATAGGAATTAAGGTCCTTTGATACTTCCAGTTATTAATCCTAGATTTGTCTAACTCAGAAGCGCTTTATTATTTTTACAAAAGCTCTTTGTTGTTTTGCTTGAAAATCATTTTGGGTGAAAACGCATGAAAGAAAGCATCAAAGAAAGTGGGTCGTACCATCTTCGGGCATGAAAGCTGTCTCGATAGACCCGAGCACCCACAATCACAACTTTTCATTATCGCGGGACCTTAAATCCGATATTTTGGGACGAGGCCCTCGAAGTCGTTTTAAGGCCCAAAATTATATGTACAATGATTTTGCGCAATTTAATAATACATTATAAACAAAAGGTCCATCGTGGGAATCTAGTCGAAATCCGATTAATGGATCTCAACCCCAGGATTCCTAGACTCACATTAGTATGCTTGGATCTATGTACATAATGTATCATAAACTTGCTATTAGGTGATTCATTGATCGAAATCCCTAATCACAAGTAGTTAGGACCCACTCACCGCTAGATATAGATCTAGGGCTCTACGGAGTGACAAAGCCGATTAAAAACATTTAAACAACTAGATCTAACCGAGATCTAAGCCGATTTAACATGAATGTTTAAGCTTAGAAGCCCATAAACCGGTTAAGGGCTAGATCCGGTTAGATCTAGTGAACAGAATTGGTTTCTAACTATATATACACAAAATAATCAGTAAAAAGTCTAGATCTACCAACCAATGCACAATTCTAACTATAGATAAACACTATATTTAAATTTATCTAGTAGTTCTAGCAATATTTATAATGGAAATGACTAAATATTCGCTTTTTCACATTAGGGGATGTAGATACAAGCCTCCCGTGACACAAATCTAAGCTATATCACTCTATACGAATGAAGTGATGAAAACAACTCAAATGTGGTGATTTAATGTCAAATTCGAGCCCTTTTCTCTCCAGATTTGACTTTTTCTCTCTAACTCTTTTTTTTTTCAAAAGTGAGATAATGATGACCTGTTGTAGGCCTCCGGGGCCAGCCGCAGTTGCACCTGCGACTGGGCCTGATGGGTCCCGCCATCTCGAAGTTTGTTCCTTCGGTCATTAATCCGTAAAAAGTTGATATTTGTATCCAAATATCCCAGAAAGCTTCTGCCGAGTGTTGTGAAATGAAGTCAAGTTTGACTGATTTCTGAGTTCGTGAAGATGAAGCAATTAGCTGAGATGTATCTTCTGGTTCTCGAGGGTGGTTAGCTGGCTCGTCTTATGTAATTCGCAGTTCGGGGATTGTTGGGATGACTTTTTATAGACCTCAGCTTCGCGATCCTCGTTCTGACCACATTGTGTTTGGGTATCGTTGCACTTTGATTTCTTGACGGGGTTGTCTATGGGTTAAACTTATGCTTTTGCCTTCCCCCGGGATTATCTATGATGTGAAATTACGCTTTTACCCTCCTGTAAAGTTAGTTAAAGGAAAGCGAAATTTCGGGTGTCTACAGATGCCCATCTTTGTCATGTTTATGCAATGCAATGGAATGAACACGACAAAGAATACTAGACACGCGATATATGACAAGGTATATCAAATGATGCAATGTCATGTGTAAAGTATGCAGTGATATATAACTGTTGGATTTTCAAAGGATTGATCTCGTCTGTTGGGGAATATGATTGATGTATCGCTATTACCGGGTATTGACTCCACTGAATTAATTAACCATCGGGGGTTGTTACCTATGACTTCACTGGGTATGGACTCCAACAGACTACACCATCGGGTATTATTATTGATGCCTTCGCTAGGGATCGACTCCAACGGATTACACCACCAGGTATTAGTACTGATGCCTTCGTTGGGGATTGACTCCAACGGATTACACCACCGGACATTACTGCTGATGCCTTCGATGGGGATTGACTTAAACGGATTACACCACCGAGTATTACTGTCGATGCCTTCCCCGGGATTGACTCTAACGGATTACACTTATAGACTAGCTTTCATTTTCCTACATAGACTAGGTTAACCATTTTTGTCATGCACATGACACATTGTATATATCAAAAAGTATTATATGGCAATGAAATATATTTTGATTCACTTCCCTTTTAGATATGTCTTGTCACTTGCTTGACAATTGACATTTTCTTTATGACTTGCTATCTTGATGTGTCCAAAACTTCTCCTTGATGGATTGACATGTCCTAGGATCTTTCAGAATGGGTCGTTGATCTTTGGGCTTCCCATTTTTTTGGTGTCATGGGACTAATCTTTGATGTGGTTGAGGTTTAAACAAAGTGTTTGGCTTTCCTCTTTAATCTAATGGCTACACTTTATGTATTATTTTATAAATATTTACATATTTAAATTTTATGATTCTTGATTTCTACTAGTTTTGTAATGGTTTGGTTATGTATATGGAACATCTATAATACACATAAAAAACTACGAAATATTTTAAAAGTCCTAATTGTTTACATACTGAAAAAAATATGAAATATTCTAGAGATCGCTTCAAAAGTAATTTAAAACTAAGGAGTGCAATATTTAATAAAGTTATTAACGAGATATTTTAGGCCAACAAAGGGTAGAACTGTGATTCATCTCTAATTTTGGTGAAAAAATATTTAGGTAAAAAATAGTGTTAAACAAACCTTGGTATGCAAATATTTTTAAACATCAAATGAGACTAGATCCTTGTCTACGCCGCCGGGGGTTCCACAAATTCGCTGTTTTTACCCTTTTCAATTTCGATTTGGTTATTTAGGTTAAAGGGTGAGTTTTAAGAAAAAAATTAAAATAAATACCGACAACTTGTAAATAATTTTTAATGTATGTACCAACTTATCCAGATTTTGAAAGTGTTCTCAATATGACCCAATATATAAGCACTCCCGACTTCCATGAAAACACGTTTATCGCATCTTGTTAATTTCCTAAGCATGAAGTGTGCGTTTTTGAGAAAACTTTTTATTTGACTTGTATTAAGTGCTTTGATTTTAAGAGTTGTTATAAGTTTTGCTAAATTTAACCTATGAGCGGAATATTCGTTGTTTTTACCCTTTTGGATTTCAATTTGGTTATTTGGTTCAAATGCTGAGTTTTAGAAAAAAAAACCCTAAATAAATGTCGACAACTTCAAAAGATTGATTTTAATGATTTGACCGAATTAGATAGAGTCACCAGTTGGTCTAATTTTCAATGGATTTACTAACTCATCCGGATTTTAAATGTTTTCGCAATATGACCCAATATATTACTCAATAAAATTGGTTTGAAACTCGAGATTCATACTGTGACGCCCCCAAAATCGGTATACATCACCTATTCTAAGTCGCCAAATACATGGTACAAAATTCAAATACAACTTAATTATACAACAGTCGTGTAAAATACGACTAAACATATGATGTGAGTTTTAATACAAATATTATCATCCAGACAATATACAAACTCAATGGGGTCCTCATTACATTTATTATCATACTATTTCATAGAATAGTGAGGACTACTAATGCTATTATCTGGACCATCACTCTGTTCCCCGACTAGTCCCTGCTACGTTCTCATTTCCTGAAGAGAACAATTAAAGCAAAAGGGTGAGCTCAACTAGCTCAGTAAGAAATATTATGACTAAAATAATGCAGAATAAATCATCATTAGCCTTCAACAGTGTTAAACTGATAAAATATAACAAACATCAAGTTTAACTGTAGTGGAACAAACAATCCATTAGAAGAGTCAAGTAGAGAATAAAATCTACTATCTTCTATGATTTAAAAGGTTTTTCATGACTTTTATCGCTGAGACTCAGCTTAATAAATAATCCACATCATCCCTGCACTACGGCCAAGGATATTCATTAGTATCACAACCACAAATTATTCATGCACCACAGCCAAGGATATTCGTGTATTCATCAATGGTCATGATCATGCCAACAACTGTCCATCAATGCACTACGGGTCAATGAGGACTTTTTCCACATCATTTATAACATTACGGACATGATTACACCGAATAATCTCTGGTCATAATCATACCAAGTCCATCTATGCACTATAGGCCACAAATGACTTTCAACGTAATATAAACATGAGGATGATGACAATGATATAAGTATTCAATAAAACAAGTTCAAGAATTAATTTATCCAGGAACTAATAATGTCCAAATTGTCAACATGATACTTCTTTGTAGAGTAACACTCAAGAATGCTCAGAAGAATATTTTCATGAAAATATACTAGATGAAGCACAAATATCAAGGATATTCCACTAATTTCATGGAGTATAGAAGTCAAAACTTTAACCAACTGAGTATAATAAAGAATGGAATAACAAAAGAAATCACCAGGCATGCGATAGACCGCACAGACAGGTTATTCCAACATAATAATAAATAATAGAACCAGGTCATGCGTAAACGCACCGACAGGATATTCCAACAGAATGATAAATAATGGAACCAGGTCATGCGTAAATGCACCGACAGGATATTCCAACAGAATAATAAATAATGGAACCAGATCATGCGTAAACGCACAGACAGGATGTTCCAACAAAATAATAAAAAACGGAACCAGGTCATGCGTAAATGCACAGACAGGATGTTCCAACATAATAATAAATAATGGAATAACAGAAGAATTTCACCAAGTATAGGGTATCCCGCGTATACAAGTTATTCCAACAGAATAATAAAGAATGGAATAACAAAAGAATTTCACTAATAAAAATAAGGAATACCCCTAACGAGTACAACACATAATATCTCTTACCGTAAAAGAAGAGTATTTTGACTGGTATGGCGATGTTATACTCAAAGAAAACTTGCACTACGTTAAAAGCTTTCTTAAACTCTAAAGAAATACGCTCAAGATTATAGAAGAAGAACTCTCTCTATAGTTTCTCTCTCTAGAGTTTCAGTGAATTCGTAAGAAATAATAAAGGAATGAACTTCTATTTATAGAAGAATGGATTGCATAGTAACTAATTCATGAATGGTTTAGATTGATTTACTTTAAACGGACGGTCCAGATTGGTTTATAATAAAATATAATATATTCTATTTATTGTCTAATAAAATAGATAACTTTATAAAAGTATTATGTTTTATATAAAAAGATTTTACTATGCAAATACTATGCAGGCACTATGCAAATACTATGCATAATAAAATATAATATATTCTAATTATTATCTAATAAAACAGATAACTTTATAAAAATATTCTATTTTATATAAAAAGATTTTACTATTAGTCTAATAAAACGAATAACTTTATAAAAGTATTCTGTTTTATATAAAAAGTTTTTCTGTTTTATTACATTAATAATACTAATAAAACAAAACTCATTATCATTATTATAATTCACAATATTAATCGACCAGGTCGTTTTCAGGAAAAAGGGGGCTTTATAATAAGGATTTCTCTCCATTGGCGCGCAATTAGGTGACCAAACCTTTCCTTGACAGAACTTCTAGACATCGTTAATATTGCAAATAATATTATTAATAACTTTGTCATCTCAATTATTGATTATAAAATATTGACAATGGATTGCATAGTAACTAATTCATGAATGATTCAGATTGATTTACTTTAAACGGACAGTCCAGATTGGTTTATAATAAAATATAATATATTCTATTTATTGTCTAATAAAATAGATAACTTTATAAAAGTATTATGTTTTATATAAAAAAAATTTTACTATGCAAATACTATGCAGGCACTATGCAAATACTATGCATAATAAAATATAATATATTCTAATTATTGTCTAATAAAACAGATAACTTTATAAAAATATTATGTTTTATATAAAAAGATTTTACTATTAGTCTAATAAAACGAATAATTTTATAAAAGTATTCTGTTTTATATAAAAAGTTTTTCTGTTTTATTACATTAATAATACTAATAAAACAAAACTCATTATCATTATTATAATTCACAATATTAATCGACCAGGTCGTTCCCACGAAAGAGAGGGCTTTCTAATAAGGATTTCTCCCCATTGGCGCGCAATTAGGTCACCAAACCTTTCGTTGACAGAACTTCTAGACATCGTTAATATTGCAAATAATATTATTAATAACTTTGTCATCTCAATTATTGATTATAAAATATTGACAATAATTGAATCAAATAAAGTGATATACTATGCAGTAATTACTGTAACAATAATTGAACAAAACTGAGTGACTTCTCACGTAAGCATCAATAATCAATACCATGTGCTACTGTGCAACTACGCGTATTAATGTACTTTTAACACCGGGTGTTTCAACAGTTAACGGTAAAACTTTCGCCGTTATTTTCATAAAGTATTTTTGTCGTTTTCTCAATCCGACAATAATTCCGTTGTGGGGTCCACCAATGATTGTGCCGTTGTACGAATATTCCCTGTTAAAACGAATATTCCCCGACCAATCGAATATTATATAACAACTTGCGTACTTTGCAAAATTTATAAATATTACCCAAAGCTATAACATTATATCAAATTCATTCCATAATATTCAAAAATGATATTTATAGAAAATTCATCTTTATTCATAAAAGTTGGGGTCTTACAACCTCCCCTTCTTATGAAATTTTGCCCTCGAAATTAGGGTACGTACCTAGTATGTCAAAGAGGTAAGGATACCTTGATTTCATTTCAAATTCTAACTCCCAAGTCATTTCCTCAACATCGTGGTTTCTCCACAAAACTTTGACTTGAGGTATAACCTTGGAGCGTAGAATATGTTTCTTCTTATCCAAGATTTGAACAAGAACCTCTTCATACGTCAAATCTTCTGCTATTTCGTCCGGTTCTAACTCAATAATGTGGTTCAGGTCTTCCAAATATTTACGTAACATGGATATGTGAAAAATGTTATGAACACGAGACATACTTGACGGTAAAGCGAGTCTATAGGCCACACTTTCTACTAGATCGAGGATTAAAAATGGGCTGATGAATCGAGGATTGAGCTTTTCACTCTTTCCAAATTTCGTAACTCCTTTTCATGGAGCAACACGTAACAACACATGATCTCCTATATCAAATTCCTCGTCCTTTCGATGAAGATCAACATAACTGTTTTGTCGATCTTGTGAGGTTTTTATACGTTGTCGGATCATTTGAATCTTTTCTGTAGTCATACGTACCAACTCTGGTCCCAACAACGTTTGTTTCACCCACCTCATCCCAGCATACTGGAGAACGACAGTTTCTTCCATACAACGCCTCAAATGGAGCCATGCCAATACTTGTTTGATAACAGTTGTTGTAGGAAAACTCCACCAATGGTAAGAACTTATCCCAACTTCCCTTGAAGTCAAGGACACAGAGTCTTAATAAATCTTCAAGAGTTTGAATAGTCCTCTCCGACTGCCCGTCTGTCTGAGGATGATATGCCGAGCTAAATCGTAAATCTGTGCCCATAACTTTCTATAAACTAACCCAAAATTGTGAAGTGAATCTTGGGTCTCGATCAGAAACTATGGATACTGGCATACCATGCAGTCTTACAATCTCGTTTATGTACATACGAGCAAGACGTTCAAGTGTATTAGTTTCTCGTATCGATAAGAAATGAGCAGACTTGGTCAATCTATCAACAATGACCCAAATCGCATCTATACCTTGATAAACCTTAGGATGACCGGTAACAAAATCCATGGTAACGTGCTTCCACTTCCATTCTAGAATTTTAAGTGGTTATAATGGACCTTTTGGTACTTGATGCTCCGCTTTAATTCGTTGACAAGTTAGACACCTTGAGATAAACAGCGCTATCTGTCTCTTCATATTGCTCCACCAAAATGTATGACGAATATCATGATACATTTTGGTACTCCCAAGATGGATTGAAAACGGTGTGTTGTGCGTCTCCATCATGATTTTATACTTTAAATCAGGGTCGTTAGGAACACAAAGTCTGGAGTTGACTCGAAGTATTCCTTCTTCATCGATTCTTGCTTCTGGCATAGCACCTTCTTGCACTTTCTTCCTCATATGCATCAGCTCCAGGTCTGTAGCTTGAACAGTTTTAACTTTATCAATTAAAGTCGGTTCTACTCGCATATTCGCCATCATCACATGGGTCCCTGGAGTCTTTAACTCTATCTCCATCCTTTGCAAGTCACATAAAATGGGCCTTTGTGTTGACAATATCGCACTCGTACTTG
This sequence comes from Panax japonicus, assembly GCA_020205505.1. Lineage (NCBI taxonomy): Eukaryota > Viridiplantae > Streptophyta > Magnoliopsida > Apiales > Araliaceae > Panax > Panax japonicus. The sequence continues at coordinate 76,639,923 of CM035096.1, read as the reverse complement.
TATATGATCTTCTACTCAATGCGTCAGCTACCACGTTCACTTTTCCAGGATGATATTGGATGGTATGATCATAATCTTTCAATAGTTCAAGCCAACGTCGTTGTCGCATGTTGAGTTCCTTTTGAGTGAAGAAATATTTGAGGCTTTTATGATCCGTAATGATCTCCACCTTCTCCCCATACAAGTAATGCCTCCAAATTTTAAGTGCGAAGACAACAGCTGCTAACTCTAGGTCATGAGTAGGATAGATGCTCTCATATTCTTTGAGTTGTCTTGAGGCATAGACTATGACTTTCCCATGTTGCATGATAACACATCCCAACCCTTTACCCGAAGCATCACTGTAGATGACAAATCCCTCCGAGCCAGATGGTATTGTCAGAACAGGTGATGAAATGAGTCTCCTCTTGAGTTCTTAAAAACTCTTCTCACATTCTTTGCTCCAACCGAACTTTGTATCTTTCCGAGTCAGCTGAGTTAATGGAGTAGCTATTCGAGAAAATCCTTCCACGAATCTCCGATAATAACCAGCTAAGCCGAGAAAGCTACGCACTTCGGTCACTGATTTAGGTTGCCCCCAGCTTTCAATTGCTTCAATCTCTGCAGGGCTAACAAATATTCCATGACTTGATACTACGTGCCCAAGGAATGCGACTTCCTCAAGCCAGAACTTGCATTTCTTCAACTTGGCATAAAGCTTGTATTCACAAAGCTTTTGGAGTATCAACCTCAAGTGCTACTCATGATCTTCACAGCTTTTGGAATAAATAAGGATGTCATCAATAAAGACGACCACAAAGTGATCCAAATATTCGTTGAATACTCGGTTCATCATATCCATGAAGGCAGCAGGAGCATTAGTCAATCCAAGTAGAATCGACTTTAATTGTAGATGTTAATTTCACTGTTTGGTGGATGAAATTCGTGTTAGTTGGGATAAAAACGGCTACTATTCACTGCCGAGTCCGTGTCTATCTATGCACCAGTGCAGCTGCGCTGGTACCGAGGCAAAAAATGCCGCAGCTACGCCGGCGCAGCTACGCTGGTTCCAAGTCTATGTGTGGCGCAGCTGCACCACACCCTGAACTGAGACAGTGAGGTCTGCTTGTTTGCAGGCCAGACTTGTCGGACTTGTGTTAGTTTAGTGAGTATGTTAATGATGTTAAAACATGTTATAAACTATAATAATAGATGTTAATGTGTTGAAATGCAAAGTACAAAGATTTGAAATAATTATTTAAATAAGTTATAAAATGAAACCAAATGAGATGTTTTCGAAAGATAGAGTTGAACGACTAAGTTATGTTGATCAATGTGTACTTTCAGAAGCGTTAAGTATGTTAACCTAAATGTTTAGGTGATACGTTAGGGTTATAACTTAATGATGGTTTAAACCCTAAAGCTAATATTTATACAATTAATTGTTGTTGCAATTTCGATGATATGTGTAGGGTAATTGGAGATTATTTCATTTGTGTAGCTTACAAACAAGGCAAGTCTTCTAACTCCATACTTTCATTGAGTTAGTTTGTTATGGTTATACAAGTTCTCTAACTCTACTTTCTTAAATGTGCAAGTTTATAAATCTTATATTTGTCATTGAGCAAGACTATTGATTTTATTCTGATAAATGATTGAATAAGCTCATGTAACCTAATTCGTTACATCAAATGAGTTTCACATTCTCATTTCTTGTTATTAGTATTCAAAACATATATTGTTCTAACACATTGATTCAAATGAGATTGTTTTAATTCCTTGAATACAATACTTTGCATATATATAATGCTTATTTAGTTATATATTTTTGATATTTTATCTTTGACTTTAATAGCCTTATTCAGTTATACATTCTTGTATTAAGTCTTTATTTATGGAATTGATTAAGTGTTCTAAAATTCTAGAAACACTGATAAGCTAGTTCCAAACTAAACTTTTTTTAGTGCGGAAATTCTAAATTCAAACTGAGACGAACAACCCTAACATAGGGGATTTTATACGTGTAATGTTTAGATGTTTGTGCACAATACATGGTAAAAAGGGCTAATCCCCTTGAGTACGTTAAGAAGAGTCCGTACAGTCTAACGACTGTTGAGGTTAAGGTAATAATACCTAAACATCGTGGACATAGTTCGTGGTCATAAGACCCTAAGATAATTAAAGTTCAAACTTGTTTTGTATTTTGATTCGTAGAATAAGTTCTTTATCATTCAGTATTCGTTGTTCACTCTCATGTTGTTATTATACTCTCTTTATGTCAGTGAGCAATTGTTTGCTCACTCTTACAATTAAACAATCCAGCTAAAGTTGAAAGAGGCGATGATCCATCTACTAGCAAGGGAAAGGGCAAGATGTCTAAGTGATGAAGAATTGTTTAACGTTTATTTAAGTAATAGAAGTCTTAAGTCTTGTTTTATTTTATAATGTATTCCGCAAACCGATGTAATAATTTTAAGGTCGGATTACTTGGGATTTGTTTTGAGATTATGATGTAACCCTTTAATGGGAGAGATTATTGTTTAAGTTATTTAAATTATTTCTTTATCCTTTGATTATGGGTAGTTAGATATAATAGTTTTGATAAGTGAGCACCAAATTCGGTAGAAATGAAGTACCCGAATTTGGGGGTGTCACATGTTCTACCCATTCTTTTATTTCTCCTACTTGCGCTCAACAATTAAACTTGACTCCGGAGAAATTAGACTTTGACTTATCTGTGGAAACTCCGTTGGGAGAAACCTTCATTACATCCACTGTTTATAAGTCTTGTGTGGTTCAAATCGGTACCCTTACATTACCTGTTGATCTTATTTCATTAAAAATACTTGCATTTGATGTGATTCTAGGGATTGATTAGTAAACTACTCATCATGCAAAAATTTATTGTTTTCGTAAGTATGTTAGCTTTCATATTCCTAATCAACCTATTATGCAAATTCAAGCAACCAAACCATTAAAATCAATCACGGTTATCTCAAGCCATAAAACTATCCGTTTATTGAAAAACGGATGTCAAGCTTTCTTAGCCCACGTCACATATCTAAACAAAAATACGTCAGTTTTGAATGATATTTCTACTGTTAATAAATTTCCTGACGTATTCCCTAAAAAACTTCCTGGCATACCCCCAGAGCGTGAAATTAAATTTTGTATCGACCTTAAACTCGGTACAAAACCCATTTACAAAGCCCCATATCGAATGGCTCCTATTGAACTTCAGGAGTTAAAGACTAAATTGCAGGAATTGTTAGACATTGACTTTATTCATCCTAGTACTTCTCCTTGGGGTGCTCCTGTTCTATTTGTGAAGAAGAAAGATGGAGTATGCGACTTTGTATTGATTATCGGGAGTTGAATCATGTCACTATCAAAAATAGGTACCCATTGCCACGTATTGATGACCTGTTTGACCAGTTGCAAGGAGCCAAATTCTTTTCAAAGATTGATCTTCATTCCGGATATCACCAATTGAAGATTAGAACCGATGACATTCCAAATACGGCTTTCAGAACTCGGTACGGGCATTATGAATTCTTAGTCATATCTTTTGGATTGACTAATGCTCCTGCTGCCTTCATGGATATGATGAACCGAGTATTCAAGGAATATTTGGATCACTTTGTGGTCGTCTTTGTTGATGACATCCTTATTTATTCCAAAAGCCGTGAAGATCATGAGCAACACTTGAGGCTGATACTCCAAAAGCTTCGTGAATACAAGCTTTATGCCAAGTTGAAGAAATGCGAGTTCTGACTTGAGGAAGTAGAATTCCTTGGGCACGTAGTATCAAGTCATGGAATATCTGTTGACCCGACAAAAATTGAAGCAATTCAAAGCTGGGAGCAACCTAAATCAGTGACCAAAGTACGTAGCTTTCTCGGTTTAGCTGGTTATTATCGGAGATTCGTGGAAGGATTTTCTCGAATCGCTACTCCATTAACTCAGCTGACTCGGAAAGATACAAAGTTTGGTTGGAGGGAAGAATGTGAGAATAGTTTTCAAGAACTCAAGAGGAGACTCATTTCAGCACCTGTTCTGACAATACCATCTGGCTCGGACGGATTTGTAATCTACAGTGATGCTTCGGGCAAAGGGTTGGGATGTGTTCTCATGCAACATGGGAAAGTCATAGCCTATGCCTCAATACAACTCAAAGAATATGAGAGGAATTATCCTAGTCATGATCTAGAGTTAGCAGCTGTTGTCTTCGCACTTAAAATTTGGAGGCATTACTTGTATGGGGAAAAAGTGGATATCTTTACGGATCATAAAAGCCTCAAATATTTCTTCACTCAAAAGGAACTCAACATGCGACAACAACATTGGCTTGAACTGTTGAAAGATTATGATCATACCATCCAATACCATCTTGGAAAAGCGAACGTGGTAGCTGACGCATTGAGTAGAAGATCATATGCGGGTACGAGTGCGATATTGTCAACGCAAAGGCCCATTTTCTGTGACTTGCAAACGATGGAGATAAAGTTAAAGACTCCAGGGACTTATGTGATGATGGCGAATATACGAGTAGAACCAACTTTAATCAAAAAAGTTAAAGTTGCTCAAGCTACAGACCTGGAGCTGATGCGTATGAGGATAAAAATGCAAGAAGGTGCTATGCCGGAAGCAAGAATTGATGAAGAAGGAATACTTCGAGTTAACTCCAGACTTTGTGTTCCTAACAACCCTGATTTAAAGTATAAAATCATGATGGAGGCGTACAACAGACCGTTTGCAATCCATCCTGGGAGTACCAAAATGTATCATGATTTGTGACATACATTTTGGTGGGGCAATATGAAGAGAGAGATAGCGCTGTTTAACTCAAGGTGTCTAACTTGTCAACGAGTTAAAGCGGAGCATAAAGTACCAAAAGGTCCATTGCAACCACTTGAAATTCTAGAATGGAAGTGGGAACACATTACCATAGATTTCGTTATCGGTCTTCCTAAGATTTCTCAAGGCATATATGCAATTTGGGTCATTCTTGATAGATTGACCAAGTCAGCTCATTTCTTACCGATACGAGAAACTTATACACTTGAATGTCTTGCTTGTATGTACATAAACGAGATTATAAGATTGCATGGTATGCCAATATCCATAGTTTCTGATCGAGACCCAAGATTCACTTCCCAATTTTGGGTTAGTTTACAGAAAGCTATGGGCACAGATTTACGATTTAGCTCGGCATATCATCCTGAGACGGACGGGCAGTCGAGGAGGACTATTCAAACTCTTGAAGATCTATTAAGACTCTGTGTCCTTGACTTCAAGGGAAGTTGGGATAAGTTCTTACCATTGGTGGAGTTTTCCTACAACAACAGTTATCAAGCAAGTATTGACATGACTCCATTTGAGGCGTTGTATAGAAGAATGTGTCATTCTCCAGTATGTTGGGATGAGGTGGGTGAAGCAACATTGTTGGGGCCGAAGTTGGTACATATGACTACGAAAAAGATTCAAACGATCCGACAACGTATAAAAACCTCACAAGATCGACAAAAGAGTTATGCTGATCTTCATCGAAAGTACGTGGAATTCGATATAGGAGATCATGTGTTGTTACGTGTTGCTCCATGGAAAGGAGTTACGAGATTTGAAAAGAGAGGAAAGCTCAATCCTCGATTCATCGGCCCATTTTTAATCCTCAATCGAGTAGAAACTGTGGCTTATAGACTCACTTTACCGCCAAGTATGTCTCGTGTTCATAACGTTTTTCACATATCAATGTTACGTAAATACGTGGAAGACCCGAACCACGTTATTGAGTTAGAACCGGACGAAATAGCAGAAGATTTGACGTATGAAGAGGTTCCTGTTCAAATCTTGGATAAGAAGGAACATATTCTATGCTCCAAGGTTATACCTCAAGTCAAAGTTAACCACGATGTTGAGGAAATGACTTGGGAGTTAGAATCTAAAATGAAATCAAAGTATCCTTACCTATTCGACATACCAGGTACGTACCCTAATTTCGAGGGTGAAATTTCATAAGAAAGGGAGGTTGTAAGACCCCAACTTTTATAAGTAAAGATGAATTTTCTATAAATATCTTTTTTGAATATTATGGAGTAAATTTGATATAATGTTATAGTTGTGGGTAATATTTATAAATTTTGCAAAGTACGCAAGTTGGTATATAATATTCGATTAGTCGAGGAATATTCGTTTTAACAAGGAATATTCGTACAACGGCACAATCATTGGTGGACCCCACAACGGAATTATTATCGAATTGAGAAAACGACAAAAATACTTTATGAAAATAACGACGAAAATTTTACCGTTAACTATTGAAACACCCGGTGTTAAAAGTACAGTAATACGCGTGGTTGCATAGTAGCACACTGTATTGATTATTGATGCTTACGTGAGAAGTCTTTCAGTATTTGTGAGACCCTAGATTTTATGAATAAAAATTTTATTTTCTGGAAATATTTTTTTGAATATTATGGTGTGAATTTGATATAATGTTATAGTTGTGGGTAGTATTTATAAATTTTGCAAAGTATGCAAGTTATCATATTATATTCGATTGGTCAGGGAATATTTGTTTTATCAGGGAATATTCGTGCAACGGCACAATCATTGGTGGACCCCGCAACGAAATTATTGTCAGAATGAGAAAACGACAAAAATATTTTATTAAAAATAACGGCGGAAGTTTTACCGTTAATAATGTTGAACTACTCGGTAGTAAAAATACAGTAATACGTGTGGCTGCATAGTCGCACACAGTATTGATTATTGATGCTTATGTGATAAGTCACTCATTTTTGTTTAATTTGTATTATTAATGTAATAAAACAGAATACTTTTATAAAGTTATTCTATAAATAAAATATATTATATTCTATTATGCATAGTGTCTGCATAGTTTTTTGCATAGCAAAATCTTTTTATATAAAACAAAATACTTTTATAAAGTTATTTTATAAATAGAATATATTATATTTTATTATGCATAGTGTTGCATGGTGTTTGCTTAGTGTTTTGCATAGTAAAATCTTTTTATATAAAACAAAATACTTTTATAAAGTTATTTGTTTTATTAGACAATAATTAGAATATATTATATTTTATTATGCATAGTATTTGCATAGTGCCTGCATAGTGTTTGCATAGTAAAATCTTTTATAAAGTTATTCATTTTATTATATTATAAATAGAATATATTATATTTTATTTTAAAGATTTTACTTTAAATATGGACCGTCAGATTAAAGCAAATCAATCTAGATCGTTCATGAGTTAGTTACTATGCAGTCCATTTTTTTTATAAATAGAAGCTCATTCATTCATTATTTCTTACGAATTCACTGAAACTCTAGAGAGAGAAACTATAGATAGAAAGAAGAAAAGTGTTCTGTTACTTCACTACTTCTATATTCAGTACTCTTCTTTCTAAGGTAGGGAATATTATTTGTTGTACTCGTAAGGGGTATTCTTTCTTTCTTATTCATGAAGAAAACTTCTGTTATTCCATTCTTTATTATTCTGTTGGAATAACCTGTATACGCGGGATACCCTATACTTGGTGAAATTCTTCTGTTATTCCATTCTTATTATTCTATTGGAATAATCTGTTTATGTGAAGAACCGCATACATGGTGAAATTCTTCTAGTATTCCGTTCTTTATTATTCTGTCAGAATATACTGTCTGTGCGTTTACACCGGACCTGGTTTCATTATTTATTATTCTGTCAGAATATCCTGTCTGTGCGTTTACGCCGGACCTGGTTCCATTATTTATTATTTTGTTGGAAATAACTTGTCTGTGCAGTCTATCACATGCATAGTGATTTCTGTTCTTATTCTATTCTTTACTATTCTGTTGGAACATCCTATCAGTGCGAATTTCGCCTGACTTGGTTCCGTTATTATTATTCTATTGGAATAACCTTTCTATGCGAAGTACCGCATGCATGGTGATTTGTTTTGTTATTCCATTCTTTATTATACTCAGTTGGTTAAAGTTTTGACTTCTATACTCCATGAAATTAGTGGAATATCCTTGATATTTGCGCTTCATCCAGTATCTTTTCATGGAAATATTATTCTGAGCATTCTTGAATTTTACTCCACAAATCAGTAACATGTTGACAATTTGGACGTTATTGGTTCCTGGATAAATTAATTCTTGAACTTGTTTTATTGAATTATTATGTCATTGTCATCATCCTCATGTTTATATTATGTTGAAAGTCATCTGTGGCATGTAGTGCATAGATGGACTTGTTATGATTATGACCAGGGATTATTCGATATAATCATGACCGTAATGTTACAAATGATGTGGAAAAAGTCTTCATTGGCCAGTAGTGCATTGATGGATAGTTTTTGGTATGATTATGGCTATGAATTCACTTCGGCCAAGGGTGCAAAGATGAATTATTTTATGACATGATCAGAACCGTTGATGAAAACATAATTATCTTTAGCCGTAGTGCATGGATAATTCGTGGTCGTGATACTAAAGAATATCCTTGGCCTGTAGTGCAGGGATGATTTGATGATATAGATTATTTATTAAGCTGAATCTCAGCGATAAAAGTCATGAAAAACCTTTTAAATCATAGAATATAGTAGATTTTATTCTCCACTTGACTCTTCTAATTGATTGCTTGTTCCGTTGCAATTAAACTTGATAGTTATTATATTTTATCAGTTTAACACTGTTGAAGGCTAACGATAAATTATTCTGCATTATCTTAGTCATAATATTTCTTACTGGGCTAGTTGAGCTCACCCATTCTTTCACTGTTATCTTTAGGAAATGAAAATATAGCTGGAATGAGTCGGGGAACGGAGTGATGGTCCTAGATGGTGCATTAGTAGTCCTCACTATTATGTGAAATAGTGTGATAATAATTATAATGAGTACTCCTTTTGAGTTTGTATACTCTCTAGTAGATAATATTTGTATTCAAACTCACAGTTTATGTTTTGTTGTATTGTACACGATAATTGTATTATTAAGTTGTATTTGAATTCTGTACCATGTATCTGACGACTCAAGATGGGTGATGTATACCTAATTTTGGGGGCGTCACAGTTAGTATTTAAGCTTAGGGATATGATCACTGGCTGAAATGTGAGACAAGAACTAGGAGGGGAGAGACGGGGAATTCCTTCGCTAATATGTCCTACCTAAGTTTATTTGATATTTAATTGGTCGGTCAGAGTATATGGATAATGTGTTACATGTCAATTAACCTTTGTTTTGTGGCAGTATTTATAATGGCATCCGAAAATGTTGAGATAAGCAATGAAGCACATGAGACCGTTAAGACACCTTTAATTACTAACCAGGTTAATGTGATGTCAGACAAAGAAGAAATTAGAGATATCTACGTGGTGCGTGAAGAACTAATAGTTGCACCCGAGCTAGTTGCAGAGGTAGCAGCTGAGAGTGAGGAAGAAGAGGAAGAAGAGGAACTTGAGGAGAATTTATTAGAAGAATTTTATGATCAAAATTTAACATTACAAAATCGTATTTATGAGTTAGAAGAGCAGGCTGAAGAACGGCAGGTAGTCGTGGAGCAAAGAGATGCAACCATTCAAAATTGTGTTACCCGATGTGCGATGCTTGAACGGAAGCACTCTTTGGCAGAATATAAGATATTAGAGCTGGAATCTGAGAATGCTATGATCAAAGTTCTGATGAAAACAGAAACAAATGAACGAAGGAGAATAGATGACGCATGGGTAAAAGCCGCACGACGTGTAGATATTGTAGAAAAAGACGTCCGATCTAATAAAGCCAAAATAGATGAAATGGATTTTTCTTTTTGGACAACAATTGGGAGAATCCAACATAGAATTCGAAATTACCCTGTGCATAGCTGTCAACCTCAATTTGATATGGATCGGAGAATAATGATTCAAATCATGGATCAGGAATGGGACGAAGCACTTAAGGGTGGAATGTACCCTATAACAAAGTCAAATCCAGAAGTTTAAGTGAGAGCGTTTGTCGAGGAACCCGAACGAAGTTATTACGGGTAAGTTAATGATAAACTCTTGCGAAGTTTATACCTTATTAGATACCAGTTCTATCCACTCTTTTATTTCACCTAGTTGTGTTCAATGTTTGAATTTATCTTTGGAGAAGTTAGATTTTGATTTATCTGTTGAAACTCAGTTGGGAGAAACCTTCGTTACGTCCACTATTTATAAATCTTGTTCAAATCAACACTTTCACGTTACCTGTCGATCGTATCTCTTTGAAAATACTTGCCTTTGATGCGATTTTAGGAATAGATTGGTTAACTACTCATCATGCTTTTTGTAAGGTTGTTAGCTTCCATACTCATAACCAACCTGTTATGCGAATTCAAGCAACCAAACCACTAAAGTCAATCATTGTCATATCAAGCCATAAGTAAAGAGCCCCGATCCTTTCGTTGTTGACTTCCTTGTGTGGAATGCACCGAATCCAGAATTTCTGTAGGCGATGTCGCGAATGACGATGATAAGTTGATAGGTATCGATGTGACGTACTATCCAAGTCTTGGATGAAGGTCACAATTTTGAATGAAATTTTTATTGTTAATAAATTTCCTGACGTATTCTTAAAGACTTCTTAGCCTACCCCTAGAGCGTGAAATCGAATTTTGTATTGACCCCAGTATAAAACCCATTTCTAAAACACTCAAATATTTCTTCAACTAAAACGAAAGTATAACGTGCCAAAGACGTTGACTCGAGCTGTTGAAGATTACGATCGTACCATTCAATACCATTATGGGAAAACGAATGTGGTAGCTGACATGTTGAGTAGAAGATCGGATGCGTTTACGAGTGCGATGTTGTTGACACAAAGACTCATTTTGTATAACTTACAAGTGATGAAGATAGAGTTAAAGACTCTAGGGACCCACGTGAAGATAACGAATATACGAGTAGTATCGACTTTAATTGATAAAGTTAAAATCGCTCAAGCTACACACCCGGAGCTTATGAATGTGAAGAAGAAGGTTTAAGAGGGCGTTATTCTAGAAGTAAGAATCGACGAAGAGAGGAAATCTCAACCCTCGATTTAATTGGCCCATTTGAAATCCTCGATGAAGTAGGAACTGTGGCCTATATACTCGTTTTACCTCCAAGTATGTTGCGTGTTCAGAACGTTTTTTTACGTATCGATGTTACGTAAATATGTGGACGACCCGAACCACATTAGTAAATTAGAACTAAATGATACAGCAGAAGATTTAACGTATGAGGAGATACGTGTTAAAATCTTGGATAAGAAGGATCATATTCAACACTCAAAGGTTATACCTTAAGAATTAGAATCTGAAATGAAGTCAAGGGATCCTCACCTCTTCGGCATACCAGGTACGTACGTAAATTTTGAGGGCGAAATTTCATAAGGAATGGAGATTGTGAGACCCCAAATTTTATGAATAAAGATTTTATTTTCTCGAAATATTTTTTTGAATATTGTGGTGTGGATTTGATATAATGTTATAGTTATGGGTAGTATTTATAAATTTTGTAAAGTATGCAAGTTGTAATATTATATTCGATTGGTCGGGAAATAATTGTTTTATCAGGGAATATTCGTACAACGGCACAATCATTGGTGGACCCCGCAACGGAATTATTGTCGAAATGAGAAAACGACAAAAATTTTTTATTAAAAATAACGGCGGAAGTTTTACCGTTAATAATGTTGAACTACTCGGTAGTAAAAATACAATAATATGTGTGGTTGCATAGTAGCACATTGTATTGATTATTGATGCTTATGTGATAAGTCACTCAGTTTTGTTTTATTGGTATTATTAATGTAATAAAACAGAATACTTTTATAAAGTTATTCTATAAATAGAATATATTATATTCTATTATGCATAGTGTCTGCATAAGGTTTTGCATAGTAAAATCTTTTTATATAAAACAGAATACTTTTATAAAGTTATTCTATAAATCGAATATATTATATTTTATTATGCATAGTATTGCATAGTGTTTGCATAGTATTTTGCATAGTAAAATCTTTTTATATAAAATAAAATACTTTTATAAAGTTATTTATTTTATTAGACAATAATTAGAATATATTATATTTTATTATGCATAGTGTTTGTATAGTGCATGCATAGTATTTGCATAGTAAAATCTTTTATAAAGTTATTCGTTTTATAAGATTATAAATAGAATATATTATATTTTATTTAAAAGGTTTTGCTTTAAATATGGACCGTCAGATTAAAGTAAATCAATTTGGACCGTTCATGAGTTAGTTACTATGCAGTCCATTTTTCTATAAATAGAAGCTCATTCATTCATTATTTCTTACGAATTCACTGAAACTCTAGAGAGATAAACAATAGAGAGAAAGAAGAAAAGTGTTCTGCTACTTCACTACTTCTATATTCAGTACTCTTCTTTCTAAGGTAGGGAATATTATTTGTTGTACTCGTAAGAGGTATTCTTTCTTTCTTATTCATGAAGAGAATTTCTGTTATTCCATTCTTTATTATTCTGTTAGAATAACCTGTATACGCGGGATACCCTATACTTGGTGAAATTCTTCTGTTATTCCATTCTTATTATTCTGTTGGAATAACCTGTTTATGCAAAGTACTGTATACTTGGTGAAATTCTTCTAATATTCCTTTCTTTATTATTCTGTCGAAATATCCTGTCTGTGCGTTTACGCCGGAGCTGGTTTCATTATTTATTATTCTGTCGGAATATCCTGTCTGTGCGTTTACGCTGAACCTGGTTCCATTATTTATTATTCTGTCAGAATATCTTGTCTGAGCGTTTACGCCGGACCTGGTTCCATTATTTATTATTCTGTTGGGAATAACCTTTCTGTGCAGTCTATCGCATGCATGGTGATTTTTGTTGTTATTCTATTCTTTATTATTCTGTTGGAACATCCTGTCGGTGTGAATATTGTCTGACCTGGTTCCGTTATTATTATTCTGTTGGAATAACCTGTCTATGCGAAGTACCGCATGCATGGTGATTTGTTTTGTTATTCCATTCTTTATTATACTCAGTTGGTTAAAGTTTTGACTTATATACTCCATGAAATTAGTGGAATATCCTTAATATTTGCGCTTCATCCAGTATCTTTTCATGGAAATATTATTCTGAGCATTCTTGAATTTTACTCCACAAAGCAGTATCATGTTGACAATTTGGACTTTATTGGTTCTTGGATAAATTAATTCTTGAACTTGTTTTATTGAATTATTATGTCATTGTCATCATCCTCATGTTTATATTATGTTGAAAGTCATCTGTGGCCTGTAGTGCATAGATGGACTTGGTATGATTATGACCAGGGATTATTCGGTATAATCATGACCGTAATGTTACAAATGATGTGGAAAAAGTCTCCATTGGCCCGTAGTGCATTGATGGACAGTTTTTGGTATGATTATGGCTATGTATTCTCTTCGGCCAAAGGTGTAAATATGAATTATTTTATGGCATGATCAGAACCGTTGATGAAAACATGATTATCTTTAGCCGTAGTGCATGGATAATTCGTGGTCGTGATACTAAAGAATATCCTTGGCCTGTAGTGCATGGACGATTTGATGATGTGTATTATTTATTAAACTGAGTCTCAGCGATAAAAGTCATGAAAAACCTTTTAAATCATAGAAGATAGTAGATTTTATTCTCTACTTGACTCTTCTAATGGATTGCTTGTTCCGCTGCAGTTAAACTTGATAGTTATTATATTTTATCAGTTTAACACTGTTGAAGGCTAACGATAAATTATTCTGTATTATCTTAGTCATAATATTTCTTACTGGGCTAGTTGAGCTCACCCTTTCTTTCACTGTTATCTTCAGGAAATGAGAATATAGCTGGGACGAGTCGAGGAACGGAGTGATGGTCCTAGATGGTGCATTAGTAGTCCTCACTATTATGTGAAATAGTGTGATAATAATTATAATGAGGAATTCTTTGATTGTATCCAAAATGTCCAAAATATCTATTATGGTTACTATCTTTGATTGTATCCATGTTTTGATCTTTATTTTTATATTCTTCTTCACAATTGGTTATTATGAAGTATTATTGATCTTGGATAAACTGTTATACGAATCCCTACTATTTGTCCTTCTGTCTCACTGGATTCGTTTTCTTTAAAATATTTTTCATCATTCTCAGTCTTAAATGATGATATTACCGAATATCTTTGGCCTGTAGTGCAAAGATGAATGATTAACTAATGAATATCTTTGGCCCGTAGTGCAAAGAGGAATAGGTGTTGAGATGAACATGACCAACTGGTGATACAAATGAATATCTTTGGCCCGTAGTGCAAAGATGAATATTTGATTAAAGATGTATATTTATTGTTGTTACAGTGATAAAATATTGGTGATGGAGTTTTAAATCTTAGAAGATAGTAGAACTCATTCTCTACTTGACTCTTCTAATGGATTGTTGTTTCCGCTGCAATTGTTGATCTAAAACTTATTATCTATTATATTTTATCAGATTTTTCCCTGTTGAAACTAATGATAATTTTTTGTATATTATCTTAGTCATAATATTCTTTACTGGGCTAGTTGAGCTCACCCTTTTCCTTTTTGTTCCATTTTTCTTCTCAGGAGGTGAGAACATAGCAGGATCTAGTCGGGATATGGAGTGATGGTTCTAGAAAGTTGTTTTAGCAGTCCTCACTATTTCTGTAAAATAGTGTTTAAATAATTGTAATGGGGACTTATTTGAGTGTGGATATTGTCTAGAAGACAATATTTGTATTTAAACTCACAGTATGTGTTGTCGTATTTTACACGACAATTGTATTATTGAAGTTATAGTTTGCTTTATGTACCATGTATTTGGCGACTCAGAATGGGTGTTGTATACCTATTTTGGGGGCGTCACAGTTGGTATCAAGCTTAGGGATATGGTCTCTGGCGGAGATCGGAGAATAGAACTAGGAGGGGAGAGATGAGTAAATCCTTCGCTAGTGTGTCCTATCTAAGCTTATTAGTTGGTCGTTCATAATATAGGGATATTATGTGATATGTTAACTTGTTTAATTAACCTTTGTTTTAAGACAGTATTTAAGAATGGATACTGAGAACGTTAACAATGGAGTGTATGAGATTGTGGAACAACCTTTAGTCACAAACCAGGAGAACGTACAACATGAAGACAATATTCCTCCTGTAAACAACACTACCGAGCAAACGATGAATGATGGAATGTTTAGGAGCTTTTTGCAGTTCATGCAAAATCAGACGAGGGAGACTCGTGCACAAAATACGGGTGGAAATGATAGCAATGCGCGGCTTGTCATAGCCAAACAGTTCAAAGAGTTGGGACCACCAGAATTTATTAGAAAGCCGGATCCGATCAAGGCGGAAATGTGGGTCAAGCTAATTACCAAGATATTCGATGTCTTGGGATGCACGGAGGCATAGAAGGTTCCATTCACCACCTTTATGTTCCGGGGTGAGGCAGACTACTGGTGGGAGTCTTTGAAGCGTACCCAGCCTGCCGCACTCAACATGTCTTGGGAAAAATTTTAGAAACTGTTCAATGAAAAGTACTTTCCTGAAAGTATTCGTCATATAAAAGAGGTAGAGTTTATCAGACTAGAACAAAACAACATGACAGTGTCCCAGTACGAGGCGAAGTTTGCAGAGTTATCCAAGTTTGCACCTCATTTGGTCGAAAATGAGTAACGTATGACGAGAATGTTTCTAAGAGGTCTAAAGCCCGAGATTCAGCAATATCTTATATCTCATAAATTTTCTTTATATTCAGATGTTGTAAACAGGGATCAATTATTAGAGCGAGATAATGAGTATGTGCAACTGAGGGACCACAACCAGGGTCATACCGGTGGCGGCATCCATCGGAGCAATGAAAACCAGCTGGGAGGAAAGCATTCGGACAAAAGCGGTAACCACTTTGGTGGTAATCGTGACCGTGATAATAGAAGGTACAACAATGATAACGTGAAGACGTCATCACAAACATCAACTTTTTCTAGGGGAGGAGAACGAGCACCGATCGTTTATTACAAATGTGGGAAAGAGGGACATATCAGCCCAAACTGCCCACAACAATCCAAGGTATGTTATAACTGTAGAAAGGAGGGCCATATATCTCGAGACTGTTCTGTAGCAAAACCAAGTTCAGCAGGGATGGTAACTCCAAAAGCTATCCCGGATAAGTCAAAATCAGCGGTTCCTGGAAGAGTGTTTGTCGTGACTGGTCAAAACGTGAGGAACCCGAATAAGGTGATCACGGGTAAGCTAATATTGAATTCTTGTGAAGTTTATACCTTACTAGATACCGGTTCTATACATTCTTTTATCTCCGCTGCTTGAAGAAATGATCTGAGAGTTAGAATCAAAAATGAAAGCGAGGTATCCTCACCTTTTCGAAACACCAGGTACGTACATCAATTTCGAGGACGAAATTTCATAAGGAGGGGAGGTTGTAAGACCCCAACTTATTATAAATAAAATCGAATTTTCTCTAATTATTATTGTGAATAATAAGGTGTTAATTTGATATAATACTTTGGTTATGGGTGAAATGTGCAAATTTTGCAAAATAAGCAGGTGGTTATAAAATATTCATTGTTATTGGGGAATATTCGTTTGGTCGTGGAATATTCTGTCTCTCGGGAAATATTCGTACGACGGCGCATCCATTTGTGGGCCCCATAACAGAATAACTGTCGGATAAAAAAAATGACAAGTTTGAGTTTTTATAAATAACGACGTAGTTGTTACCGTTAACACTGTTGGATTACTTGGTGGTTAAAATACAGTATTACGCGTGGTTGCACAGTAACACACGATTTTGCACAGTATTTTTGAATTATTGATTCTTACGTAAGAAGGACTACTCAATAATTGTTACAATAATTACTGTTCAATATTTTATTTTATAAATTTAATAATTGTTGCGTTGATATTTTATATTATTGTTGTTTCAATAATTATCACTGCACAGTATTTCCCATTATCAGATAAATAATTCATATTATTGGAATAATATTATTAGATAGCATTATTGGTAATGTCTAGAAAGTTCTGTCAATGAGAGGTTTGGTCACTTAATTGCGCGCCAGAAAGGAGAAATCTTTATTAAAAAGCCCCCACTTTCCTGGGAACGGCCTGGTTGCCATTATTGTGATTCTGTAATATTATTTGTGAATAATTAATTATTGATTTATATGATAAGAAAATATTTTTTTGATGTGAATATAAATGATGAATTTATTTATGTGGTTATAAATGAAGGAATTAATGTTGAGGTATTTAATCAGTATTTTGTCGGATTGGAGGTATTAAAAGATCAATTCGGTGTTCTTACAGCTCTATTGTGTGTCATAATTTTTAATCCGGCCGTTGGATCGTTGTAATTTTTTGATATGTTATACATATATAAGTTGAGTATATGTCGACAAATTTTGAACCGTTAAAAATGAACGTATGATTTGTTATGAATTTTAAGATGTGATTGATTCAGAAATTAGATTTATAAATAATTTCGGTAAAAAATTCTAGAATTGAGTGGGCCCCACTTATGGTTGGTGAAGAAATGTGCTGAATTTTATTTCAAATGTGGTGGGTGGCAATAGTAGCAGGTAAAACCATCAGGTAGTAGGTCAAGTCTGCTTCGGCGTGCTAACATTTTCCTATAAATAGAGGGCTAAGTTAGAATTGAAAATCACACCAGAAACATAAGCTTTCTCTTTCTCTCTCTCTCTATATTATCGAGCGTATTTATTGAGTATTTAGATACTTTGTGAGTTTCTATTTATCGGTGAAAGTTTCCTTCAGTCTTATACCGATATTTCGATCAGAAGTATTGTTATTTTGAGGTAAGGGATGTTGTTTTCTTCTTAAATGATATTATTTTTTTCAATATCATTATGCCGAAATATTGGTCTGAACTTTTTATCAAATTTAGAACTTTTTGTGTCGGAGTTACTATTCACGTATACGACACTATTCACCGAAAAATAAAAATTTTCATTTTTGTCCAAAATATTTATTATGGTTACTATCTTTGATTGTATCCATGTTTTGATCTTTATTTTTAAATTTTGCTTCATAACTGGTTATTATGAAGTATTATTGATCTTGGATAAACTGTTATACGAATCCCTACTATTTCTCCTTCTGTCTCACTGGATTCGTTTTCTTTAAAATATTTTTCATCATCCTTAGTCTTAAATGATGATATTACCGAATATCTTTGGGCTGTAGTGTAAAGATGAATGATTAACTAATGAATATTTTTGGCCAGTAGTGCAAAAATGAACATGTGTTGAGATGAACATGACCAACTGGTGATACAAATGAATATCTTTGGCATGTAGTGAAAAGATGAATATTTGATTAAAGATGTATATTGATTGTTGTTACAGGGATAAAATATTAGTGATGGAGTTTTAAATCTTAGAAGATAGTAGAACTCATTCTCTACTTGACTCTTCTAATGGATTATTGTTTCCGTAGTTGTTGTTGATCTAAAACTTGTTGTCTCTTATATTTTATCAGATTTTTTCCTGTTGAAAACTAATGATAATTTGTTGTATATTATCTTAGTCATAATATTCTTTACTGGGCTAGTTGAGCTCACCATTTTCCTTTTTGTTCTATTTTTTTTCTCAAGAGGTGAGAACATAGCAGGATCTAGTCGGGGTATGGAGTGATGGTTCTAGAAAGATGTTTTAGCAGTTCTCACTATTTCTGTAAAATAGTATTTGAATAATTGTAATGAGGACTTATTTGAGTGTGGATATTGTCTAGAAGATAATATTTGTATTTAAACTTACATTATGTGTTGTCGTATTTTGCATGACAATTGTATTATTGAAGTTGTAGTTTGCTTTATGTACCATGTATTTGGTGACTCAGAATGGGTGTTGTATACCTATTTTGGGGGCGACACACATAGGCTATGACTTTCCTATGTTGCATGAGAACACATCCTAACCCCTTGCCCGAAGCATCACTGTAGATGACAAATCCCTCCGAGCTAGATGGTATTGTCAGAACAGATGATGAAATGAGTCTCCTCTTGAGTTCTTAAAAACTTCTCTCACATTTCTCGCTCCAACCGAATTTTGTATCTTTCGGAATAAACTGAGTTAATGGAGTAGTGATTAGAGAAAACCCTTCTACGAATCTCCGATAATAACCAGCTAAGCCGAGAAAGCTACATATTTCGGTCACAGATTTAGGTTGCTCCCAGCTTTGTATTGCTTCAATCTTTGCCGAGTTAACAGATATTCCATGACTTGATACTGCGTGCCCAAGGAATGCTACTTCCTCAAGCCAGAACTCACATTTCTTCAACTTGGCATAAATCTTGTTTTCACGAAGCTTTTGGAGTATAAGCCACAAGTGTTGTTCATGATCTTCACGGCTTTTGGAATATATGAGGATGTCATCAATAAAGACAACCACGAAATGATCCAAATATTCCTTGAATACTCGGTTCATCATATCCATAAAGGCAGCAGGAGCATTAGTCAATCCAAAAGACATGACTAGGAATTCATAATGCCCGTACCGAGTTCTGAAAGCAGTCTTTGGAATGTCATCGGTTTTAATCTTCAACTGGTGATATCCGAAACGAAAATCAATCTTTGAAAATAATTTGGAGCCTTGCAATTGGTCAAACAGGTCATCAATGCGAGGCAACGGGTACCTATTTTTGATGGTAACATGATTCAACTCCCGATAATCAATACAAAGTCGCATACTTCCATCTTTCTTCTTCACGAATAGAACAGGACCACCCCAAGAACACGTACTAGGACGAATAAAATCGATGTCTAACAATTCATGTATCTGGGTCTTTAACTCCTGAAGTTCAACTGGAGCTATTCAATATGGGGATTTAGAAATGGGTTTTGTACCGAATTCAAGGTCGATACAAAATTCAATTTCATGCTCTGGGGGTAGGCCAGGAAGTTCTTCAGGAAATACGTCAGGAAATTTATTAACAATAGAAATATCGTTCAAATATGACGTATTTTTGTTTAAATCTATGACATGGGCTAAGAAAGCTTAACATCCGTTTTTTAATAAACGAATAACTTTATGGCTTGAGATGACAGTGATTGATTTTAATGGTTTGGTTGCTTGAATTTGCATAATAGGTTAGTTAGGAATGATATAGCTAACAACCTTACAAAAATAATCAATTTTTGCATGATGAGTAGTTAACCAATCAATCCCTAGAATTATGTCAAATGCAAGTATTTTTAATGAAATAAGATCGACAAGTAATGTGAGAGTACCGATTTGAACCAAACAAGACTTATAAATAGTGGATGTAATGAAGGTTTCTCTCAACCGAGTTTTAACAGATAAGTCAAAGTCTAATTTCTCCGGAGTCAAATTTAAATGTTGAGTGCAAGTAAGAGAAATAAAAGAATGGGTAGAACCGGTATCAAATAAGGTATAGACTTCACTAGAGTTTATGATTAGCTTACCCATGATGACCTCGTTCGGGTTCCTTGCTTTCTGGGAGGTCACGACAAACACTCTCCCTTGAACTACTGGTTTTAACTTGTCTGGGATAGAATTTGGTGTCACCGTTCCAACTGGACTTAGCTTCACTGTACGATAAAATCTAGCTAGGTGACCTTCTCTTCCATAATTGTAATATGTTTTGGACTACTGCGCACAGTTTGGACTGATGTGTCCCTCTCCTCCGCATTTGAAACATATGATAGGTGGTCGTTCTCCTTCCTTAACAACGGGTGTTGGTGCTGACGTATCATTGTTGAATCTCCTCTTCTTGAAATGTTCACTTTTATTGTCTTGGCCAAGATTACCACCGAAGTGGTTACCATTTCTGGCATGTTGATTCCCTCCACGTTTGTTGTCACCGCTTCGATGACTGCTACCACTAATATTTTTGACTTGTCGGTTGCTCTCTATTGGTTGAGTTGACTCATTATCACACTCTAATAACTGAGCCCTATTTATAACATCTAAATACAAACACAGTTTTTAAGAAATTAGGTATTGACGTATCTCGGGTTTCAAACCTCTTAGAAACATCCGCGTCATTCTCTCCTCATTATCAATCAAGTGGGACGCAAACCGAGACAAAACTTAGCTTCGTACTGCGACACGATCATATTGTTCTGTTCCAGCTTGATAAACTCTACCTCCTTCATGTGATGAATACTTTCGGGAAAGTACTTGTTGTTGAATAGTTCTTGTAACTTCTCCCAAGACATCTTCAGTGCGGCAGGTTGAGTACGCTTTACAGACTCCCACCAGTAACCTGCCTCTCCTCACAACATGAAGGTGGCAAATGGAACCTTTTGCTCCTCAGAGCATCCCAAGACATCAAATATCTTGGTGATCTACTTTATCCATGCCTCCGCCTTAAGTGGTCTTGGCTCTCCCACAAACTCCGGTGGTCCCAGCTCCTTGAACTGCTTAGCGGTGACCATCCGAGAATTGCCAGTTTTTTCACATGCATTTTGAACAGGAGTCTCTCTCGCCTGATGTTGCATGAATTGCAGAAAGCCCCTAACATTCTGTCGTTCATCATTTGGTCGGTGTTGTTGTTTGCATGAGGATTGTTGCCTTCCTGATGCACGTTTTCTTGGTTATTGATCGTTGGTGATTCAACGGTCTCATGTGCTCCATTGTTATTATCAACATTTTTGGATGTTATTTTCAAATACTACCACAAAACAAGGGTTATTTGACATGCAACATATTATCCCTATATTCTGACCTACTAATTAAATAACAAATAAACTTATGTAGGTCATACTAGCGAAGGAATTACCCGTCTCTCCACTCCTTGTTCTAGTCTCACATCTCAGCCAGGGATCATATCCCTAAGCTTTGATACCAACTATGACGCCCCCAAAATAGGTATACATCACTCATTCTGAGTCGCCAAATACATGGTACATAATATAAATACAAACTTAAATATACAACATGAGATGTATGTTTTAATACAAATATTGTATTCTAGACAATATTCAAATTCAAAATAAGTCCTCAATACATTTATTATTACACTATTTCACAGAATAGTGGGGACTACTAATGCAACCATCTAGACTGTCACTCCGTTCTCCGACTAGTCTCAACTATATTCTCGTTTTCTGAAGAGAATAATGAAAGAAAAGGGTGAGCTCAACTAGCCCAGTAAGAAATATTATGACCAAGATAATGCAGAATAATTTATCGTTAGCCTTTAACAGTGTTAAACTGATAAAATATAATAAACATCAAGTTTAACTGCAGCGGAACAAGAAATCCATTAGAAGAGTCAAGTAGAGCATGATATCTACTATCTTCTATGATTTAAAAAGTTTATTATCAATTTTATCGCCGAGACTCAGCTTAATAAATAATCCACATCATCGAATCACCCCTGCACAATGACCAAGGATATTCATTAGTATCACGACCACAAATTATCCATGCACTACGGGTCAAGGATATTCGTGTTTTCAACAATGGTCATGATCATGCCAACAACTGTCCATCAATGCACTACGGGCAAATGAGGACTTTTACCTCGTAATTTGTAACATTACGGTCATGATTATACCGAATAATCCCTGGTCATAATCATACCAAGTCTGTGACACCCCCAAAATAGGTATACATCACCCATTCTGAGTCGCTAAATACATGGTATAGAAACAAATACAACTTCAGTAATACAATTGTCGTGCACAATACGACAACACATATACTGTGAGTTTGAATACAACTATTGTCTAATAGAGAGTATAAAAATTCAAAAGGAGTCCTCATTACAATTATTGATACACTATTTTACAAAATAGTGAGGACTACTAAAACAACTATCTTGAATTATCACTCCATACCCCGGCAAGTTCCTGCTAAATTCTCTCCTCTTAAGAAGAACAATGGAACAAAAAGGAAAAGGGTGAGCTCAACTAGCCTAGTAAAGAATATTATGACTAAGATAATATACAACAATTTATCATTAGTCTTCAACAAGAAAAAATCTGATGAAATATAGTAGACAACAAGTTTTAGATCAACAACTGTAGCAAAAATAACAATCCATTAGAAGAGTCAAGTAGAGAAAGAATTCTACTATCTTCTAAGATTTAAAAGTCCATCATCAATATTTTATCCCTGTAACATCAATCAATATACATCTTGAATCAAATATTCATCTTTGCACTACAGGCCAAAAATATTCATTTGTATCACCAGTTGGTTATGTTAATCTCAACATCTGTTCATCTTTGCACTGCGGGCCAAAGATATTCATTAGGTAATCATTCATCTTTGCACTGCGGGCCAAAGATATTCATTAGGTAATCATTCATCTTTACACTATAGGCTAAAGATATTCATCAGTTAATCATTCATCTTTGCACTACAGGCCAAAAATATTCAGTAATATCATCATTTAGGACTGAGGATGATGAAAAATATATTAAAGAAAACGAATCCAGTGAGATAAAAGAACAAATATTAGGGATTCGTATTACAGTTTATCTAAGTTCAATAATACTCCATAATAACCAATTTTGAAGCAGAAATCAAAAATAAAGATCAAAACATGGATACAATTAAAGATAGTAACCATAATAGACATCTTGAATAAAAGGAGAAAATTTCATTTTTTTGGTGAATAGTGTCGTATTCGTGAATAGTAACCCCGACACAAAAAGGTAGAAATTCCACAATAAAATCCATACCAATATTTCGGTATAATGATATTGAAAGAATAACATCATTAGGAAAAAAATAACATCCCTTACCTCAAAATGATAGTACTTCTGACTGGAATACTGGATATAGCGCTGAAGAAACTTACACCGTATAGTAACACTCAAAGTATCAAAATACTCACAAGAATACGCTCGATAATATAAAGAAAGAGAGAAAATTTGTTTCTGGTATGATTTTCAATTTTAACTTAGCCCTCTATTTATAGGAAAATGTTAGCACGCCGAAGCAGACTTGACCTGCTACTATTGCCACCCACCACAGTTGAAATTGAATTTGAGCACATTTCTCACCATCCAAAAGTGGGGCCCACCAATTCTAGAATTTTCCACAAAAATGATAAATTTGGATACTTCAACAATTTCTGAACCAGTCACCTCTTAAAATTCATAACAAATTATACGCTCATTTTTAACGGTTCAAAATTTATAGACATATACTCAACTTATACATGTATAACATATCTAAAAATCACAACGATCTACGGTCAGATTAAAAATTATAACTTACGCAATATATCTCAAGAACTCTGGTTTGATTTTTAATACCTCCATTCCGACAAAATATTGATAAAACACCTCAACATTAATTCCTTCATTTATAACCACGTAAATAAATCCATCATTTAAAATCCGTATCAAATAAATATTTCCTTATCATATAAATCAATAATTAATTATTCACAAATAATATTACAGAATCACATTTATTACAATCAGGCAGTTCCCAAGAAAGAGGGGGTTTTCCGATAAGGATTTCTCCTTACTGGCGCGCAATTAGGTGACCAAACCTCTCATTGACAGAACTTTCTAGATATTGCCAATAATGATATCTTATAATATTATTCAAATAATATGAATTATTGATCCTATAATGGAAAATACTGTGCAGTGACAATTATTTAAACAACAATAATATAAAATATCAACGCAGCAATTATTGAATCAATAAAATAAAATATTGAACAATAATTACTGTAACCATTATTGAGTAGTGCCTTCTTACGTAAGAATCAATAATTCAAAAATAATGTACAAAACCGTGTGCTACTGTGTAACCACGCGTATTACTGTATTTTAACCACCAGGTAATCCAATAGTGTAACGGTAACAACTACACCGTTATTTGTAAAAACTCAAATTTGTCATTTTCTTCATCCGACAGTTATTCTGTTAAGGGGCCCATAAATGGTTGCACCGTCGTACGAATATTCCCCGACATAAAGAATATTCCACGACCAAATGAAGATTCCCCGACAACAATGAATATTTTTTAACCACTTGCTTATTTTGCAAAATTTACACATTTCACCCATAGCCAAATCATTATATCAAATTAACACCTTATTATTCACAATAATAATTAGAGAAAATTCGATTTTATTTATAATAAGTTGGGGTCTTACAACTTCCCCTCCTTATGATATTTCGTCCTCGAAATTGACGTACGTACTTGGTGTTTTGAAAAGGTGAGGATACCTCGCTTTCATTTCTGATTCCAACTCCCAGGTCATTTCTTCAATAGCATGGTTCCTCCACAAAACCTTAACTTGAGGTATAACCTTTGTGCATAGGATATGTTCTTTCCTATCCAAGATCTTGACAAGTACCTCCTCGTACGTTAAATCTTCGGCTATCTCGTCTGGTTGTAACGCAATAATTTGATTTGGGTCGTCCACATATTTACGTAACATCGATATGTGAAAAACGTTATGAACACGCGACATACTTAGCGTTATGGCGAGTCTATAGGCCACAGTTTCTACTCGATCGAGGATTTCAAATAAATTAAAGGCTTGAGCTTTCTTCTCTTCATTGACTCTTACTTCTAGAATAACGCATTCTTACACCTTCTTCTTTATATTCATCAGCTCCATGTCTGTAGCTTGAGCGGCTTTAACGTTATCGATTAAAGTCAATTTTACTCGTATATCATCACGTGGGTCCCTAGAGTCTTTAACTATATCTTTATCATTTATGAATTATAAAAAATAGGTCTTTCTGTTCAACAATATCGCACTCATACTCGTGTACGATCTTCTACTCAATGCATCAGCTACCACGTTCTCTTTTCCAGGATAGTATGGTCAGAACAGGTGCCGAAATGAGTCAAATCTTGAGCTCTTGGAAAATCTTCTCGCATTCCTCGCTTCATACGAATTTTGTATCTTTTCGAGTCAGGTAAGTTAATGGATTAGCAATTCGAGAAAATCCTTCCACGAATCTCCGATAGTAACCAGCTAAGACTAGACAGCTATGTATTTCGATTACTGACTTAAGTTTCTCTCAACTGTGACTCATATCCAAATCTTGGATAGCACGTCACAATAGCATCTATTGTTTTACCACCAAACAAATATAACGTCCCCTACGGAGAGTCTGCTTTGGTGCATTCCACAAGGAAGTTACCAGATAGAGGCTTGAGTACCAACTCTTGTAGTTGGGTTTTTAAATCCTGAAGTTCAATAGGAGCCATAAGAGATTTTAGAAATGGGTTTTGTACCGGGTTCAAAGTCGATACAAAATTCAATATCATGCTCTGGGGGTATGCCAGGAAATTCTTCAGGAAATACGTCAGGAAATTCACTAACAACAGAAATATCATTCAAATCTAACGTATTTTTGTTTAAATCCATGAAATGGTCTAAGAAAACTTGACATCCGTTTTTCAATAAATGAATGGCTTTATGGCTTGATATGAAAGTGTTTGACTTCAATGATTTGTTTTCTTGAATTCGCATAACAGGTTAGTTAGGAATATGAAAACTAACAACCTTACGAAAACGATCAATTTTGGCATGATGAGTAGTTAACCAATCAATCCCTAAATTACGTCAAATGCAAGTATCTTTAAAGAGATAAGATCAACAGGTAATGTGATTGTGCCCATTTGGATCAAACAAGATTTATAAATCATGGATATGATAACAGTTTCTCCTAACGGAGTCTCTACAGATAAGTCAAAGTCTAATTTCTCCAGAGTCAAGTTTAAACGTTGAGCACAAGCAAGAGAAATAAAAGAGTGGGTAGAACCGGTATCTAATAAGGTATAGACTTCGAAAGAATTTATAATTAACTAACTCGTGCTAACTTCGTTCGGGTTACTCGCTCTTTGAGAAGTCACAAAAAACGCTCTTCCTAAAACCGCTGACTTCATTTTGTCCGTATCCGCCTTTGGTGCCACTGTCCCAGCTGGACTTGATTTCGCTACAGGACAAAATTAAGTTATGTGACCGTCTTTTTTACAACTAAAACATATCTTGGAAAGCTGTGAATAGTTTGGACTTATATGTCCCTCCTCTCCGCATCTGTAGCATCTAACTGGCGATCTCGTTCTCCTCCCCTGGAATTTTTTGCTGGTGCTGGTGTTGTTGCCAACGTCTTTCCGTCATCTTTAAATCTTCTCTTCTTGAAATTTCCACTTGAATCATTTCTTCTATTGTCTTGGCCATGATTACCACCGAAGTGGTTACAATTTCTGGCATGATAATTTCCTCCACGATGGTTATCATTGTTTCGATGACCGTTGTCACCGGTACGATTATTATCGTGTTGTTGCTCGTTATCCTTCGGTTGGGCTAGCTCATAATCGCGCTCCAATAACTGAGCCTTATTCACTACATTTGAATATAAACAAAGTTTGTGAGAAATGAGGTATTGACGTATTTTGGGTTTCAAACCTTGCAGAAAAATTTGCGTTATTCTCTCCTCATTATCAACCAAATGGGATACAAATCGGGACAACTCGGCAAACTTTGCTTCGTACTGCGACATGTTCATATTATTTTGCTCATACTTGATGAACTCAACCTCCTTCATGTGACGAATACTTTCAAAAAAATTACTTATCATTGAATAATTCTTGGAACTTCTCCCAAGACATCTTCAGTGCGGTAGGTTGAGTATGTTTTACTGATTCCCTTCAGTAATGTGGCTTTCCTCGCAACATAAAGGTGGAAAAGGGAACCTTTTACTCCTCGAAACATCCCAAGACATCAAATATCTTGGTGATCTGCTTTATCCACGTCTCTACCGTAAGTGGTTCTGGTTTTCCCAAAAACTCCAATGGTCCCAGCTCCTTGAACTGCTTAGCGGTGACAATCCGAGAGTTGCCAGTGTTTCCACCTGTATTTTGAACAGTAGTCCATCTCGCCTGATGTTGCATGAATTTCATAAAGCCTTTAAACATCCCATAGTTCATCATTTGATCGGTGTTGTTGTTTACCTGAGGATTATTTCCATCCTGATGAATATTATACTTGTATTGATCGTTGGTGACTCAACGGTCTCATATGTTTCATTGCTTGTGATCACAACATTTTCAGATGCCATTTTCAGACACTGCCACAAAATAAGTAGCGAAGGAATTCCCCGTCTCTCCCCTCCTAGTTCTTGTCTCACACCTTAGCCAAGGATCATATCCCTAAGCTTTGATACCAACTGTGACGCCCCCAAAATAGGTATATGATAAGTGGGATTTATACCAGCGAATCGGATATTTTATGACTTAAATAGTTGCCTGTTCTCGTAAAGTTTATATGTTTTTATATAAGTATAGTGTTGTTATGCTTAATTGACATATTGCAGGGCTTATTAGGTGTTTTTTAGCAAACAGGGGCAAAATGGTCATATTTTTTACACTCGCGCCGCAGCGCCACCCTCCTGGGTCAGCTGACATTACCATGGCACCGCAGCGCTGCAGTATCTATGTAAACTCGTGTCGCAGCGCGAGCTCCGTGTTTTCTAAGCACATGTGGCGCCGCAGCGCCAAACACAAGGTTATTGCTTGCGCCGCAGCGCGACCTCCAGTGCTCAGGCAGAGCCAAATGCCTTTTAACCTAGCTTGAAGGAAAAACACGTATATAACAGAGAGGCAGCCACTGTAAGAGAACAGACATCATATATCATAGTTTTTAGTTAGCTTAGCTTAGTTCTTAGTTTTCTTTGTAATTTCTCTCTCTTTCCCTTAGTTGATGTTTGTAAATATAGATTAGGTAGATTTAGGGAGAAGTTTGTATTTCTTTGGAGCACAAGAGCAACGAGCAACGAGCAACGAGCAACGAGCAACGAGCAACGAGCAACACAGATTGGAAAGCTCGATTTGAGCGGAGTATGTGGAGATTGAAGGGGCTTTGACAGAGTTTTTTCTATCCATTTATCTTCTCTATGATTGTAATCCATAAATGTTGTCTTTATTGCTACTTGTATTTGGTTGATTAAATATGAACTGATTATTGGCTCTAAGGTTATAATGGATCCATTTGTTATTTGAATTGACTGTCTGTATCTCTTTGGTTGGCACCATATGATTTGGTTTAATATATTTGTGCTTTATGATTCTTGCTAAGACATTAGTGATGATTTTGGTAATCTGCATGATATCAACAGAAGAATTGTAGATTTACACCTAAATATATTGGCATGTGATTGTGGGTTTCGACTGCATAAGTTGTGCGTAGAATAGATATATCTCTGTGCGCCACGTGTGACCTAATTGAGAACCTTTTCTTAAATCCTTGCTTTGATTGATTCGCATAGACATATATAGGATTGCATCTAGCTTGGACGTTCCTTTATATTCTATTCCCTGTTGGGTAGATCTGGAAATGATATGTTTGTGCATACCTCGACAGAGGTGTATAGGCACCTATGTGTTCTCGGTCGACAAATTGTCGTGACCATTAAGACCAAAGAAAGAAGGGTAGCTAGTTTGATGAAACATAACACGCCAGGTGTTCGACAGAATACCTGTGTGGCGGTGAAGTTGTGACCTTAGCTTGTATTCCCTTAGATTACCATTCGTTATCCATTTACTTGCTTTGTTAATTAGTTAACTAGATTAATCACACTTCCATTTAGTGCTGTTTGAATAAGACTTTAGCGATACATAGTCGGTATTTGGTAAATATTGGTCATAGTTCCTCGTGGGTACGACACTTTCCTTATCACTATATTACCTGTTAGACCGCGTATACTTGCGCGTGTTTAGTGATCGGTTTTCCGACCAACATGTTTTTGGCGCCGCTGCCGGGGAACTATTATTCTAATATTGTCCAATATTGATTTAAATCAATTTAGTCTTACTTTGAACTTGTATATATTGTTTTCTTTTATTTGTTTGATCTTCCTTTTGTTTTGTTTTTAAGTTTACAGATTATGGACGATCAATGTTATCAATGGCCTTACGAGGGGACAACACAACCAAGCTCGGAAGAAGGACTCGAGAGATTACAACTTCAAATTGCCAATGCCTTGATTTTTTCTGACAATCTTGAGTGTTAGTCCACTCAGAATGCCTACTATCAGAATCAAGCTGACTTTGAACCGATCTCCTATCATCTAAATTGCCAGGGTTATACAAACTCATGGGACTACAGTAAAGAGCACTATTTTGATCCAAATCACGCCTCTCATTTTAACTATCAGTCTCCGCCACATTATGAGTTGACGTCTCAACCCAATGAGAGCTTCTATGAGACCTCAATGCAAGAAAAAGAGAACAGGCTTGAAGAGCTTCTCGCCGACTTTATTAAGAGAAATGAGGTTCGGATGGCAAGCCAAGAAGCCGCATTGCACAGGCTTGAGAATCAATTGGGGCAACTCGTCAATGCCGTCATAAATCCACCAAAATGACATCTATCGGCTATTATTAATCTCGACGATGAAGCATTTGAGTATGGCACGGTGGATACGCAAGGAAAATGCAATGAGTCTCGCACAGTTGTTGAGGGAGACGTCATATTACAGACTGGCCAGCCGGTGGAGTCTGAAGTTGGAGACACAAGGATAAACAGTGGTTGTATTGTCAAGAGCAGTCAGCAATCAGAAACCACGCTCCCGACTGTTGAAATCCGTGAGGTGCCAACAACGCACAAAGAACGTTTTCAACTTAATGAAATAAGCGATTTAGTGGATAATTCTAGTGGCGAAAGCTTCTTTGAGCCGATGGATGACTGGATGGATGAGGAGAATGAGGATGACCAATCATCTATGTCTGCCAAGAATCCAAGGGAATTGGCGAATAGGCAGCATGAAAAGGTCATCTTCGCTTATGAGCCGGATTGAACAGCGTCGGTATAGTCAAACCGATGACTTTAAAACAAGCGCTTGGTGGGGAGGCACCCCCATCTCGGTATAAATTTTTATATGTTTTCCTTTACTTATATCTATTTTTACTCTGTAGTTAGTTATTATATTGTATGTAATAATTTTTTTTTGCTTCAAGTGTTTTTCTGGTATACTGATATTGGCATGTGCAGATAGCAGTTAAAATTTTTACAGAAATTGAATCTCGCGCCGCGGCGCCAACTAATGTATTGCAAGTCACGTCGCAGCGCGGGCTTCGCGCCCCAGCTTCATTCTTCGCGCTGCAGCGCCAGTGTGTAATGGACAAATCTCTCTCCTCCACGCCGTAACTCTGAATAACAAAGGATATATTGCGTCGCGGCGCCAAACCCAGTATTGCCCCCTGTTAACTCGCGCCGCAGAGCCGCGTAACAAAGGGGAACTCGTGCCGCGGCGCCGGCAGTTTTAGGCCAGTTGCAAATCACTACACCCGTGGTCTTCTCGGCAGTTTCAGCGACAAGTTCCTCATACCCCAACATCCTTAGCAATTGATTGAGCAACACAACTACACAAACGTTCCAGCCTTGTTTCTGCCCCATAATTCACCATCGCTTCCCACAAGACCCCAAAAAATTAGTCACCCAATCATAAAAGGAGGTCAGTCAATCAAGGTTTTCGCAGTTAAAGGTAATTGGGCTTTTATTTACAGTTTGCTTGATTTTGATATTTGGGTTAGTCTGTCTTTGTTGATTGGTGTGATTTCCACTGCCAGAAATCTGGATTGAGCATTTACAAACAAAGGTTGTCCAAGTTGGTTCTTAAGTACGCCCACTAGGTGTTTAAGAAATTGCTTGAACCAAAAAGTTGACTAAATTGGGGCTTTTTTGGCCTAGTTTCACTGGGCTTGCATTGGGGATTATCTGCATTAAGTTTGGGGGAGTTCGTGTTTTAGTTTTTTACCAGTATTCACACAAATTGCATCAATTTCTCACATGGCACAAAAGAGGCAACGCATAAGTATGGGAGGATCTTCATCCGCGGCTCCAACAACGGCTTGGGATAGAACCAAATTTATCAATGAAGAGGCCTGGAAAAGGTACAAAAGTTCATTTGGCGCACAAAATCTAATTCTTGAGCGGGGTATGAGGCCGGATAAAAATGACAGCGAATTGTTGGCCATGATTTCGGGGCACCAATGGACCCATTTCACGAAGCCACCCGGGTCAACCATCGTTTCTGTGGTTCGAGAATTTTATGCCAACGCCAGTACTGAAGGTGATGCGGTCGTCCAAGTGAGCGGGAAATTAGTGGCGTTTGGAAGTGAGGCGATCAATGCACTGTTTGCCACGCCCAACTATGCGGGCAAAGACTATATGGAGCCGGGACTCTGCAGTTATGACGTAGAGGATATTATCAGGAGGCTCTGCAAGCCCGGGACTTCATGGAAAAAGAACGACTATACTGGGGAAAAGACCAGCTTCCCGACTTCAGCGCTCAGTCGCTATGGGAAAGCATGGTTCAGCTTCATATGTGCTAACATGATCCTGACCCGTCACTTGAGCGACGTGACCAGAGATAGGGCGATTTTTTTTTTCGCCATTGTCACGGGTCTACAGGTGGACATTGGAGTTCTGATTCACGAGTCAATTATGAAGGCAATCAAGAGTATCGTTGCTTTGGGACTTCCTCATCCTTCCTTGATCACCCGATTGTGCAAGCAGGCAGGAATTCAGTACGGGACAAAGGAGATATCCTTGCCTCCCATGGCAATCATCGACCACCAGACAATCTCACGTTTCATTGTGTGGGACAGGGCAGAGTCGCATATCAGAGGCGAAGGCTACGAGCCACCTACAACGTTGCCCCCTACTACAGAGCCAGAGCAGGGACAGACTTCAGGCACAGGCCCAGCTGGACAGGGGTTGCTGACGGACATCATGGCATCACTCACCCTGCTGCACCAGAAACAGGATGCAGAGGCGCAGAGACAGCAGAGGCACATAGCTGCAGTGGCTCAAAGGCAGGAGATAGCTATGCAGTACCAGGCTGAGCTGGTGAACACCATGCAAAGCATCTACACCGACTATTGTTGTAAGAACGCTGAGTTCGCGCCATACCAGTTTCCAGAGCTGTCTGTCTTCCCACCCTACCCTCCCCCATCACCACCCGTCGAGGCTGAGACTACTGTTGAGTGAGAGAACTTCAGGGAAGCCCTCTTGTATCGATTGTTTTATGTTTAGCAATGAGGGCATTGCTCATCTCAAGTTTGGGGGTATTTTTAGCTATTATCTGTTTTATTTCCGTACTGCCATGCTAGGTTGAATATTTAGTACTTTACTATGTTTTTATCATCAGTATTGTGGTGCAGTCGTTTTGAACTGCGGGATTTTTAGGATTATGCTTTATTTTTTATGCCATGAACTGTTTTTGGTTTTTATTATTTAATGCTTTGATTATTATCAGCATAATAGTGGTTTTTAGCCATCTTTTTGGGGCTTTTACAGATTATATGCTTGTGCCATATGAATGGCCTTTTTACCCTATTTTGAGCTGCTATTTAGCAAGGGTTATAGCTATCATTGATTTTTTATTGTGGCTGATGACAAGCGTCAAGTATTTATGCCCATCTCTTAGAGTCGTGTCAAGCATATATCAGCTAGGGGTTGTTCAATTGATAAGTTTAGACTATTATTGATCCGTCTTCCTTAGCAAGCACCGACCAACTGTGTTAACTCGTTATTTTTTTAATTGAGTTCGCTTGTTTATTACTTTGAGAGTTTGTTCACTTTTATAAACTTTCATTTTTACAAGGTAATAAAAGACTTAGATGTTTATACAGTTTTGGATCTTGGTTTCTGGCATGTTGACATAGATAAAAAAATGAATGAAATGAAAATAAAAATAGAAAAGAAGAGTTATATCGAAAGTTTTGCGGTGGGTCGAGATGGAGCATAAAACGCACTCGCCCATAAACGTAGGACCGATATCGAGATGGAGCATAAAATGCACTCGCTTAATAAAGTTCGTTTTAGTTGTAAAATCTCAATGGCTTATGTTGATTACGTGGCCTTTACTGCACGAGTTATTAGATTCATAGGGGTGTTCTACACCTAGTGCCCTAAAGTCATCTGGATTGGGAGTCACTGATCAAAAGCTCATTCATGGGTAGTTCTGAATAGCCTAAAGTAATTAAGTATTGTCCGAGTCAGATTTTACTGTCGTCATGCTAGAGTCTTTTGATCTTTTCCTGCATTTGCGTTTTATTCTTAATGCTTGTTAAATGCTTAAGTTGCGAAGTTTGCTTATTGATATTAACAATCGACTATGCGAGCTTATTTGAGTTATGATTAGTTAGGACGGTTGGTCTCCACACACACACATAGAATGGATCGTGTAAAACCCCAAATTTTTAAATAAAGATGAATTTTCTATAAATATTATTTTTGAATATTATGGAGTGAAATTGTTATAATGTTATAGTTGTGGGTAATATTTATAAATTTTGCAAAGTACGCAAGTTGTTATATAATATTTGATTGGTCGGGGAATATTTGTTTTAACGAGGAATATTCATACAACGGCACAATCATTGGTGGACCCTACAACGAAATTATTGTCGGATTGAGAAAATGACAAAAATACTTTATGAAAATAACAGCAGAAGTTTTACCGTTAACTGTTGAAACACCCGGTGTTAAAAGTACAGTAATACGCGTGGTTGAATAGTAGCACACGGTATTAATTATTGATGTTTACGTGATAAGTCACTTAGTTTTGTTGGTATTATTAATGTAATAATGCAGAAAATCTTTTTATATAAAACAGAATACTTTTATAAAGTTATTCTATAAATAGAATATATTATATTCTATTATGCATAGTGTCTGTATAGTGTTTTGCATAGTAAAATCTTTTTATATAAAACAGAATACTTTTATAAAGTTATGTGTTTTATTAGACAATAATTAGAATATATTATATTTTATTATGCATAGTGTTTGCATAGTACCTGTATAGTGTTTGCATAGTAAAATCTTTTATAAAGTTATTTATTTTATTAGATTATAAATATAATATATTATATTTTATTTAAAAGATTTTGCTTTAAATATGGACCGTCAGATTAAAGTAAATCAATCTGGACTATTCATGAGTTAGTTACTATGCAGTCCATTTTTCTATAAATAGAAGCTCATTCCTTCATTATTTTCTTACGAATTCACTGAAACTCTAGAGAGATAAACTATAGAGAGAAAGAAGAAAGTATTGTACTACTTCACTACTTATATATCTAGTACTCTTCTTCTTAAGGTAGGAAATATTATTTGTTGTACTCGTAAGGGTGTTATTCTTTTGTATTCATGAAGAGAACTTATGTTATTTCATTCTTTGTTATTCTGTTGGAATAACCTGTATACACGGGCTATCCTATACTTGGTGACATTCTTCTAATATTCCATCTTTATTATTATTTTGTTGGAATATCCTGTCTGTGCGTTTACGCCGGACCTGGTTCCGTCTTTATTATTATTCTGTTGGAATATCCTGTATGTGCATTTACGTCGGACCTGGTTCCATCTTTATTATTATTCTGTTGGATTATTCTGTCTGTGCGTTTACGCCGGACCTGGTTCCGTCTTTATTATTCTGTAGGAATATCCTGTCGGTGCGAATTTCGCCTGACCTGGTTCCGTTACTTATTAATCTGTTGGAATAATCTGTCTATGCGAAGTATCGCATGCATGGTGATTTCTTTTGTTATTCAATTCTTTATTATACTCAGTTGGTTAAAGTTTTGACTTCTATACACCATGAAATTAGTGGAATATCCTTGATAATTTCGCTTCATCTAGTATCTTTTCATGGAAATATTCTTTTGAGCATTCTTGAATTTTACTCTACAAAGCAGTATCATGTTAACAATTTAGATGTTATTGGTTCTTGGACAAATTAATTCTTGAACTTATTTTATTGAATTCTTATATCATTGTCATCATCCTCATATTTATATTTTTTTGAAAGTCATCTGTGGCCTGTAGTGCATAGATGGACATGGTATGATTATGACTAGGGATTATTCGGTGTAATCATGACTGTAATGTTACAAATGATGTGGTAAAAGTCTTCATTGGCCCGTAGTGCATTGATGGACAGTTGTTGGCATGATCATGACCATTAATGAATACACAAATATTCTTGGCCCGTAGTGCATGGATAATTGTGGTTGTGATACTAAAGAATATCTTTGGCCGTAGTGCAGGGGTGATTCGATGATGTGGATTATTTATTAAGCTGAGTCTCAGCGATAAAAGTCATGAAAAACCTTTTAAATCATAGAAGATAGTAGATTTTATTCTCTACTTGACTCTTCTAATGGATTGCTTGTGTCCGCTACAGTTAAACTTGATGTTTGTTATATTGTATCAGTTTAACACTGTTTAAGGCTAATGATAATTTATTTTGCATTATCTTAGTCATAATATTTCTCACCCTTTCTTTCACTGTTCTCTTCAGGAAATGAAAATGTAGCTGGGACGAGTCGGGGAACGGCGTGATGGTCCAGATGATAGTATTAGCTAGTAGTCATCACTATTCTATTAAATAGTATGACAATAAATGTAATAAGGACTCATTCTGGGAGTGGATATTGTCTAGAAGACAATATTTGTATTTAAACTCACAGCTCTCTTGCTGTATAATTAAGATTGTATTTATGTTCTGTACCATATATTTGGCGACTCAGAATAGGTGATGTATACCTATTTTGGGGGCGTCACAGTTGGTATCAAAGCTTAGGGATATGATCCCTAGCTAAGATGTAAGACTAGAACTAGGAGGGGAGAGACGGAGAATTTCTTCGCTAGTATGACCTACCTAAGTTTATTTGGTATTTAATTGGTCGGTCAAAGTATAGGGATAATATGTTATATGTCAACAATTTCAGAATCAGTCACCTCTTAAAATTCATAACAAATTATACGCTCATTTATAACGGTTTAAAAATTGTGGACATATACTCAACTTATATATGTATAACATATCCAAAAATCACAATAATCCAACGGTCGGATTAAAAATTATAACTCACGCAATATATCTCAAGAACACTGGTTTAATTTTTAATACCTTCATTCCGACAAAATACTGATAAAACACCTCAACATTAATTCCTTCATTTATAACCACATAAATAAATCCATCATTTAAAATCCGCATCAAATAAATATTTCCTTAAAATATAAATCAATAATTAATTATTCACAAATAATATTACAGAATCACATTTATGACAACCAGGCAATTTCTAGGAAAGAGGGGGCTTTCCGATAAGGATTTCTCCTTACTGGCGCGCAATTAGGTGACCAAACCTCTCCTTGACAGAACTTTCTAGACATTGCCAATAATGCTATCTCATAATATTATTCAAATAATATGAATTATTGATCCTATAATTGGAAATATTGTGCAGTGATAATTATTGAAACAACAATAATATAAAATAACAACGCAGCAATTATTAAATTAATAAAATAAAATATGGAACAGTAATTACTGTAACAATTATTGAGTAGTGCCTTCTTACGTAAGAATCAATAATTCAAAAATATTGTGCAAAACCGTGTGCTACTGTGCAACCACGCGTATTACTGTATTTTAACCACCAGGTAATCCAACAGTGTTAATGAATATTTTATAATAACTTGTTTATTTTGCAAAATTTGCACATTTCACCCATAACCAAATCATTATATCAAATTAACAC
Source organism: Panax japonicus (assembly GCA_020205505.1). Lineage (NCBI taxonomy): Eukaryota > Viridiplantae > Streptophyta > Magnoliopsida > Apiales > Araliaceae > Panax > Panax japonicus. Next base: position 76,602,363 of record CM035096.1, on the reverse strand, counting down.
CTTATTATTCACAATAATAATTAGAGGAAATTCGATTTTATTTAAAATAAGTTGAGGTATTACAAAGTCCATCTATGCACTACGGGCCACAAATGACTTTCATCATAATATAAGTATGAGGATGATGACAATGATATAATAATTCAATTAAATGAAAGTAAATGATAAATTTTTAAAGATTTATAATTTAATTTATCCAGAATTCAATAATATCAAAATTGTCAATATGATATTGCTTTGTGGAGTAAAATTCAAGAATAATATTGTATCAAAAATGATTTGGACAAAAAAAGAACTCAATTTTTGTTATGAATAGTATCCCGAGTGAATAGTAACTGAGTGAATAGTACTCTGTGAATAGTAATTCAGGAATAGTACCCCGTGAGTAGTACTCCGGCATAAAAAGGTTAAAACTTATTGTAAGACCCCAACTTTTATGAATAAAGATGAATTTTCTATAAATATCATTTTTGAATATTATGGAATGAATTTGATATAATGTTATAGTTATAGGTAATATTTATAAATTTTGCAAAGTACGTAAGTTGTTATATAATATTCAATTGGTCGGGGAGTATTCGTTTTAACAGGGAATATTCGTATAACGGCACAATTATTGGTGGACCCCACAACGGAATTATTGTCGGATTGCGAAAACGACAAAAATACTTTATGAAAATAACGTCAGAAGTTTTACTGTTAACTATTGAAATACCCGGTGTTAAAAGTACAGTAATACGCGTGGTTGCATAGTAGCACACGGTATTGATTATTGATGCTTACGTGAGAAATCAGTCAGTTTTGTTCGATTATTGCTACAGTAATTGCTGCATAGTATCTCACGTTATTTGATTCAATTATTGTCAATATTTTATATATTAATCAATCAATAATTGAGATGACAAAGTTATTAATATTATTATTTGCAATACTAACGATGTCTAGAAGTTCTGTCAAGTAGAGGTTTGGTCACCTAATTGCGCGCCAATGGGGAGAAATCCTTATTGGAAAGTCCTCTTTTTCTTGGAAATGACCTGGTCGATTAATATTGTGAATTATAATAATAATGATAAATTTTGTTTTATTAGTATTATTAATGTAATAAAACAGAAAAGCTTTTTATATAAAACAGAATACTTTTATAAAGTTATCTGTTTTATTAGACTATAAATAGAATATATTATATTTTATTATGCATAGTATTTTGTATAGTAAATTTTTTTTATATAAAATAGAATACTTTTATAAAGTTATTTATTTTATTAGAATATAAATAGAATATATTATATTTTATTATGCATAATATTGCATAGTGCCTGCATAGTAAAATCTTTTTATATAAAATAGAATATTTTTATAAAGTTATTTGTTTTATTAGATTTTAAATAAAATATATAAATATAATTATATATATTTAGAATATATTATATTTTATTGCATAGTATCCTTTCAATTCTCCTATAAATAGGATGCTTAGTTATAATTGAAATCACACTAGAAATTCAGAGAACTCTTCTTCTATAATCTTGAGCGTATTTCTTTAGAGTTTTCAAAAGCTTTGAGCGTAGAAAAATAATATAAGTTTTCTTCAAGAATATCATCGCCCTACCAGTCAGAATACTCTTCTTTTACGGTAAGGGATATTATTTGTTGTACTCGTAAGGGGTATTATTCTTTCGTATTCATGAAGAGAGTTATTTTCTTTCAATACTCGTAAGGGTTGTTATTCCTTTCTTTATTATTATGTTGGAATAACCTTTCTATGCGAAGTACCGCATACATGGTAAAATTCTTCTGTTATTCCATTCTATATTATTCTGTTGGAATAACCTGTCTGTGTGGTCTTTCGCATGCCAGGTGAATTATGTTATTATTCCACTCTTTATTATTCTGTTAGAATATCCTGTCTGTGCGGATTACGCATGACCTGGTTTCATTATTTATTATTCTGTTGGAATATCCTATATGTGCGGATTACGCATGACCTGGTTCCATTCTTTATTATTCTGTTGGAATAATCTGTCTACGTGGATTATCGCATGGCGGCAAAAATCCATTTACAATTTCATATATTCTATTATACTCAGTTGGTTAAAGTTTTGGCTTCTATACTCCATGAAACTAGTGGAATATCCTTGATATTTTCGTTTCATCCAGTATCTTTTCATGGAAATATTCTTCTGAGCATTCTTGAATTTTACTCCACTAAGCAGTATCATGTTGACAATTTGGACGTTATTGAGTTCAGGATAAATTAACTTATAAATCTTTAAAATTTATTCTTGAACTTGTTTTATTGAATTGTCATCATCCTCATGTTTATAAAATGTTGAAAGTCATTTGTGGCCTGTAGTGCATAGATGGACCTGGTATGATTATGACGAGGGATTATTCGGTATAATCATGACCGTAATGTTACAAATGATGTGGTAAAAATCCTCATTAGCCGTAGTGCATTGATGGACAATTGTTGGCATGATCATGACCATTGATGAATACATGAATATCCTTGGCCCGTAGTGCATGGATAATTTGTGGTCGTGATACTAATGAATATCCTTGGCCGAAGTTCAGGGATGATGTGGATTATTTATTAAACTGAGTTTCAGCGATAAATGTAATGAAAAACCTTTTAAATCGTAGAAGATAATAGATTTTATTCTCTACTTGACTCTTCTAATGGATTGCTTATTCCGGTGCTGTTAAACTTGATGTTTATTATATTTTATCAGTTTAACACTGTTGAAGACTAATGATAATTTATTTTGCATTATCTTAGTCATAATATTTCTTATTGGGCTAGTTGAGCTAACCCTTTTGCTTTCATTGTTCTCTTCAGGAAATGAGAACGTAGCGGGGACTAGTCGGAGAACAGAGTGACGGTTCAGATGATAGCATTAGTAGTCTTCACTATTTTATGAAATAGTGTGAAAATAAATATATTAAGGACTTATTTTGAGTTTGAATACTGTTTAGAAGACAATATTGTATTAAAACTCACAGCTTATGTTTTGTCGTATTTTACACGACAGTTGTATAATTAAGTTTTTATTTGTATTTTGTACCATGTATTTGACGACTCAGAATATGTGATGTATACCTATTTTGGGGGGCGTCACACTTATCAAAAATACTCAGAATAATATTTTCATGAAAATATACTGGATGAAGCGCAAATATCAATGATATTCTATTAATTTCATAGAGTATATAAGCCAAAACTTAACGAAATGAGTATAGAATTCGAAATCTAAAACAAAATAATATTACTTTCATTCTACAGATGTAAGGCCCCAACTTTTATGAATAAAGAATAATTTTTTCGAAATATATTTTTGAATATTATGGTGTGGATTTGATATAATATTATAGTTGTGGGTAATATTTACAAATTTTATAAAGTAAGCAAGTAGTTATATAATATTCGATTGGTCGGGGAATATTCGTTTTAACAGAAAATATTCGTACGACGGCACAATCATTGGTGGACCCCACAACGGAAGTATTGTCGTAGTTAGAAAATGACAGAATTATTTTTTTATAAAAATAACAGCGAAAGTATTACCGTTAAAACTGTTGAACTACCCGGTAGTAAAAGTATAGTAATACGCGTGGTTTCATAGTAGCACACGGTATTTATTATTGATGCTTACGTGAGAAGTCACTCAGTTATACTCAATAATTGCTACAGTAATTGCTGCATCATATCTCTCATATGATTGATTCAACTATTGTCACAGTATCATCTGCATAATATTTATTATTATTAAATCAATAATTGAGACGACAAAGTTATTCATATTATTATTTGCAATATTGACAATGTCTAGAAGTTCTGTCAAGGAGAGGTTTGGTCACCTAATCGCGCGCCAATAAGGAGAAATCCTTATCGGAAAGCCCCCTCTTTCCTGGGAACGACCTGGTTGTTAAATATTGTGAGTTATAATATTAATGATGAATAAGTTGTGTTGATTAAAGATGAAATTGATAGTTCCATTGTGTTGGGATTATTAGTGTTAGTGAAAATCGATATTTATTTCGATAATAATTGATGTCTGGAGGTTATATTGACCAATCGGGTAATTAATCGGATAAATGAGCAATTAATTGCTATTATTTCACATGCTTATAACTATTTGTTCACATGTGTGTACTATTGATTCACATTCATGTACTATTAGGGGAGATGGTGCAAGATTGATAATACTTGCATGACTAAATTAAAAATGGAGGTATAGTTGAAGGTACTATACTGTAATTAGTTTTATCACATGATTATACTATTGAGTCACATAAATGAACTATTAATTCACATTATTTATTATTAGGGGAGGTGATGCAAGTTTAATAATACTTGCAGGACTAAATTAAAAATGAAGAAAAAGAGGAAGGTATTATACTGTAATATTTCGAGCACCAAAACGTGCAATTATCGAAACTATATTTTTCTATAAATAGAAGCTCACTCTTCCTTCATTTCTCATCAATTCACTAAAGATATAAAACAATTATTATAGAAAGAAATTATAGAGAGAAAGAAGAACAAAAGTCAGCTATCTCACTATTCCAGTATCCAGTCTTCTTCTAAGGTAAGGGGTATTATTTTTTCGTATTCATGAAGAGAATTATTTTCTTTCAATACTCGTAAGGGTTGTTATTCCATTCTTTATTATTATGTTGGAATAACATGTCTATGCGAAGTACCGCATACATGGTAAAATTCTTCTGTTATTCCATTCTTTATTATTCTGTTGAAATAACCTGTCGCTGCGGTCTATCGCATGCCAGGTGAATTCTATTGTTATTCCATTCTTTATTATTCTGTTGGAACATCCTGTCTGTGCAGATTACGCATGATCTGGTTTCATTCTTTATTATTCTGTTGGAACATCTTGTCTGTGCGGATTACGCATGACCTGGTTCCATTCTTTATTATCTGTTGGAATAATCTGTCTACGTGAATTATCGCATGGCGGCAAAAATACATTTGTGATTTCATATATTCTATTATACTCAGTTGATTAAAGTTTTGGCTTCTATACTCCATGAAATTAGTGGAATATCCTCGATATTTGCGCTTCATCCAGTATCTTTTCATGAAAATATTCTTCTGAGCATTTTTTGAATTTTACTCCACAAAGCAGTATCATGTTGACATTTTGGACGTTATTGATTTCTGGATAAATTAAATTATAAATCTTTACAAATTTATCCTTGAACTTGTTTTATTGAATTCTTATATCATTGTCATCATCCTTATGTTTATAATATGTTGAAAGTCATCTGTGACCTGTAATGCATAGATGGACTTGGTATAATTATAACCAGGGATTATTCGGTATAATCATGACCGTAATATTACAAATGATGTGGTAAAAGTCCTCATTGGCCGTAGTGCATTGATGGACAGTTGTTGGCATGATCATGGCCATTGATGAATACATGAATATCCTTGGCCCGTAATGCATGGATAATTTATGGTCATGACACTAATGAATATCCTTGGCTGTAGTGCAGGGATGATGTGGTTTATTTATTAAGCTGAGTCTCAGCGATAAAAGTGATGAAAAACCTTTTAAATCACAGAAGATAGTATATTTTATTCTCTACTTGACTCTTCTAATGGATTACTTGTTCCGCTGCAGTTAAACTTTATGTTTGTTATATTGTACCAGTTTAACACTGTTTAAGGCTAATGATAACTTATTCTGCATTATCTTAGTCATAATATTTCTTACTGGGCTAGTTGAGCTCACCCTTTCTTTCACTGTTCTCTTCAGGAAATGGGAACGTAGCCGGGACTAGTTGGGAAACGGAGTGACGGTCCTGATGATAACATTAGTAGTCCTCACTATTCTGTTAAATAGTATTATAATAAATGTAATGAGGACTCCATTGAGTGTGGATATTGTCTAGATGACAATATTCTTATTAAAACTCTTAGATTATGTTTTGTCGTATTTCACACGACTGTTGTATAATTAAGTTATATTTGATTTTTGTACCATGTATTTGGTGACTCAAGATGGGTGATGTATTGTAAGACCCAACTTTTTATAAATGAAATTGAATTTTCTCTATTTATTATTTTGAAATAGTAATGGTTGAATTGATTAATGTGGTTAGTTATGAGTAAAATGCGCAAATATTTCAAATAAGTAAGTGGTTATAAAATATTTATTGTTGTCGGGGAATATTCGTTTGATCATGGAATATTCTTTCTGTCGGGGAATATTTGTACGACGGCGCACCCTTGTGTGGGTCCTATAACAGAAAGCGATTGGATGAAGAAAACGGTAAGTATGAGTTTTTATAAATAACGACGTAGTTGTTATCGTTAACACTGTTGGAATACCCGGTGGTTAAAACACAGTTATACGCATTATTGCACAGTAGCACACGGTATTGCACCAATTATTGATTCTTACGTAAGAAGGCACTACTCAATAATTGTTACAGTAATTACTATTTAATATTTTATTTTATTGATTCAATAATTGCTACGTTGATATTTTATATTATTGTTATTTTAATAATTGTCACTACACAGTATTTCCCATTATCAAATCAATGATTCATATTATTTTAATAATATTACTAGATAACATTATTTGCAATGTCTAGAAAGTTCTGTCTAAAGAGAGGTTTGGTCACCTAATTGCGCACCAGTAAGGAGAAATTCTTATTGAAAAGCTCCCTCTTTCCTGGGAACGGTCTGGTTGTCATTATTGTGATTCTGTATTATTATTTATAAATAATTAATTACTGATTTATATGATAAGAAAAATATTCATTTTATGTGGATATAGATGGAAAAAAATTTTAATGTGACAATTGTAGAAAATTGATATTTTATCTTTTCTGATAAAATAATTTATTATTATATTATAATAATATAATAATGGTGATATTTTTACAATGAATGTGTGATATATGAGTAAATGAGGAGGAATATTTTTGTTACTAAAAATATTTAAAACATGTTTTTCATGTTTGTGGACCCCATTTCTTGACTGAAATTTGATTATAGCTTGTAAAATAGTCCGTATGTGGATTTCGGTTAATTTCTGTTTGGAATTTAGAAAAATTTAAACTTACAAAGTTTTAGAGAATTGAATTTCCTATAGAAGGACATGAGATTCAAATTTTTCTGATAAAAGGGCTATTTATTATGAATTATTGATGTTCAAAAGTTCTGAAATAATTGATTTTTGAAAGTTTTAATTATGTTTATTAAGAAAAACGTTTTTTTTGTTTTGTGGGCTACACTAGAATGTGTAAAATAAGCTGAGATTAGTTGTCTAAGGTGGGCGTGAAATTTATATATATATATATATATATATATATATATATATATATATATATTATTTAATTAAATTTTCTGCTTTGGTGTTCTAAACATTTTTCTATAAATAGGGTGTTTAGGTTAGAATTAAAAATCACACCAGAAACTGAAATCTTCTCTCTTTATATTATCAAGCGTATTCTTATGAGTATTTTGATACTTTGAGTGTTGTTATACGGTGCAAGTTTCTTTCAGCGTTATATTCGATATTAAGTCAGAGGTATTATTCTTTTGAGGAATGGGATGTTATTTTCTTCGTAAATGATATTATTTCTTTCGATATCATTATGTCAAAATATTGGTCTGAACTTTTTATTAAATTTGGAACTTTTTGTGTCGGGGTTACTATTCATGTATATGACACTATTCACCGAAAAATAAAAATTTTCCTTTTTGTCCAAGATGTCTATTATGGTTACTATCTTTGATTATATCCATGTTTTGATCTTTATTTTTGAATCCTGCTTCAAAATTGGTTATTATGGAGTATTATTAATATTGGATAAACTGTAATACGAATCTCTAATATTTGTTATTTTGTTTCACTGGATTCGTTTTCTTTAAAATATTTTTCATCATTCTCAGTCCTAAATGATGATATAACTGAATATCTTTGGCATGTATTGCAAAGGTGGATGATTTTCTGATGAATATATTTGGCCGTAGTACAAAGATGAACATATGTTTATATGAACATGACCAACTGATAAATATCTTTGGCCTGTAGTGAAAAGATGGATATTTAATTCAAGATGTATATTGATTGATGTTATAGGGATAAAATATTGACGATGGACTTTTAAATTCATATATAGAAGATAGTAAATTTTATTCTCTACTTAACTCTTCTAACGAATTATTGTTTTCGCTGTAAATATTGATTTAAAACTGGTTGTCGATTGTATTCTATTAGATTTTTCCCTGTTGAGGACTAATGCGTAATACGTATACAGATCATTTCCACAATTTAATAAGGAATGAATACAAAGAATCATTCACCATGCATGTGGTAATCCACATAAACAGGTTATTCCAACAGAATAATAAAGAATGAAATAACATAAGGATTCAACATGCGTGCGATAGACTGCACAGACAGGTTATTCCCAACAGAATAATAAATGATGGAACCAGGTCCGGCGTTAAACGCACACACATGATATTCCGACAGAATAATAAATAATGGAACCGGGTCCGGCGTAAACGCACAGACAGGATATTCCGACAGAATAATAAAGAACGGAATAATAAATAATGGAACCAGGTCAGGCGTAATACGCACCGACAGGATATTCCACAGAATAATAAAGAATGGAATAACAACAGAAATCACCATGCATGCGATAGACCGCACATACAGGTTATTCCAATAGAATAATAAAGAATGGAATAACAACGGAAATCATCATGCATGCGATAGACCGCACAGACATGTTATTCTAACAAAATAATAAAGAATGGAATAATAAAAGAATTTCACCATGTATGCGATACTTTGCATAAACAGGTTATTCCAACATAATAATAAAGAATGGAATAATAGAAAAATTTCACCATGTATACGGTACTTCGCATAAACAGGTTATTTCAACATAATAATAAAGAATGGAATAACAGAAGAATTTCACCAAGTATAGGGTATTCCGCGTATACATGTTATTCCAACAGAATAATAAAAAATGGAATAACAGATGTTCTCTTCACGAATAAGAAAGAAATAATACCCCTTACGAGTACAACAAATAATATCCCTTACGAGTATTGAAAGAAAATAACTCTCGTCATGAATACGAAAGAATAATATCCCTTATGAGTACAACAAATAATATCCCTTACGAGTATTGAAAGAAAATAACTCTCTTCATGAATACAAAAAAAGAATATCCCTTACGAGTACAACAAATAATATCCCTTACAAGTATTGAAAGAAAATAACCCTCTTCATGAATACAAAAGAATAATATCTCTTACGAGTACAACAAATAATATCATTTACCGTAAAAGAAGAGTATTCTGACTGGTAGGGTGATGATATACTCGAAGAAAACTTGTACTACACTCAAAACTTTCTTAAACTCTAAAGAAATACGCTCAAGATTATAGAAGAAGAATTCTCTCTATAGTTTTTCTCTCTAGAGTTTCAGTGAATTCGTAAGAAATAATGAATGAATGAGCTTCTATTTAAACAAAATGGACTGCATAGTAACTAATTCATGAACGGTCCAGATTGATTTACTTTTTGTCGGACGGTCCATATTTAAAACAAAATCTTTTAAATAAAATATAATATATTCTATTTATAATCTAATAAAACGAATAACTTTATAAAAGTAGTCTGTTTTATTTAAAAAGATTTTACTATGCAAAACACTATGCAATACTATGCATAATAAAATATAATATATTCTATTTATAGAATAACTTTATAAAAGTATTCTGTTTTATATAAAAAGATTTTACTATGCAAAATACTATGCATAATAGAATATAATATATTCTATTTATAGAAAAACTTTATAAAAGTATTCTGTTTTATATAAAAAGTTTTTCTATTTTAATAAATTAATAATATTAATAAAACAAAACTGAGTGACTTATCACGTAAGCATTAATAACCAACACCGTATGCTACTATGCAACCACACGTATTACTATACTTTACTACCGGGTAGTTCAACAGTTGTAACGGTAACACTTCCGCCGTTATTTTTTAAAAAGATAATTCTGTCGTTTTCTAAATACGACAATACTTTCGTCGTGGGGTCCACCAATGATTGTGCCGTCGTACGGATATTCCCCGACAAAAAGAATATTCTCCGACCAATCGAATATTTTATAACAACTTGCATACTTTTTAAAATTTATAAATACTACCCACAACTATAACAATATCTCAAATCCACACCATAATATTCAAAAAAAATATTTCGAGAAAATTAAATCTTTATTCATAAAATCTGGGGTCTCACAATCTCCCCTCATTATGAAATTTTGCCCTCGAAATTTACGTACGTACCTGGTATGCCGAAGAGGTGAGGATACCTTGATTTCATTTCAGATTCTAATTCTTGAGGTATAACCTTTGAGTGTTGAATACGATCCTTCTTATCCAAGATTTTAACACGTATCTCCTCATACGTTAAATCTTCTGCTATATCGTTTAACTCTAATTTAATAATGTGGTTCGGGTCGTCCACCTATTTACGTAACCTTGATACGTAAAAAAAACGTTCTGAACACGCTACATACTTGGCGGTAAAATGAGTCTATAGGCCACAATTCCTACTTCATCGAGGATTTCAAATGGGCCAATTAAATCGAGGGTTGAGATTTCCTCTCTTTGTCGATTCTTGCTTCTAGAATAATGCCCTCTTGAACCTTCTTCTTCACATTCGTCAACTTCGGGTGTATAGCTTGAGCGACTTTAAATTTATCGATTAAAGTCGATTCTACACATATATTCGTTATCTACATGTGGATTTGTATATTCGCACTTGTAACCGCATACGATCTTCTACTCAACGCGTTAGCTACCATGTTCGTTTTTCCTACGATGGTATTGAATGGTACGATCGTAATCTTCAATAACTCGAGTCAACGTCTTTGGCGCATGTTACGTTCATTTTAGTTGAAGAAATATTTGAGCGTTTAAGAAATGGGTTTTGTACTGGGGTTAATACAAAATTCGATTTCAAGCTCTGAGGTAGGCCAAGAAGTCTTAAAAAATTCATCGTGAAATTTATTAACAATAGAAATATTATTCAAAACTGTAACTCTCATCCAAGACTTGGATAGCACATGTAATGAACGTTTTTCCTAGAGGAGTTTCAACCGATAAGTCAAAGTCTAACTTCTTCGAAGTCAAATTTAAACGTTGAACGCAAGCAAGAGAGATAAAAGAATGGGTGGAACCGGTATATAATAAGGTATAAACTTCGCAAGAGCTTATGATTAACTTACCCGTAATAACATCGTTTGGGTTCCTTGATAAACGCTCTCACTTAAACTACCGGCTTTGACTTGTCTGAGACATCCTTTGGCATCACTATCCCAGCTGGACTTGACTTCACTACACGACAAAATCGAACTAAGTGACATTCTCTTATTGAAATTTCCACTTCTATAATCTTGGCCATGATTACCACCGAAGTGGTTACCATTCTGGGCATGATAATTTCCCCCGCGATGGTTATCATTGTTCCGATAGTCGTTGTCATCGGTATGATTATTATCGTGTTGTTGGTCGTTACCTTTAGGTTGAGCTGACTCAACGGTCTCATGTGCTTCATTGCTTATCTCAATATTTTCAGATGTCATTCGCAAACACTGTCACAAAATAAGGGTTAATTAACTTATCCTATATTATCTCTATATTCCGATCGACCAATTAAATACCAAATAAATTTAGGTAAGTCATACTAGTGAAGGAATTCCCCGTCTCTCCCCTCCTAGTTCTTGTCTCACATCTCAGCCATGGATCATATCCCTAAACTTTGATACCAACTATGACGCCCCCAAAATTAGGTATGCATCACCCATCTTGGGTCGCCAGATACATGGTACATAAATTCAAATACAACTTAATTATACAACAGTCGTGTAAAATACGACAAAATATAGCTGAGAGTTTTAATACAAATATTGTCTTCTAGACAATATCCACTATCAATGGAGTCCTCATTACATTTATTATTACACTATTTTACATAATAGTGAGGACTACTAATTCACCATCTAGGACCATCACTCTGTTCCCCGACTAGTCCCAGCTACGTTCTCATTTCTTGAAGAAAATAATGAAAGCAAAAGGGTGAGCTCAACTAACCCAGTAAGAAATATTATGACTAAGATAATGCAGAATAAATTATCGTTAGCATTCAACAGTGTTAAGCTGATACAATTTAACAAACATCAAGTTTAACTACTGCGGAACAAGTAATCCATTAGAAGATTCAAGTAGAGAATAAAATCTACTATCTTTTATGATTTAAAAGGTTTTTCATCACTTTTATCGATGAGACTTAGCTCAATAAATAATCCACATCATCAAATCATCCCTGCACTACAGGCCAAGGATATTATTTAGTATCAGGACCACGAATTATCCACGCACTACGGGCCAAAGATAATCGTATTTTCATCAACGGTCCTGATCATGCTATAAAAAAATTCATCTTTGCACCCTTGGCCGAAGAGAATCCATAGCCATAATCATACCAAAAACTGTCCATCAATGCACTATGGCCAATGAGGATTTTTACCACATCATTCGTCACATTACGGTCATGATCATACCGAATAATCCCTGGTCATAATCACACCAAGTTCATCTATGCACTACGGGCCAAAGATGACTTTTACCACATCATTTGTAACATTACGGTCATGATTATACCGAATAATCCCTGGTCATAATCATACCAAGTCCATCAATGCACGTAAGCCACAGATGACTTTCAACACAATATAAACATGAAGATGATGATAATGACAAAATAAATCAATAAAACATGTTCAAAAATTAATTTATCTAGGAACCAATAACGTCCAAATTGTCAACAAGATACTTCTTTGTAGAGTAAAATTCAAAAATACTCAGAAGAATATTTTCATGAAAAGATACTGGATGAAGCGCAAATATCAAGGATATTTCACTAATTTCATGGAGTATAGAAGCCAAAACTTTAATCAACTAGGTCTAATAAAATATATGAAACTACAAGTGAATTTTTACCCGCCATGCAGTAATCCACGTATACAGATCATTTCCACAATTTAATAAGGAATGAATACAAAGGACCATTTACCATGCATGTGGTAATCCACATAAACAGGTTATTTCAACAGAATAATAAAGAATGAAATAACAGAATGATTCACCATGCATGCGAAGATAGCACAGACAGGTTATTCCCAACAGAATAATAAATAATGGAACCAGGTCTGGCGTAAAACGCACAGACATGATATTCCGATAGAATAATAAATAATGTAACCAGGTCCGACGTAAACGCACAGACAGGATATTCTGACAGAATAATAAAGAACGAAATAATAAATAATGAAACCAGGTCAGGCATAATACGCACCGACAGAATATTCTAACAGAATAATAAAGAATGGAATAACAACAGAAATCACCATGCATGCGATAGACCGCACAGACAGGTTATTCCAATAGAATAATAAAGAATGGAATAACAACGGAAATCACTATGCATGCGATAGACCGCACAGACATGCTATTCTAACAGAATAATAAAGAATGAAATAATAAAAGAATTTCACCATGTATGCGATACTTTGCATAAACAAGTTATTCCAACATAATAATAAAGAATTGAATAATAGAAGAATTTCACCATGTATACGGTACTTCGCATAAACAGGTTATTCCAACATAATAATAAAGAATGGAATAACAAAAGAATTTCACCAAGTATAGGGTATCCCGCGTATACAGGTTATTCCAACAGAATAATAAAAAATGGAATAACAGATGTTCTCTTCACGAATAAGAAAGAAATAATACCCCTTACGAGTACAACAAATAATATCTCTTACGAGTATTGAAAGAAAATAACTCTTTTCATGAATACGAAAGAATAATATCCCTTACGAGTACAACAAATAATATCCCTTACGAGCATTGAAAGAAAATAACCCTCTTCATGAATACAAAAGAATAATATCCCTTACGAGTACAAAAAATAATATTCCTTACAAGTATTGAAAGAAAATAACTCTCTTCATGAATACAAAAGAATAATATTCCTTACGCGTAGAACAAATAATATCCCTTACCATAAAAGAAGAGTATTCCGACTGGTAGGGCGATGATATACTCGAAGAAAACTTGTACTACGCTCAAAACTTTTTTAAACTCTAAAGAAATACACTCAAGATTATAGAAGAAGAATTCTCTCCATAGTTTCTCTCTCTAGAGTTTCAGTGAATTCGTAAGAAATAATGAATGAATGAGCTTCTATTTATAGAAGAATGGACTGCATAGTAACTAATTCATGAACGGTCCAGATTGATTTACTTTTAGTCGGAAGGTCCATATTTAAAGCAAAATCTTTTAAATAAAATATAATATATTCTATTTATAATCTAATAAAACGAATAACTTTATAAAAGTAGTCTGTTTTATATAAAAAGATTTTACTATCCAAAACACTATGCAGGCACTATGCAATACTATACATAATAAAATATAATATATTCTATTTATAGAATAACTTTATAAAAGTATTCTGTTTTATATAAAAAAATTTATTATGCAAAACACTATGCATAATAGAATATAATATATTCTATTTATAGAATAACTTTATAAAAGTATTCTGTTTTATATAAAAAGTTTTTCTGTTTTATTATATTAATAATACTAATAAAACAAAACTAAGTGATTTATCACGTAAACATTAATAACCAACACCGTGTTCTACTATGCAACCACGCGTATTACTATACTTTTACTACCGAGTAGTTCAACAGTTGTAATGGTAACACTTCTGCCGTTATTTTATAAAAAGATAATTCCGTCATTTTCTAAATACGACAATACTTTTTTCGTGGGGTCGACCAATGATTGTGTCGTCGTACGAATATTCCCCAACAAAAAGAATATTCCCCGACCAATCGAATATTTTATAACAACTTGCATACTGTTTAAAATTTATAAATACTACCCACAACTATAACACTATCTCAAATCCACACCATAATATTCAAAATAAATATTTCAAGAAAATTAAATCTTTATTCATAAAATTTGGGGTCTCACAATAGATTTTATTCTCTACTTAACTCTTCTAACGAATTATTGTTTTCGCTGCGAATATTGATTTAAAACTGGTTATCTATTGTATTCTATTAGATTTTTCCCTGTTGAGGACTAACGATAATTTGTTCTATATTATCTTAGTCATAATGTTCTTTACTGGGCTAGTTGAGCTCACCCTTTTCCTTTTTGTTTTATTTTTTCTTCTCAAGAGACGAGAATGTAGCAAGTACTAGTCGGGGTGTGGAATGATGGTTCTAGAAGTTATTTTATTAGTCCTCACTATTTTGTAAAATATGGTATCAATAATTGTAATGCGGACTTATTTGAGTGTGGATATTGTCTAGATGACAATATTTGTATTTAAACTCATAGTTTAAGTGTTGTCGTATTTTGCACGACAGTTGTATTAATAAAGTTGTAGTTGTTTCTGTACCATGTATTTGACAACTCAGAATGGGTGATTTATACCTATTTTGGGGGTGTCACAGTTGGTATCAGAGCTTAGGGATGTGGTCTCTGGCGGAGATCAGGGAATAGAACTAGGAGGGGAGAAACGAGTAATCCTTCGCTAGTGTGTCATACCTAAGCTTATTTGTTTGGTCGGTCATAATATAAGGATATTATGTGGCATGTTAATTTCTTTAATTATCCATTATTTTATGGCAGTATTTGAGAATGGCAGCCGAGAATATTAACAGTGGAGTGAATGAGACCGTGGAAACACCTTTAATCACCACCCAGGGGAACGTGCAACAGGAAGGCAATATTCCTCCTGTAAATAACACTACCGAACAAATGATGAATGATGGGATGTTTAGAAGCTTTTTGCAGTTCATGTAAAACCAGACGAGGGTGACTCGTATACAAAATACGGGTGGAAATGGTGGAAATGATAGCAACGCGCGGCTTGTCACGGCCAAACAGTTCAAAGAGTTGGGACCACTAGAATTTATTGAAAAGCTGGATCCGATCAAGGCAGAGACATGGGTTAAACAAATTACCAAGATATTCGATGTCTTGGAATGCACAGAGGAACAGAAGGTTCCATTCGCCACCTTTATCTTTCATGGAGAGGCAGACTACTGGTGGGAGTCTGTGAAACGTACCCAGCCTGCCGCACTCAGCATGTCTTGGGAAACATTTCAGAACCTTTTAACGACAAATACTTTCCTGAAAGTATTCGCCATATGAAGGGGGTAGCGTTTATTATACTAGAACAAAACAACATGACGGTGTCCCAATACGAGGCGAAGTTCGCAGAGTTATCCAGGTTTGTACCTCATTTGGTAGAGAATGAGGAACAAATGATGAGGAAGTTTCTGAGAGGTTTAAAACCTGAGATTCGACAATATCTTATCTCTAATAAATTTTCTTTATATTCAGATGTAGTAAACAGGGCTCAATTATTAGAGTGAGATAATGAGTATGTTCAACCGAGGGACCACAACCAAGGTCATACCGGTGGCAGCAGTCATCGGAGCAATAAAAACTAGCGGGGAAGGAAACATTCGGACAAAAGCGGTAACCACTCTAGTGGTAATCATGGCCATGATAATAGAAGAAGCGAGTCGGGGGGAGATTTTAAAAAGAGAAGATACAACAATGACAACGTGAAGATGTCAGCACCAACATCAACTATTTCTAAGGGAGGAGAACGACCACCGGTCGTATGCTATAAATGTGGAAAAGAGGGACACATCAGCCCAAACTGTTCTTAACAGTTCAAGGTATGTTATAGTTGTGGAAAGGAAGGACATATCGTTCGAGACTGTACTGTAGCGAAACCAAGTCCAATGGGGATGGCGACTCAAAAGGTTGTCCTAGAAAAGTCAAAGTCAACGGTTCCTGGAAGAGCGTTTGTTGTGACTGAACAAAATGCGAAGAACCAAAACGAGGTGATCACGGGTAAGCTAATCATAAATTCTTGCGAAGTTTATACCTTACTAGATACCGGTGCTACCCATTCATTTATCTCTCCTGCTTGTGCTCAACGTTTAAACTTGACTCCGGAGAAATTAGACTTTGACTTATATGTGGAGACTCCATTAGGAGAAACTTTCATTGCATCCGTTGTTTATAAATCTTGTTTGATCCAAGTCGGTACCATCAAATTACCTGTTGATCTTATTTCTTTGAAAATAATTGCATTTGATGTGATTTTAGGGATTGATTGGTTAACCACTCATCATGCTAAAATTGATTGTTTTCGTAAGGTTGTTAGTTTTCATATTCCTAACCAACCTGTTATACGAATCCAAACAACCAAACCACTAAAGTCAATCACTGTCATATCAAGTCATAAAGCTATTCGTTTATTGAAAAACGGATGTCAAGCTTTCTTAGCCCATGTCACGGACTTGAACAAAAATACGTCAGATGTGAATAATATTTCTATTGTTAGTGAATTTCCTGACGTATATCTTGAAGAACTTCTCAGTCTACCCCCAGAATGTGAAGTTAAATTCTTTATTTATATTGAACCTGGTACAAAGCCCATTTCTAAAACCCCATATCGAATGGCTCCTATTGAACTTCAGGAGTTAAAGGTCCAACTATAGGAGTTGTTGGACATTGGTTTCATTCGTCCTAGTACATCTCCTTGGGGTGCTCCTGTTTTATTTGTAAAGAAGAAAGACGGGAGTATGCGACTTTGTATTGACTATCGAGAATTGAACCATGTCACCATCAAGAATAGGTATCCGCTACCTTGTATTGATGACCTGTTTGACCAGTTGCAAGGAGCACAATTCTTTTCAAAAATCGATCTTCATTCTGGATATCATCAGTTGAAGGTTAAAACTGAGAATATTCTAAAGACTGCCTTCGGAACTCGGTACGGGCATTATGAATTCTTAGTCATGTCTTTTGGATTGACTAATGCTCTTGCTGCTTTCATGGATATGATGAACCGAGTATTCAAGGAATATTTGGATCAGTTCGTTGTTGTCTTTATTGATGACATCCTTATATATTCTAAAAGCCGTTAAGATCATGAGTGCCATTTAAAGCTGGTACTGCAAAGGCTTCGTGATAACAAGCTATATGCCAAGCTGAAGAAATGTTGCTGCTTTCTTAGTAATAATATTAACAATAGTTGATGGATATTAGACAAATAACTCAAAATAAATATTATAATATTAATTTTTATTAATATTATACATATTATAAATATTTAGGTAAAGAAAAAAATGAAAATAAAACATAAAAATATTTTTATTTTTAAAATTTTTATAAGTATTTTAAAACATAAAAGAATTTTTATTTTTAAAATAAAACATACATATTATAAATATTATAATATTAATTTTTACTAATATTATACATAATATAAATATTTAGTTAAAGAAAAAGAAAGAAAATAAAACATAAAAATATTTTTATTTTTAAAAATTTTATAAGTATTTTAAAACATAAAAGTATTTTTATTTTTATTTTTTTAAAAAAACATACATATTATAAATATTATAATATTAATTTGTATTAATATTATTCATATTATAAATATTTAGGTAAAGAAAAAGAAAGAAAATTAAACATAAAAATATTTTTAAAACCACAGTGGGCCAATTGCATTTTTTTTATAGTGTAGTGGCTCAATTGTAAGACCCCAACTTTTATGAATAAAGATGAATTTTTTATAAATATCACTTTTTGAATATTATAGAATTAAATTGATATAATGTTATAATTATGGGTAATATTTATAAATTTTGCAAAGTACGCAAATTGTTATATAATATTCGATTGGTCGGGGAATATTCGTTTTAACAGGGAATATTCGTACAATGGCACGATCATTGGTGGACCCCACAACAGAATTTTTGTCGGATTGAGAAAATGACAAAAATACTTTATAAAAATAACGTCGGAAGTTTTTACCGTTAACTGTTGAAACACTCGGTGTTAAAAGTACAGTAATACGCGTGGTTGTATAGTAGCACACGGTATTGATTATTGATGTTTACGTGAGAAGTCACTCAATTTTGTTCAATTATTGCTACATTAATTGTTTCATAGTATCTCACGTTATTTTATTCAATTATTTTCAATATTTTATATATTATTAAATCAATAATTGAGATGATAAAGTTATTAATAATATTATTTGCAATATTAACGATGTCTAGAAGTTCTATCAAGAAGAGGTTTGGTCACCTAATTGCGCGCCAGTAGGGAGAAATCTTTATTGGAAAGCCCTCTCTTTCCTGGGAACGATCTGGTCAATTAACATTGTGAATTATAATAAAGGTGATAAATATTGTTAAAATTATTAAGGTGATCTTTATGAAGTTTTGCTTATTTTATGGACCCCCCCCATTTGCCATTTTTCAAAATAATCGGTAGAAAGTTATTCGATATATATATATATATATATATATATATATATATATATATATATATATATATATATATATATATATAGGTGGGGCCCATTGTGGGGCCCACTTTGAAATTGAAGGAGGAAGGTGACTGATAAGTTTCCACGGGTGGCTTGTTTATTCAATTTTATATATATATATATATATATATATATATATATATATATATATATATATAAAGGAAGTCCTGTTGATTCACAGGTTGGGGGGGGAAGTTCACGGGATTATGTATATATATATATATAGTATGATAAGTGATGGAATAGGGGATATCACGAGATTTACCCCGTGAATGCAGAAATTGACATATGTTATATATATATAAATAAAATAAATAATATATATTGTATTTTATTTAAAAGTTTTTATTTTATTAGAATATTTTATTGCATAGTATCATTTCCATTCATCTATAAATAGAAGTTCATTCCTTCATTATTTTTTACGAATTCACTGAAACTCTAGAGAGAGAATTTATAGAGAAACTATAGAAAAGTATTATGTTACTTCCCTACTCTTATATCCAGTTTCTTTTACGGTAATGGGTATTATTTCTTTTGTATTCATAAAGAGAACTTCTGTTATTCCATTATTTATTATTCTGTTGGAATAACCTGTATACGCGGGCTACCCTATACTTGGTAAAATTCTTCTGTTATTTTATTCGTTATTATTCTGTTGGAATATCCTGTCTGTGCGTTTTACGCCGGACATTATTTCGTCTTTATTATTCTGTTGGAATATCCTGTCTGTGCGTTTTACGCTGGACCTGATTCCTTGGAATATCCTGTCTGTGCGTTTTACACCAGACCCGATTCCTTCTTTATTATTCTGTTCGAATATCTTGTATGTGCGTTTTACGCCGGACCTGGTTCCGTTAATTATAATTCTGTTGGAATAACCTGCCTGTGCGGTCTATCGCATGCCTGGTGATTTCTTTTGTTATTCCATTTCTTATTATACTCAGTTGGTTAAAGTTTTGACTTCTATACTCTATGAAATAAGTAGAATATCCTTGATATTTGCGCTTCATCCAGTATCTTTTCATAGAAATATTCTTCTGAGCATTCTTGAATTTTACTCTACAAAGCAGTATCATGTTGACAATTTGGACGTTATTGGTTCTTGGATAAATTAATTCTTGAACTTATTTTATTGAATTCTTATATCATTACCATCATCCTCGTGTTTATATTTTGTTGAAAGTCATCTGTGGCCTATAGTGCATAGATGGACTTGGTATGATTATGACCAGGGATTATTCGGTGTAATCATGACCGTAATGTTACAAATGATGTGAAAAAAGTCCTCATTGGCCCGTAGTGCATTGATGGACAGTTGTTGGTATGATCATGACCATTAATGAATACACGAATGTCTTTGGCCCGTAGTGCATGGATAATTTGTGGTCGTGATACTAAAGAATATCTTTGGCCGTAGTGCAGGGGTGATTCAATGATCTGGATTATTTATTAAGTTGAGTCTCAGCGATAACAGTGATGAAAAACCTTTTAAATCATAAAAGATAGTAGATTTTATTTTCTACTTGACTCTTTTAATGGATTGCTTGTTTCGTTGCAGTTAAACTTTTTGTCTATCATATTTTATCAGTTTAACATTGTTGAAAACTAATGATAATTTATTCTGCATTATCTTAGTCATAATATTTCTTACTGGGCTAGTTGAGCTCACCTTTTCTTTCACTGTTCTCTTCAGGAAATGAGAATATAGTTGGGACGGGTCGGGGAACGGAGTGGTGGTCCAGAGGATAGCATTAGTAGTCCTCACTATTCTGTGAAATAGTGTGTTAATAAATGTATTGAGGACTTATTGAGTTTTAATACTGTCTAGAAGACAATGTTTGTATTGAAACTCACAGCTTATGTTGTATATTTAAATATTGTATTTGTATTCTGTACCATGTATTTGGCGACTCAAAATAGGTGATGTATACCTATTTTGGGGGCGTCACATCAATAGAATTAAGAATTTGGATGACTAGCTTGCCACGTATGAAATAACTTATTTATTTATTTTTTTTCAAAAGCCACGTAGGAAAATCAGCCCAATTTTTTGACGTTCGTCTGTAAAATTGGACGGAATGGGTTGATTGAACATTTTTAAAAAGTACAGTGGGCTAAATGAATATTTTAAGAGCACAGTGGCTAATTGCTTAAAACACTACAACCACACTGGTGAAAAAGTGCTTTTTGCCAATAAGATATTGTATTAGTTTTTATTGATGGGTAATTCCCTCTTGAGGAGGGTGATCTTTTTCCTTCTTATTCTCTCGCGTGCTCTTTCCTTTCCCTTCTCATTTCACCCGTGAAGCATTCCTTTCCTCACCCGTGAACTTCACCTTGCCTATATAAGGCAACAATATGTAAGACCCCAACTTATTATTAATGAAATTTAATTTTCTCTATTTATTATTTTGAAATAGTAAGGGTTGATTTGATTAATGTGGATAGTTATGGGAAAAATACGCAAATATTTCGAATAAGCAAGTGATTATAAAATATTCATTGTTGTCGGAGAATATTCGTTTGGTCGTGGAATATTCGTACTGTCGGGGAATATTCGTACGACGGCATAGCCATGTGTGGGCCCCATAGCGAAAAGCGATTGGATGAAGAAAACGACAAGTATAAGTTGTTTATAAATAACGACGCAGTTGTCACCGTTAATACTGTTGGAATACCCGGTGGTTAAAACATAGTAATACGCATTGTTGCACAATAGCACACGGTATTGCACCAATTATTGATTCTTGCGTAAGAAGGCACTACTCAATAATGGTTACAGTAATTACTGTTCAATATTTTATTTTATTGATTTAATAATTACTGCATTGCTATTTTATATTGTTGTTGTTTCAATAATTATCATTACACGGTATTTTTCATTATCGAAGCAATAATTCATATTATCTGAAAAATATTATTAGATAACATTATTGGCAATGTCTAAAAAGTTCGGTCTAAGGAGAGGTTTGATCACCTAATTGCACGCCAGTAAGGAGAAATTCTTATTGGAAAGCCCCCTCTTTCTTGGGAACTGCCTAGTTGTCAATATTGTGATTCTATAATATTATTTGTGAATAATTAATTATTGATTCATATGATGAGAAAAATATTTATTTTATGTGGATATAGATGGAGAAATTTTTTTAATGTGACAATTGTTGAAAATTAATATTTTATCTTTTTCTGATAAAATAATTCATTTAAATATATTATTTTAATAATATATTAACGGTGATATTTTTATAATGAATGTGAGATATATGAGTATATGAGGAGAAAGAGTATTTTTGTGGCATTAAATGTTTAACACATATTTTGTGTGTTGGTGGACACAATTATTGACCATAGCCTGTAAAATCTCCCGTTTGTGGATTTCAGTCAATTTTTATTTGGAATTTGAAAAAAATTTCTTCTGCAAAGTTGTAGAGAATTGAATTTCCTATAAAAAATCGCGAGATTCAAATTTTCTGATAAAAGGGCAATTTATTATGAATTATTGAAATTCCGAAGCTCCGAAATAATTAATTTTTGAAAGTTTAAAATATTTAAAATAGGAAAAACGTTTTTGGAGTGTTTAGGTGGCCTCATTTAACATGCGTAGGAGCTGAATTCAGTTGGAAAGTGTGCGTATGAGGTTTTGGAAAATATATATTAATATTATATTAAATTTTCTACTTTGGTGTTCTAAGCATTTTCCTATAAATAGGGTGCTTAGGTTAGAATTGAAAATCACACCAGAAACTGAAGTTTTCTCTCTCCATATTATTGAGCGTATTCTTGTGAGTATTTTGAGTATACTTTGAGTATTGCTATACGGTACAAGTTCAAGTCATAGCCTATATCCGGTGTTTCAACTAGAAGTATTGTCTTTCGAGGTAAGAGATATTATTTTATTCGAAAATGATATTATTTCTTTAATATCATTATGCCGGATTATTGGTTGGAAATTTTTATCAAATTTGAAACTTTTTCATGTCGGGGTTACTATTCACGAGTTACTATTCATGAGTTACTATTCACGAGTTACTATTCACGAGTTACTATTCACGAGTACTATTCATGAAGCATGATGATGTTTTTTGTGAAATTTCTATCTTTTGGTGTCGAAGTTACTATTCACGTATACGACACTATTCACGTATACGGCACTATTCACGAATACGGCACTATTCACCGAAAAATGAAATTTCTTCTTTTTGTCCAAAATATCTATTATGAATACTAGCTTTGATTGTATCCATATTTTGATCATTCTTGAATTTTACTCCACTCTGATTACTTATGAAGTATTTTTGAACTTGGATTGTTTAAAATACGAATCCTTAATATTTGTTATTTTGTTTCACTGGATTCGTTTCCTTTAAAATATTTTTCATCATCCTCAGTCCTAAATGATGATATAACTGAATATATTTGGCCCGTAGTGCAAAGATGAATGATTTCTTGATGAATATCTTTGGCCCGCAGTGCAAAGATGAACAGATATTGAGATGAACATGACCGACTGATTAATATCTTTGGCCCGTAGTGCAAAGATGAATAGATGCTTAGATGAACATGACCAACTGATGAATATCTTTGGCCTGTAGTGTAAAGATGAATATTTGATTCCAGATATATATTGATTGAAGTTACAGGGATAAAATATCGACGATGAACTCTTAAATTCATATATAGAAGATAGTAGTTTGCATTATCTACTTAACTCTTCTAATGAATTGTTGTTTCCGCTGCAGTTGTTGATTTAAAACTGGTTGTCTATTGTATTCTATTAGATTTTTCCCTGTTGAAGACTAACGATAATTTGTTATATATTATCTTAGTCATAATATTCTTTACTGGGCTAGTTGAGCTCACTCTTTTCCTTTTTGTTCCATTTTTCTTCTCAGGAGGCGAGAATGTAGCGAGTACTAGTCGGGGTATGGAATGAAGGTTCTAGAGAGAGTTGTTTAGTAGCCCTAACCATTTTTATAAAATAATGTATCAATAATTATGATGGAGATTTATTTGCGTGTGGATATTGTCTAGACGGCAATATCTGTATTTAAACTCACAGTTTATATGTTGTAATAATAAAGTTGTAGTTATTTTTGTACCATGTATTTGGCGACTCAGAATGGATTGGATGGAATGGACCTATTTTGGGGGCGTCACATAATAAGTCTACGCCGACCGCTTTCTTCTGACCGGATTGGTGACCGGTTGGAAATTTTAATTTTTTTAAATTTTTTTTTGCTTTTGACTATAAAATAATTAATGTGATTTATTGGAATTGAAATTTTTACAAAATACAGTGATTTAAGTGTCATTTGGATATATGTAAAAAATAGAGTTGTACAGTCTGTGCAACCCTGTTTTTTACATGTATCCAAATGATACCTAAATAACTGTATTTTATAAAAATTTCATTTCTAATAAATCACATTAATTATTTAGTAGTCAAAAGCAAAAAAAAATTAGAAAATAAATAAAATTTCCGACCGACCACTAATCCGGTCGGTATAAAGCGGTCGGCGTAGAAGAACTCTATAAGGCAATTTTGCTGAATGAAAATGAAGAACTTTTCTCAATCTTTTCTCTCTTTATTCTCTCTGAATAATATGCAAGTATAAGAGTATCTTTTTACACTTTGCTAAAGTTTTATAACAATTTTGCTTTATTGGTTGTATTGTATTATTAGTGTACTATTGTATCGTTGATATTATTATTTTACTGTGGTTGTATCTGTGAATTAAATAGTAAATATTTTAATTTTTTTTACTTATAAGTAAGGCTGCAAACGAGCTTAATAGTTCGGACTCAGTTTGAAAAAAATATGAGCAAACTTCGAATTCGTTAATAATATGATCCAAATCTAAGTATAAAAAATTGTTCGAATAAAAATATGAGTAGAGTCTGAGCATATACTTGACTAATTTAATATTCAAACTACTCAAATTCTCAATTATGATTCGATACATACTCGATTGATACAGATTCGATTAGATACTCGATACATTCTCTTATAATATATACAAAATTAAATCAAATTAGGTTAATTAATTATTATTATTTTGTTTTATTTTAATTGTGATTTTATATTTGTAAAGTGTAATAGTAAATATATTTTCTCATTTTTAAGTAAAATAACAAATTCAAATATAATTATATTTATTATAAAACTAGTTATTATGTAGAGACTCGAATTATAGCTTGAATTTGAAGTTCGCAAGTAGTTTGAATATAATTCGATCCGAGTCGGATCGAATTCGAGTAATAAATATTCGAGTCGAGTCGAATCGGATACAATTTGATTTCGAGTCGAATCCGAGTATGAATTTAATGTTTGGAGTCGAATTTAAATAGCTTTCTGTTCGATTCGGTTCGACTCGTTTACACCCTTACTTATAAGAAATTAGACTTTCAAAATTGTGAACCAAAAATAGTGTAATCACTCGATTGTTTGCACTGTTCGTTAAATTTAACCAACATAATTCACTTTTCTATGGACAAAAAAGTTGGAGAACAGGTAAGTGGCCTATGCACAACTAATTTAACGAAGAGGGAGATATGTGTCAAGAAAAGTATTTAAGGATTACATTTACAAAAACATGACAAATTGGAAAGATAAATTTGCATTTTAGTCCAAGCATTCATCTCACTTGTACAGTCAAACCCCGTCCTCCTCCTTTGCCGTGGTCAGTCTGTTGCCCACCATGTCTGTAGAGATCAAACTGTCCCGATCAAACCGTATTTATCGCCCTAATGTTAATTCTCTCTCTTTATATATACAAAACCCTAGCATCTTACACATATATTTTCGTATAATGGATTTATATGTATATATTATTTTGATCAATGTTGAATGTTGCAGGAACCTCTAGAAGGCAAAATCATTACAAAGCTTTCTTCTTCTATATCTCATCAAGGAATTCGCCTCACTGTCAATGGATCTGTCAATTTGCAGGTCCTATTTTTTGCTTCATTTTCAGTCCCTTTTTAAATTTTTTTTTTCGTCTAATACTTTCAAGTTTCAATCACGATATATAGAGATATATTATTCCTCGTTGCTGTTGTTTTTAAGGTTCGGGGTGGGTCAGCTGGAGTCATCGAGTCTTTTTATGGTGTTGTCAAGCCTATCCCGATTCTGTAAGCTCCCCCTTTCTATTTTTACTATATAAGATGATTTATTAGGATGAGTGAGAAATTCAAAATCAGTTGTATTTTATTTTATATATATATATATATATATATATCCCTTATTTTTTTTTTAAAATAGCTCCCCATTTGGTTGTACATTCGGCATTAATTGTAATTTTAAGGTCGGCTAAAAAATTCAAAATTTTTTGAGGGGTAGTGAAGCTTTCTTTATTCACTTTAACATGAACTATCAAATTATGTTTTTGCTTTTTGTTTGTTTGTTTTTTGAAATTATTGGTGGCGGAATCTGTTAGAACATTTGACATAGTCTCACAGCTAAACGTTCACCCCATAAGAACTGTGCACGGGGCAAATCCAAGAACAAGTTTTGTTTTAATTTACATAGAGACATAGATGAGGAAGAAAATGTGCAAAAGTAATTGAAAATGAAGTGAGAAATGGATGGTTAAAGAAAGGTGAGGGAGAAAATGAGGAGGCTAGTAAGTTTTTGTGTGTTAGTAGGACTTTGATCAAAAGTGCATCCAAGCACTTTGGTTTTATGTTTTTACTGGAATATTGATGGATGTATAGCACAGCAAAGTGGGGATGAATTAAGGTTAGATTGTATAATGTAATCCTTGATTACAAAAATATATTGTAGACCTTCTTTCCATATAGGTGGAAGGGATTATATTATAAAGTAATGTAGGTGACACCTAATGGAGATAATAAGAGAGGCCAAATCTTACTTCCATTCTTAGATTGTTTTCGGTTCACCTAATAGGATTTTCGCGAAAAAACAGTCTTCATAAATGTACTTGGGATTGTGTTGTAATTGTAATGCTATTACATTGCATACATTTACTGCATCCAAATACCAAATTGTATTTTATTACTGTAAGTATATGATTGTAATTCCTGCCTAGTTCATTTACCTCCTAAAGTTGACGAATAATTTTTTTTCTTTCTTAAAAGTTCAAATATTACATCAGTTGTAATCATTTCTGTTTTGTCATTTGTGGCCTACAACATTATAGATGTAACGATCTAATAAATAAATGGAAGGTGTAACGAAAATGTGCCAAATTGATGTAATAATTACCTATATAATGATCTGATAAGCCTTAATGGACAAACCACACACATATATGTTACATTAAGGCAATGACCTATTGAATGGAGCTATTACATTGATGTTCACAAATCAAACGCTACCTTCAGTAACAGTAATAGCTTAATGATACTACAGAATAGATATAAAAGACCCCAAGTGGAGATACCAAGAAATACCAAATCCTGCTCTTCCTTTATTAATACCAGCGTACATTCACAAACACACGACAATATATTTTTGTCATACATGCAGATATTCAACATATCATTAAAATGGAAATTTTACAAGATGACTATGAATTTATTTATTTCCTTTTCTATAATGACCTAGAGTTTTTATTCCTTGTATGTTGATTTGGCTTCTCTTATTTTCCAAATGTTACAAATTAACAGCTCATTTGGTCTCTGTGTTTTTTTCCCTTTTTCCTCTGAGGTATTTTCTCTCAACATCATGTGGATCTCATCTATTAACATCCTTATTCAACTTGTAATCACCTGAAAAAAAGATCTTAACTGAATATTAATTTCAAGTTACTGGTTCCAATCATCATACTTGGGACCAAACGTACCTATCAGAAAAAAAATTAAAAAACTTGCCATGTCTGAAGAAAAACTAAATATTACTTACTGTACAATATATTTTGGTTTTATGCTTTGGACTCTTTGTTTATAAACTTAATTGTACAGCTAAGAAGTAAGAAGTCTGCAATCCAAAAGTGAATATCTACATCTGGTTTCTTTTTCACTTATACTTTTTAGGCTTGAGTTTTTGTGTGGATGAGCCTCACCTTTACTATTTATGGTATTTGTTCTTACTTGATCGTTTTCTTCACCAACAACAGGAAGAGGAGTCTCGTGGTTCAATCTTCCGGAAAGATTGGTTCAAATGTAACAGAGGTATGATGAAATAGATGCAAATTTATGTCATCTCTCTGGTGTTGTAAATGTTTTTCTGATCACTGATGGTTAATGAAATTTTATTTACATGAAGACAAGCTATTGGCCTATTGCCATTTGCAAAATCTTGTATTTTGTGCTCTAAAACTTAAAAGCTATGTGCCAGGTTTTGTTCCCTAAAGTTCTCATGTCATGCATTCTTGTCAATTTTCACTTTTCCTCTAGTAAATATGTTTACCTTTAAAGAGGAGTACTACTTTTGGGACCTTTTTTTTATTGTTTGTTTTGATTTTCATGTATTGTAGGGAAGTGGCACTTATTCTATGTTTACTAATTATTGTCTTAAAAATATTGGGTATAGATGACATATGTTGCTTTAGCATCTTGTATTTGTTTCAAATGATTGCTTATCTTTGTTGTTTCCTTATTTCTCTCGTGTTTTTATGCTTTTATGTCTTTTTTGTAGGTGCTTATACTTAAATGGTTTACTTTTTAGCATATCAAGAAATTGTCTATTTTTGCTCTTATCTTGAGATACTTTTTTAAAGTATTAAACTTTTAATTTATTCTTTCCATCATTAGTATTTTATTTGAAGTTGAGTTGATGCAAGATGTAGAGTTGAACTCACTAGATTTCCAGAAATTTTCTGGAAAGCAAGGAAACAGGTTTAGGTTGAAATTTTCTGGATAAGTGATGTAATTTAAGGGAATTTAAACAGATTGGAAGGCATAAGAGAAGATAGTACTAGGCATTGGACCTAGGGTTCCATAGGCATCTCACCATGCTTGCAAGTTTATAGTATCTCATCAGTAGAATATAACGAACTGTCTTTCAAGAATTTCTTCATAGATATAGAGTTGCATCCATATATATAGCTTACGAAAGGGAGTTCCCTCAGGGTAAACTTCTTAAGAGCTAAGGAACTCTAAGGAGATTTCTAAATTACTTATCTATGAAAAACCTGCTTAATGACGAGAAGGTGACAAACAGCTTCCAATGACCTTAGTGACTAATAGGTGTCAAACAACTTACAAGCAACATAAATTTGTAATAATCAACTCCTTTTCTTGAACTATTATATTTTGCATTACTATGCCATGGTTGGGAAAAGCTCAACCTAGAGTTTTGAAGTATAAAAGTCCATGAACTTTGAGCTTGAATCCATGGCTTATGTTTAATTGTTATCATTTGATTAAATTTCTTAGGGATGATAAACTCAATTATTTGAGCAATTTGGTTGACATAGACCTCTCTAAACTAGTTAAGTTGTTGAGCAGGTCGCATGCTCATTTTAAACTTTTTTGGTTCTTTAATACATTTCGTCCTCTTCATCTACTTCTGACTACATCTAGAATTGGAGATTGTCTCTTTTCAATCCTCTTTTCAGCTGGCTTCCACTTCTTTCTTTTCTATCACGCTTGTCGTGGTTTTTTCTCCAAGTTTTGGTGCACATCTGCTGCAACCAAATCAAACAGTTGTTCAAAGCCCTTCAACACTCTTATGCTTCAGCTTCTGCTCTGGATTCTTCTCGAACAACTTCTGGAGCTTCTTGACGCTCTTCAGAGCTAGCAGTTGGCTTTGCTTCAATATTCATGGTCAGCACCTCAGTTTTTTTATTTGGCAGCACCCTCTGTCGTGTTTCCAAAATTATCAATCATTCTCCTCCTTTGTCTGTTCATTAAGTTCTTCATTAGGCTCATAAACGTTTAAATTCAATTAAGTTGGATGTTACTGGGATAATTGCGAACTTTTGCTCGGGTAAATAATAGCATTGTGACCATGACCTTTACAATCAAAACACATGGTAGCAGTGACCTTTTTTTCTTAATTATGGATGTGAGGTGTTTATTTTAACATTGCTCTAGAGGCAGTGTTGCTAACTTACCTGAGTACACTTGCAGTATAGGGAAAAAAAGCACTTGTATGTCCAAAGAAAACCAAAACCGCACCCTATAAAATGGACTTCCCAAAAGAAGATACCTACCTACAATAGGCTCTTAAAACAAACTCCCTCCAAAAATTTACCAAATGCACTTCGGAACCCAGAAACACCTTCGATTTTCCCAAGATGTCTCTCCATGCCTTCAAACTAACGATGGCTTGTCTCCCTCCAAATCTTCCATATATACTATGCGGAATCATGTCCCTCCTCCAATATTTTAGAACCTTCACCCCACTTAAAAAGCCTGCAACATCTCACTCACTGAATGGGGCATCACCCAAGAGATTCCGCACGACGAGAAGACAACAGTTTAAAGCTTTACCCCTTGTCATCTCACAACCAAGAAGCAAATGGTCAACCGTTTCCTTCTTGCTCCAGCAAATGGCACACCTGTTTTCCAGCTGATGTCCTCTCTTTTGAAAATTACTATGAGTAAAGATCTCTCAAAACCGTTGTCTCAAGAGAAGAAACCCACATTCGAAGGGCAATGTTGGGGTTCTTGTGCTCATAAGCTGATCTAGAATTTTTTTCAAGGGAGATATCATGGTAGAAAGTTTTGCTTGTAGTTGGATACTTGGATGGAAGAAAATGTTCCTCCATCTTTAACTTCAATTTGGCCCAAGTGATTACAAGAGGTTTAACAAGAAACCTGCATATTCCAAACTAAAGTATTCATAGCCATGAACGCCATTTAATTTTTTTATCGGTAATTGAGTCTTTTGCTTAACTCCCATATTATGCGTCATGATTATAGGTACATTAAAAAGAGTGAGAGGTATGACTTTGCCGAAGGTGGGCATGCCATCCTGATCAATCAAAGAAAGACACGTTGACAATTGTCGAGAAAACTTATCATTATATCCGTAGTTGGTTAATATGAAGTGACTTAGAGATAGTTAGCTATATGGCCATGTGATAAAACACCAGCACAAAACATACAGCAACGCCTAAAAATAACTTTGGACAAATATATCTGCTGTATACAATGTTGTGAAAAGAAGATTGACCTCCAGCTTTTTGGGCCAACACATTACTTATAAGATGAATGGGCAAATGAAGTACAGATGTATCCCCCCCTCCTCCTCCTCCAAACAATAGCAAAAATTTAAGCCTACATAGGGCATGTTATCACAATAATAAATTTGCTAGTGGTGCCTTATGGTTCGTTTTAGTAGGAGGAATAAGAAAGGGAAAAAATGGAATGGTCCGTTTGGTAGGAGGAACGGAAAAGTGAAAGGGGAGGGTGTCTGTTGTTTGCTATAATTGGAGGAAAAGGGAGGGAACTTGGAAGGATGTTTCTTTCTCTGTTTGATGTGGTATATGAAAGTAAATACGATAAGATATAAAATAGTTATACCAAAGCTTGGTTGCCTCAATGTCGTCACCCTTGTGGGTATCAACCTCTTCAAGGGTTTATGCTAGGTATCCTCGCCTATTCTTCTCTTTAATCATTCATAATATGTAAGAGCATGAAATAATACGATATACTCCTATAAATTTGGAGTTAAAAAAATTTATTGCATAGTAAGTCATATATTAACTAGAGTTATTAGAATTTAAGATACTTATCAAAATTAAATAAAAAGGAACTAGAGCAGTAGATAATAAAATGTATTCGAGTACTTTCTTAAATATAAAATTCTTATCTATTTGATAATATCTCTTGTAGAATTTAAGGGAGAATAATTGAAGTGTGGTTTTCACCTCAAAATTATCCTTCTTTCACTCCTGTTCTCTGAATTTACTCCGATAAAAATTGTTTATATGGACTTACAGGAAAATTGGTTGACTTGGATGAAAAGTACTTTCTCACACTTTCCCTTTTCATCCTATTCACTTTTCTACCAAGCAAAGGAAGATTTCCTTATCCCTCCACCTGTCATCCTCCTTTTCCATGCTTCCATTTTCTTCTGCACCAACCATACCATTGGGGAATTTTAATTTCCATATCATTGTAGATGCAATTTTCTTAGTGTAGTTCTTGTTCTATTAGTTGCAGTATTTTAATAATACTGATTAGTTTCTTTGTTTTAAAATAGATACCATTTTCCATGGTTCTGAAACATCCAGGAGAAGAAAATTTGGAAAATTTTTATGAGACCTTTCATGGAGCAAATATTAGCTCCCAGGTATCCTTTTGTTCAGAGATCTTTGTTATTTGCTCTGCCTGATTTCCATCAGTATTTGATGAATACAGTTCTCATGCTTGATATTTTATAAATACTGTTATAGTATCTGGTAACTGTAGATGTTGTTAGAGGATATCTACACAAGTCGTTGTCTGCTACGGTGGAGTTCATCATAGAAAGTGAGAAAGGTAGAGGTCCATATGTTATCATATTTTCTTGAATATTTATGAACATAAACAGCCTTCTCATTTCTGTCGTGTTCTCTTCAGCAAATCTTCCGGAGAAACCAGTTTCTCCTGAAATGATCATCTTTTATATTACTCAGGACACACAAAGACATTCTTTGCTTCCTGAACTAAAATCAGGTTGCTTCTTAACTATGTTGCTCATCTTTTTACCTAATTTTTAACTTAACGTAAGATTTTTTAACTTCCTTTATATGTTTCATCTTAAGAAATATATTGACATGTATAGAAAGCGGAGGGACTATGTGTTCCACTTTAGCAAAAATAGAATCACAGTTCTGTTGCATTTGAAGTGTTCTGTGTTTCGATTGTAGCTACATCACGGACATATGTCATTGACGTTGGTGATATTATGAATAGGTGGTTTCCGGGTAACCGGTAAAATTTGCACTCAATGCTCATTGTCAGATCCTATTAGTGGTGAGCTGACTGTTGAAGCATCTGCAGTTCCTATTCGCTCCGTTGACATCCACTTACTTCGTGTAGAGTCTATTTTGGTTGGTGATAAGATAGTAACTGAATCCTCTTTAATTCAGACAACTCAGGCAAGAAACATTTCACAAATTTAAAACTGGTAGTTCTATAACGTATCATTTGACTTCTTTATATGCACATTTCTTTTTTATTTATTAGATAGCAGATGGAGATGTTTGTCGTAGCATGTCCTTACCAATTTATGTCATACTCTCCCGCCTTCTGACTTGTCCAACCATTTTTGCTGGGTGAGTTACTGATTTTCGGAGATGTTTCCCTACATTCAGAAGTTTCTTATGTGGTTTCTTTAAGCAGAGTACCGACAATTACACCTTCTCAAGGGCATGCTTAAATGGCAACTCCACATGAATGATTAACCGAAAAACGTATACTCCTTTCATTACGAAATATAAGATCATTATTGACCTTTTGAAGTCTATAGGAGACATTTTTAAACTCAAATTTGACATAAATTTATTAAATTTTAGTTAGTACAGTGATGATTATTTTAATTCTTAATGATTCTTATTAATCTTGAATTTGAAATCAAAGTCAATAATGATCTTATAATTTGAAACGGAGGGAGTGTTATTTACACTGGAAGTTACTGCAAAGTCATGGAAAAGTCTTGGACATTTTGCTTTAATATATAGTCCGTACATGCGCAATCTTTTTGTTTAACTTATAAAAAGATGGCAATGATGATCATTAATAAGCTGAAGAACAACAGCAGTAATAGTAAATAAATAGAATTAATAATAAAGTAGTCATACTTAGATTTAATAAAAATATAATATAAATATAAAAAAGGGGTTTGCCCCCATTTCATCAAACATACATGAAACAATTCATTTCACGAGCTTTAACATTTTGGCAACAGTTAATTTACCAACTTAGAAACATAAAATGTTAGATTCAGTTTCTATTTTTCGGGAATTTTTTTCATATTTTTAAGATTAAACAAAAGGTTCTGTATTTCTTGCATACTAAACTTCCAACTTGTATTAAGATGAGATACTCAGTGGTAAGCTACCAAGTTTTTGGTTGGCGTGCGCACTTCTGATTGCATGATGAATAAAATGTGTTGAGAGATCAATTTGGATGATTACGCAAAGCATAAGTCTTATTCTCATGTTGCATTAGTGGCGTCGGGCGGGATAGCGAGTATCCTGCGGGTTAGGTAACAAATAAATTCACAGTTAAAGGAACAAGAGATTCACCGGAAAACACAGAGAAACCTCTCTAATGCTTGAGTTTTATATTTATTAAAATCAAAGTTATGAAATCCAACCCACAAGCCGGGTTTTATAGCTGAACAAACTTTCTGCCCAAGTTGCCTAAATCATAACAAAATTCCTAAAATGACGGAAACAAAATCCTTCTAGAAATATGGAAATATAATCCTAACAAACTTCCTATATCTAGGGCAATAAAAATCCTAATAGTAACAATTTATTATAACATATTTACTTCCTACTAAAACTCTATTATCATAAAAGAACCAATTTGTCTGACTCCCGAAGTCAAGACGCCACGAGCTCGAAGACGTCCACTCTCCCGAAGCTAATCTTTGAAGTCGAAGGCGTTGATGACCTCAACGCTTGCGATGATCTTCAACTCATGGTAATCCAAGGCCATCAATGTGCTATCCAATAGCTCGACATCTTCAGCCTCGGATCCTCTTGCATCAGTCACCCCGGGTTGGAAAGAATTCGTCCTCAAGTTCTCAGTTTTATCATCGGACTGCTCAAAGCAAGGGCTCAAATGTTTCACGTTGAAAACGTTCGAAGTCTGCAAATGACTAGGAATGCGCAGCCGATAAGCATCATTATTGATTCGCTGCAGAATTTCACAAGGACTAATTTTCCGATCCTTAAATTTATTATAATCACCAATAGGAAAACGATCTTCGGTTAGTACAGCCCAAACAGGATCACCAACTTTAAAAACAACTTGACGACGATGACTGTCAACCCGATCCTTGTATTTAGCATTGCTTTTTTTAATGGATTTGTACACTTGATCATGGATAACCTGAAGATGATATGTCATTTCATCCGTTTTGGGGTGCACTCGACCAATCCGAGGAATAGGAACCAAATCTAGGACCCCATAAGGGTTTTAACCACCAACTATCTCAAAAGGACTCATGTTAGTAGTTCGATTTTTGAACGGTTGTAAGCAAACTCCGCTTGAGGAAGCGCCAGATCCCATTGCTTCGATTTACTCCTGACCAAACACCTTAAAAGGTTACCCAAGCTTTGATTCACCACTTCGGTCTGACCATCTGTCTGAGGATGATAAGCATTGCTGAAGTTCAATTGTGTTCCTAGCTTTGCCCACAGACTTATCCAGAAATCACTCATGAATTTAGTGTCACGATCAGAAGTGATGGACTGGGGAACACCATGTAAACGTACAATCTCTCGAAAGTAAAGATGAGCGATTCGATTAACATCCATGGTCTTTTGACACGTGATAAAATGAGCCATTTTATAGAACGATCGACCACAACCATATTATAATTTGAAGCTCTTTGAGTTTGAGGCAGACCGAAAACAAAATCCATACTAACATCACACCAAGGTCTTTTAGGAATAGGTAAGGAACTATACAATCCTGCATCGGTAAGAACTCTTTTTGACTTCTGACAAACATAACACCCTTTCACATAGCGGGCCACATCGTTTGAGATCTTCGGCCGATAATAGTCGGATGTTATTAAGGCCAATGTTTTATCTCGCCCGAAGTGTCCTTCATTGTGAAGTTCACTTACTATCTGTTGCCGAAATGAACAATCAGGAATACACAATTGGAGTCCTCGAAACAAATACCCATTATATAAGACAAAGTTAAATCGCCGACCTTCTCGTACTTCTTGAGCTAACTTCTTCCCGAAAGAAGGATCCCCTTTATACATCTCAGTGAAGACTTCAAACTCTATAACCTTGTTTCACATAGTACCAAGGAGTAATGCCCTTCGGCTTAGCGCATCGGCAACACGATTCAAACTTCTTGCCTGATGTCGCAAAGTGAAAGTAAACTCCTGCAAGTACGCCAACCATTTAGCACGTCTTCGGTTGAGCTTATGTTGACCATTAATATATTTTAACGCCACATGATCAGTAAAAAGAATGAATTCCCTCTGTATCAAATAATGACGTCAATGCTTCAGAGTCTGGACTAGGGCATAGATCATAAGTAGAATAATTCTTTATCGATCCTGATAACTTTTCACTGAAGAAAGTCACTGGCCGTCCCTCTTGACTGAGAACACCACCAATATAAACTCTCGGGGCATCACAATTTACCTCAAAGACCTTCTCGAAGTCAGGAAGTGCCAGTATTGGTGCTTCGGTCATCTTCTTCTTGACCAGTTGAAAACTACCTTCGGCTTCCTGGGACCATTGAAATAATTTTTCATTAAGGCATTCGGTGATAGGCGCGATCAATGTGCTGAATTCCCGGATGAACCGTCTGTAAAAAGATGTCAACCCATGAAAGCTTCTGACATCATGTATAGTTTTTGGCGTGGGCTATGCCGAGACTGCCTCGATCTTGGTCGGATCTGCGTGAACCTTTGGTAGAAACAACGAAATCGAGGAAGGTTACTGAAGTTGTGAAGTAGGAATTCTTTTTTTGGTTTACAAACAAACGTTCCTTCCTCGATGTTTCAAATATAGTTCGGAGGTGCTCATGATGCAGTTCCTATGTTGGACTGTAGATAAGAATGTCATCAAAATAGATAACTACAAATTTTCCCATGTAAGGTCGTAGTACTTGATACATAAACCTCATGAAGGTACTGGGTGCATTGGAAAGTCCGAAGGGTGTAACCATCCATTCATACAAGCTTTGCTGTGTTTTGAATGCTGTCTTCCATTCATCTCCAGATGTCACTCGAAATTGATGGTATCCACTCTTCAGGTTGATTTTTGAGAAGACTTTCCACCAAATAACTGATCTAAACATAGAAGAGGTATCGGAAAACGATACTTCACCTTGATCTTATTAATTGTTCTACTGTCGATGCACATTCTCCATGAGCCGTTCTTCTTCGACACTAATAGAGCTGAAATTGCACATGAGCTCATACTTTTACGGATATAACCCTTCTCCATTAATTCCATTACTTGTCTTTATAGTTCTTCGGACTCCTTGTGACCGAGTCTGTAGGCTGGCCTGTTCGGTAAACTTGACCCTGTAATAAGATTGATCTCATGTTGAATCTCTAAGTGGTGGTAAACTGGTATTCCTGATGGAAGATCTTCTGGCATAAGATCAGCATATTCGGATAGTAACTTTTGGGCATCGGCCGATACTTCTGCGTGTTCATCTGCCGAACTTGTCCCACAAGGGAGTAAAGCATATAGCACACCTACACGCTCAACCTCTGTTAGAAATCTGATCATAGATAATAGGTTCGGGTTTCCGATTTCCGTGGTGCTAACACAATCTTCCCTTTTATACAAAACGAAACTAAGCAATTTTTATTGACTGTTACCTCCAGTGTTCTAAAAATCCCCGCCTAGGTCCGCCTAGGCCCCCCTTGGCGCCTCGCCTAGGAGATAGGCCCCCATGACGCTTTACCTAGGCCCAAGGCGGCAAAAAAAATCCTTCCAGAAAATTAGGCAAGGCCTAGGCAAGGTCTAGGAGGAGAGTTTTTTTTTAATAAATACCCAAATCAGATCTTAATATATTTATCTTTTTAATGATTTATCATATTCATAATACTGGTTGTAACATATCAAATCACAACAAGAAGTGAACAATATAAAGTCAAAATGGATAATTTCATTATAGTTGTAATTTTTTGAACTTGTACCAATTTCAAATTATATTAATAATGATACATTTGTAATATTTAGTTTAATTTAATATAATTCTTAAATTTATGTTTAGTTTCTTAAGTTTTAATATTGAATTAAATTCTTGAAATTTTAAAATTTATTATTTAATAGCAATCTTGTTTATGAATTAAACTAATAAGTTAAAAATATGTTTGAATTTTGAACAATTGCATGTTTGTGTTTGAACTTTGACATTAACAATATGGATGTGTTTGAACCTTAAGCAAAAGCCTTTATTTTAGCTTGTTTTGCTTTATATTATTGTTTTGTTTGGATAAATGTAAGATAAAATATTAAAATTGGCTTAAAATAAAAAATTATGCCTAGGCCCCACCCAAGCCCCCTAGGCGCTAGGCCCCCCGACCGCCCGCCTCCCGCCTAACGCCTTTTAGAACATTGGTTACCTCATTTCCTTTATTTAGCCATGACAACTTATATGGCTTCGGATGACGATCTATTTTCAATTTGTAATTTTTGAACAGCCTCTTCGGATACTTCGTTCTCACAACTGCCACTATCGATGATCATCTTGCAAATTTTATCTGTCACTATACACGTAGTATGGAAGATATAGGTACTCGACCAATCTTTTTCGGATTCTCCTTTAGGAGTTGACAAACTTTTGCGAACCACCAGAGTCTTATGACCATCTCCATATAACATATCCTCGTCTTCGTACTTATCGTATATAAGTTCTCTGAACTCCTCATCGGTCATTCCCCCTTCGATCAAAATGTTCTTACCCTTCTGGTTAGCAGGTTTTCGGCACTCTGTTGGTCTATGACTTGGTTCTCCACATCTGAAGCACTTGATGATAGAATTAAAGTTACTGAGGTTGTTGTGGTGTAGCAAGAAATTGTGGAGGTGGATCCGGCTTGCTGGGGGGATTGCTCCTCGGCATCGGCCTACTGTTCTGTTGCTCTGCCTCACGTGCTTACTGATATGCCTAAGAAACAGTCTATAGTGAATGGAGGCTGAGGGTATTTTGCAATTGCTGTTTTAATCCTCCCAAATATCTCGCCACCAATTGTTCCTCTGTTTCCGAAAGATCATTTCGTGCTATCAACTGATAAAACTTTTCGGTATAGTCATCCACAGATCTAGTGCCTTGTCTTAATAGATGCAATCTTTTGAACATAGTCTGGGTGTATCTGAAAGGAAGAAAGTTACTACATTTTTTTCTTCATCTTCTCCCACTTTGTGATTTTAGCCTTTCCTTCTCTCCTTTGAACGACTCATCTGTTCCCACCAAGCAGATGCTCAGCCTTTCAGTTTAATTGCCACTAATTTCACCTTAGCATTATCGGCTACCTCATACTCGAAACTCGAAGATGCGCTTTACTTCGTTCAGCCAAAAAATGAATCCTTCTGCTTGTAGCATACTAGAAAATTCCGATAGCTCCACTCTAAAACCTAGATCACTACGATGGTTCTCGCGGTCACGTCGTTCTCATAACTGTCTCCTATGGCAGTAAGGATTATCAAAACTCGATTAAGAATCATAAGATTCTTCATCGTGTTCAAGGTGTGAGACTTCCTCCTCCGAAACCTGTTCACGATCCAGATTTTGCGCTGGGTTAGCTCTGCAACTTGTCTCTGTAAATCCTCAATCATCACGTCCTGGACATTACGATCACGGTGCGGGACTTCTTCAGCCGAAATCTGCCCTCGACGACCACGAACACGACCACCAGCCATTGAAACTAATGAAGTTTATTCCCAGAAAGATGTTGAGCTTTGATACCAACTGACGTCGGGCGGGATAACGATTATCCTGCAGGTTAGGTAACAAATAAATTCACAGTTAAAGGAACAAGAGATTCACCGAAAAACTTATCAAAATCAAAGTTATGAAATCCAAACAAACTTTCTGCCCAAGTTTATAATTCTCTATTCAAGTTACCCAAATCATAACAGAATTCTTAAAATGACTTCTAGAAATATGGAAATATAATCCTAACAAACTTTCTATATTTAGGGGAATAAGAATCATAACAATAACAATTTATTATAACAGATTTACTTCCTACTAAAACTCTATTATAAAAAAATAACCAATCTGTCGAACTCCCGAATTCGAGACGCCACGAACCCAAAGACGCCCTATCTCCCGAAGCTAATCTCCGAAGTCTAAGGCGTCAATGACCTCAACGCTTGCGACGATCTTCCAACTCATGGTAATCCAAGGCCATCAACGTGCTATCCGATAGCTTGACATCTTCAGCCTCGGATCCTCCTGCATCAATTAGTGATGCACCCCAACCCTGATATGTGTATATGTGCTAAGTTGGACAAGTTCTACGTAGCATTTGATATAAACCATGCAACTCTTTCTTTTGGTTTGTAGTATAGTTGCCACGACGAATCATGGCGGTAGTTGACTGCCTGAACGCCTAGGCGATAAGGCGACCGCCATGGCGCCCGTATGGCGAAAAATCATTTATAATGTGCAATTTATATATTATTTATTTTACTTGACAAGTAAAATAAATAATGTGCAATAAAGATTCATATACATTAAAACTCAAAACACAACACTATGGAATAACATTAAAGGCATAATTATGTAAATACTTAGTAATAACAATCCAAAAACAAAACACTTGATATTAAAAATTAGTAAAAGAAATGAAGAATTCAACAAACACCACATAGAAAATAAAATTGCAACCAACCATCACAGATATGTAGTCTGATAAAGATGTGTCGAATCCGATTACTAATAAGTTTTTTAAGGTTTTATTTCCTTTTTCCTTGGTTTTTAATCGATGGGTCATGGATTTGTAATCAATGGATTAATGGATCAGAACTGTAAAATACTTTGATTGAGCCAGAGCTGCTAAGGCGTGCATCATGGCGTCTCAAGGCGTCGCCAAGGCGTTGTCAAAGCGTCCAAGGCGTTGTCAAAGCGTCCAAGGCGCACGCCTTAGTAGCTCCACCTCAAGGCGCCCATCGCCGTATCATTTTTTCATCACCTGGACTCCTAGGCGAACAACTATGGTTGGCAGTATGAATATCTTTTTAGCTAAGAGCTTGTTTCAATGTTTGAGCTAACATGGTTAATATTCTTTCGTTGGGTAGGATAATAGAGTTAGAAATGTTTAGAGTTTTTTAGGACTTTATAATGCGCCTTTTTGTCGCAACCTTGAAGATGGATTGTAACAGGCTAACAGCTTCCTTCCACGTTGAATAATTAATAATTCCATTTCATATCAATTAACAAATGTTTGAAAAGACAAGTGGCATTGTTAACTATTAAAATTGAAATTTTAGGTACTTCTGTTTTGCAAAAAAAGTGTTACTGTTTTGTCTTACTTTTGTGTGATTGTGAAAGGGACTCCAAAAGATCATTTTTTCTGTTCTAATATTATTTCTCATTAACCCCGCATTGAGGGACAAAATAAGTCTTTTTTAGACAAGAATACAAAATACACCCAAAATTACATAAAAGATGCATCCTTTACAACCAACAAGTGTCTATCTTAACTTGTGGGAAAGTGTTTGGCCTTTTCTCTTACCTTGTTTCTGAATGTTTTGTGGTAGTGTTGTTTAGCAGGTTATTATGCTTTTTTTTTTTCACTTGGAGTCGTTCACATGCCATTATTAAAGGTTAACATCTTTAACACTTTGTGCAGCCCATTTTCGATCGAGTTTAAAGTTACTATAGTGATTACCTTTCAGTCAGATCTATCCAGATTGCACCCAAAATCTGATCCCCTAACCCCAAGACTATGGGTAAGCATCAGTTTGATCGTCACTAACTATGCAACTCTCCAAAAAAAAAAAGGGAAAAAAGAAGCAGCTATGCATCTCACTGTTGTATCTGATTTTGTTTGTTTTCAAATTATCAGCTGGCAATGGAAAGTGTACCGCTTGAATTAGTCCGGACGAAGTAATCCATCCAGAAAGAGTAACCTCTTAATCAAACTCTTCCAGCCTGCACACAGGAAAATGTAGGCCCCCTTATGTAAAATCTCAGTAGATTCTGCTATTAACATCATATGCGCAGTGTTATAATCTCGTGATAATGTAGTTTTTGTCTGTTACCATTCTATCAGATATGCCCTATACGTCTTGCCAACAGGCAGAAGCTTGTTTTTCATAGGCACCATGAGTTTACAAGAGCGGGGGAGTTCAAGACTACTTGAGCAGGTTTTGCATTGTGATATAATTATATATTCTTGTTCTGTACCCAAAAATGAAAAGGAAATTGCCTGTATTTTTGTAGACCATAGCTAGTCAAGATCAATACTATTATTACTAAATAAAAGATATTGTTATTTAAATGAAGTTGGGAGGTTAATTGAGAAATTGACCCCCCCCCCTCCCCTTCCGGGAATTTATGTTTATCTAAATGGAACCTCATTTTTTGTGTTTAAAGTAATGTTGCACTCTTTTTTACTTCTCAAAAAAGAGAGTTTGGTCCATTAGTTTTGGCAAAATGCTCCCATTCCATACGTTTACTATGTTGCACCTAACATGATTAGGTTAAATTGGTTAACTAAAGAACTGTTACTGTTACGATAATATTTATTTTGGATGAGGGTTATTAAATTTATTTTATCCACTTGTCAATTATCCTTGTGAATTACTCTTATCTGTTTTAAAATTAGAGATATATTTATAAAACGATTTTTAAGAATAATTTAAAGTTATTGTGAGGGTTTGATATTGAAAATGATAGTAACAAAATAATGATAAATTAAGAACATTATGTCATTTATAGTTCCTAAAATAGAAATGTGTCTATAATTTTAGAATGGATTAAAATGAAAAATATATATCAACAAGAAATGTTTAATTATGTATAGAAAGAAATCGAGTGAAATGCATACTTAGAAGGGAAGCCATATCATGCGGGGCAGACGTTCTGGTGGGGGACGGACCTCATCTTTGCCGCTCTGAATTTTTTAGGATTGTATTTAGTTTTAATTGAATTGATAATTGCTTTACAGGCATAATAAAATTAATGAAATAAGTCAAACTTTTTTCTGGAATCCAGTTATACCAAAAAGCAGTTACAATTTTATTTTTTACTGTTAGTCGTATGATTTTTTTTATTAATTATTTAATTAGTGCGTTTGCTAATTTGTATTGTAACTTGTAAACTGGGTTTCCTTAATGTTTATATGATGATGGAAACATGTTTGATAGAATGCTTTGGAAGAAACTTGATAACATGGGTGGGGAGAGACAATTTCTTCTTAATTACATAAAAGTGCTTTTAATTAAGCTTTTATTTACTAAGTTTGAATTTTTAAAAATTATTCTGAAGAAAAGTTTCAAGGTCCCCTTGGTAAGGCCTATTAGAAATTTAGTTAAAAAAATATTCGTTTATTTTATCTTATTTGAAAATAAGCTAAAAAGTGAGTGCAACACTTTAATGCATGTAGGCGATAAAATTGTACCTCGATCATTAGAGTTTTCAATTGACATAAGAGTAGAAAGATCTACAAAGTGTACGAGAAATGATCTAGTGTTTGTAGAGGGGAGAAGAACATATAAGCGATTATCAAGGCAGCAACTCGTGGCAAAACTCTAGAGAGCCTTCTTATGTGTCTTGGAATGTGAGAGAGAGAAAGTCTCTTCCTTTGAAATGAGGGGGCTATTTATTGAGATGGTCTATTTGATTTGTGGTCACGTGAATGACACATGACTGGGTCACGTGTCTAACATGTGACTTCAGGTCAAATACCAGAAATGCCCGTCGTTGTCAAAAGTGATGTCTAAGTCGTCCTATTCTTCTAGTCGTCAATCCAAATTCCTCAACCATTTTCCTTTTGAAGGTGCCTCCCTAAGTCTTCT
The DNA here is from genome assembly GCA_020205505.1 of Panax japonicus. Taxonomy (NCBI): domain Eukaryota; kingdom Viridiplantae; phylum Streptophyta; class Magnoliopsida; order Apiales; family Araliaceae; genus Panax; species Panax japonicus. Next base: position 76,558,249 of record CM035096.1, on the reverse strand, counting down.
ACCTAGGAATTTACGGAGGCCCTTTCTATCTTCGAATCTAATCATTGCTCCATGGATCAAATCTTGATTTTCTTCCTCTCTATTTTCGTGCCACCGGTCTAAAGATTAATCGGAGAAGCTTCTCGGGAAAAAGCATCAACGGAGTTCTAGGGGTCGGAGCCCCTTAGGTGTGACGCCCCCAAAATTAGGTATACATTACCCATTCTGAGTCGCCAGATACATGGTACAAAAATCAAATACAAATTCATTTATACAACTGTTGAACTGTCGTATAGAATACGACCACAGTTAACTGTGAGTTTTAATACAAATGTATGTAACTCTCATGGTGCCTCGACCACAACCTTACAATGGTACTTTATATAAAAGTATAGTCAAAAACTGTTTTAGAAATTAAAATATTTGGGAAGTGCTCAAGGAAACCTTCATACATGGGAGGCCATGCGTCTATGTTATAATAGATATCATATGGCCACAGAATTATCCTTGGTTGACCTAATAGACCCCAAAGAAAAACGAGAAGATTACTATCATCTTCTTTCCAATGGTGAGTCTTCTCTTGACATATAACTATCTCCACTATTTCCAAGTGAATATTATATTTTAAATCAACTCCAAGATCATATAGGTAGTGCGCCCGTAGATATACTCAGTAAGTGGATGCGCACAACCCTGTCTTATGATAACACGAGATTGTATGTCATTAGACATCTTGTATGATAGTGGCAAAACACCCTTCCAAAGTTGGGTTCACCTCACCCTATTTGATTCACCAAATATAACTACTAAATGTTGTATAGAATACAACACACTTTTTTATACTGTTTAAGGAGAACCTCCACAGCTAGAGACCACTGTTATATTCCCTGTTATCCCCGCTCGACTCGGCAACACTCTTACGACAACACTCTTATTACCTGAAAAGAATTGTGAAGCAGAAAGGGTGAGCACAACTAGCCCAGTAAGGAATATCATGACTAAAGATAATTAAATTATCAATAGCTTTCATCAATAATAAATCAGAGATTTAGAACATATGGTAGATAATAAAACTTTTCAACCATAATTGCAGCGGAACGAACAATCCATTAGAAGAGTCAAATAGACCATCAGATCTATTATCTTCTCTATGTTAAAAGTCCACGAATAATGTTTTATTCCTGTAACATCAATCAACAATTCCTGTCCACAATCATATGAATAACTCATAACCATAATTGTGATTCTAAATTCCTCTTCGTACCCAGAACGAAGATAATTTTCATCACCTATCTTCATCTGAAATATCAAAAATCACGGTTATACCAAATCATAATTCTTGTTCATAATCATACTAATAAATTCATCTTTGTACTACGACCAAAGATATTCATTAATAATTCATCTTTGCACTACAAGCCAAAGACATACAACTATACTTTAGAAGAGTCAAGTAGAGCATGATATCTACTATCTTCTACAAATTAAAAGTGTATAACCAATATTTTATCGCTGAGACTCAGCTTAAATAATCCACATCATCGAATTATCCATGAACTACGGCCAATGATATTCGTTAGTATCACATCCATGAATTATCTGTGACGCCCCCAAAATAGGTATACATCACCTATTTTGAGTCGTCAAATACATGGTACAGAATACAAATACAACTTAATTATACAACTGTCGTGTAAAGTACGACAAAACATAAGCTGTGAGTTTTAATACAAATATTATCGTCTAGACAATATAAAAATTCAAATTCAATATTATTACATTTATTTTTCACTATTTCACTGAATAGTGAGGACTACTAATGCTATCATCTGGTCCGTTACTCCGTTCCCCGACTAGTCTCTGCTACGTTCTCATTTCCTGAAGAGAACAATAAAAATAAAAGGGTGAGCTCAACTAGCCTAGTAGGAAATATTATGACTAAGATAATGCAGAATATATATCGTTAGCCTTCAACAGTGTTAAACTGATACAATATAACAACCATCAAGTTTAACTGTAGCGAAACAAGCAATCCATTAAAAAAGTCAAGTAGAGAATAAAATCTACTATCTTTTATGATTTAGAAGGTTTTTCATCACTTTTATCGCTGGGACTCAGCTTAATAAATAATTCACATCATCGAATCACCCCTGCACTATGGCCAAGGATATTCTTTAGTATCACGACCACAATTATCCATGCACTACGGGCCAAAAATATTTATGTATTCAATAATGGTTATGATCATGACAACAACTGTCCATCAATGCTCTACGGGCCAATGAGGACTTTTTCCACATCATTTGTAACATTACGGTCATGATTACACCGAATAATCCCTGGTCATAATCGTACCAAGTCCATCTATGCACTATAGGCCGCAGATGACTTTCAACAAAATATAAACATGAGGATAATGACAATGATATAAGAATTCAATAAAACAAGTTCAAGAATTAATTTATCCAGGAACTAATAACGTCCAAATTGTCAACATGATACTGCTTTGTAGAGTAAAATTCAAGAATGCTCAGAAGAATATTTCCATGAAAAGATACTGGATGAAGCGCAAATATCAAAGATATTTCACTAATTTCATGGAGTATAGAAGTCAAAACTTTAACCAACTGAGTATAATAAGGAATGGAATAACTAAACAAATCACCAGGCATGCGATAGACCGCACATGTAGGTTATTCCAACAGAATAATAAATAACGGAATCAGGTCCGGCGTAAAACTCACAGACAGGATATTCCAACAGAATAATAAAGACAGGAATTAGGTCCGGCGTAAAACGCACAAACATGATATTCCAACAGAATAATAAAGACGGAATCAGGTCCGACGTAAAACGCACAGACATGATATTCCAACAGAATAATAAAGACGGAACCAGGTCTGGCGTAGAACGCACAGACATGATATTCCAACAGAATGATAAAGAATGGAACAACAGAAGAATTTCACCAAGTATAGGGTAGCCCACGTATACAGGTTATTCCAACAAAATAATAGAGAATGGAATAACAGAAGTTCTCTTCATGAATATGAAAGAAAGAAATAATACTCCCTACGAGTACAACAAATAATATTTTCTACCTTGGAAAAACTGAATACTGGAATAGTGATGTAGCAGATTTCTCTTCTTCTTTCTCTCTATAATTTCTCCCTATAATAATCGCTCTAAAGCTTTTGTGAATTGGTGAGAAATGAAGGAAAAATGAGCTTCTATTTATAGGAAAATATAGTTTCGATAATTGCACGTTTTGGGGCTCGAAAATTACAGTATCCTCCAACTTTTCTTTCATTTATAATTTAGTCCTACAAGTATTATCAATCTTGCACCAACTCCCCTAATAGTAAATAATGTGAATCAATAGTTCAATTATGTGAATCAATAGTATAATCATGTGAAAAATATGAATTACAGTATAGTACCTCTATCTATACCTCCATTTTTAACTTAGTCATGCAAGTATTATCAATCTTGCACCAACTCCCCTAATAGTAAATAATGTGATTTAATAGTACACATATGTGAACAAATAGTTATATAAGCATGTGAATTAGTAGCAATTAATTGCTCATTTATTCGATAAATTACCCGATTTATCAATATAACCCTTAGACATCAATTATCATCGGAATAAATGTCAATTTTCACTAACATAAACAATTCCAACATAATGAAACTATTTTTATCAAAAATATAAAATTTGAAATTTCAAAGTTTGACTTTTTCCAAAAAAGTCAACTGTTGATTTTTTGACCAAATAGTGAATCCCGAAATTTTTTGTGTTTATAAACTATTTTTACTAATTTCGTCGTTCCGGACTCAAATATCACGTTCACGTCTCCAAATTCAACTCCGAACAACATTAATCATTAATATTATAACTCACAATATTTATCAACCAGGTCGTTCCCAGAAAAGAGGGGGCTTTCCAATAAGGATTTCTCCCTATTGGCGCGCCATTAGGTGACCAAACCTCTCCTTGACATAACTTCTAGACATTGTAAATATTGAAATTTATAATATGAATAACTTTGTCATCTCAAGTATTGATTTAATAAAAAAATATTTTATGCAGATGATACTGTGACAATAATTGAATCAATAATATGATAGATATGATGCAGCAATTACTGTAGCAATAATTGAGTATAACTGAGTGACTTCTCACGTAAGCATCAATAATCAATATCGTGTGCTACTATGTAACCACACGTATTACTGTACTTTTACTACCGGGTAGCTCAACAGTTAACGGTAAAACTTTCGCCGTTATTTTCATAAAGTATTTTTGTCGTTTTCTCAATCCGACAATAATTCCGTTGTGGGGGTCCACCAATAATTGTGCCGTTGTACGAATATTTCCTGTTAAAACGAATATTCCCCGACCAATCGAATATTATATAACAACTTGCGTACTTTGCAAAATTTATAAATATTACCCACAACTATAACATTATATCAAAGCCACACCATAATATTCAAAAATATATTTCGAGAAAATTTAATCTTTATTCAAAAAGTTGGGGTCTTACAACCTCCCCTTTTTATGAAATTTCGTCCTCGAAATTAGGGTGCGTACCTGGTATGTCGAAGAGGTGAGGATACTTTGATTTCATTTCATATTCTAACTCCCAGGTCATTTCCTCAACATCGTGGTTTCTCCATAAAACTTTGACTTGAGGTATAACCTTGGAGCGTAGAATATGTTCCTTCTTATCCAAGATTTTAACAAAAACCTCTTCATACGTTAAATCTTCCTCAATTTCATCCAGTTCTAACTCAATAATGTGGTTCAGGTCTTTCACATATTTACATAACATGGATATGTGAAAAACGTTATGAACACGAGACATACTTGTCGGTAACGCAAGTCTATAGGCCACAGTTCCTGCTCGATCGAGGATTAAAAATGGGCCGATGAATCGAGGATTGAGCTTTCCTCTCTTTCCAAATCTTGTAACTCCTTTCCATGGAGCAATACGTAACAACACATGATCTCCAATATCGAATTCTACGTCCTTTCGATGAAGATCAACATAACTCTTTTGTCGATCTTGTGAGGTTTTTATACGTTGTCGAATCATTTGAATCTTTTTGGTAGTCATACGTACCAACTCTGGTCCCAACAACGTTGCTTCACCCACCTTATCCCAGTATACTGGAGAACGACCCTTTATTCCATACAACGCCTCGAATGGAGCCATGCCAATACTTGTTTGATAACTGTTGTTGTAGGAAAACTCCACCAATGGTAAGAACTTGTCCCAACTTCCCTTGAAGTCAAGGACACAGAGTCTTAATAGATCTTCAAGATTTTGAATCGTCCTCTCCGACTACCCGTCTGTCCGAGGATGATATGCCGAGCTAAATCGTAAATCCGTGCCGATAGCTTTTTGCAAACTAACCCAAAATCTTGAAGTTAATCTAGGGTCTCGATCAGAAACTATGAATACTGGCATACCATGCAATCTTACAACCTCATTTATGTACATACGAGCAAGACGTTCAAGTGTATAAGTTTCTCGTATCGGTAAGAAATGAGCAGACTTGGTCAATCTATCAACAATGACCCAAATCGCTTCTATGCCTTGAGAAACTTTGGGAAGATCGGTAACGAAATCCATGGTAATGTGCTCCCACTTCCATTCTGGAATTTCAAGTGGTTGTAATGGACCTTTTGGTACTTGATGCTCCGCTTTAACTCGTTGACAAATTAACACCTTGAGATAAATAGCGCTCTCTCTCTCTTCATATTGCTCCACCAAAATGTATGACGAAGATCACGATACATTTTGGTACTCACAAGATGAATTGCAAACGGTGTGTTGTGCGCCTCCATCATGATTTTATACTTTAAATCAGGGTTGTTAGGAACACAAAGTCTGGAGTTGACTCGAAGTATTCCTTCTTCATCGATTCTTGCTTCCGGCATAGCACCTTCTTGCACTTTCTTCCTCATACGCATCAGCTCCGGATCTGTAACTTGAGCAACTTTAACTTTATCAATTAAAGTCGGTTCTACTCGTATATTCGCCATCATCACATGGGTCCCTGGAGTCTTTAACTCTATCTCCATCCTTTGCAAGTCACATAAAATGGGCTTTTGTGTTGTGAATATTGCACTCGTACCCGCATATGATCTTCTACTCAATGCGTCAGCTACCACGTTCGCTTTTCCAGGATGGTATTGGATGGTATGATCATAATCTTTCAACAGTTCAAGCCAACGTTGTTGTCGCATGTTGAGTTCCTTTTGAGTGAAGAAATATTTGAGGCTTTTATGATCTGTAAAGATCTCCATTTTCTCTCCACGCAAGTAATGCCTCCAAATTTTAAGTGCGAAGACAACAACTGCCAACTCTAGATCATGAGTAGGATAATTTTTCTCATATTCTTTGAGTTGCCTTGAGGTATAGGCTATGACTTTCCCATGTTGCATGAGAACACATCCTAACCCTTTGCCCGAAGCATCACTGTATATGACAAATCCCTCCGAACTAGATGGTATTGTCAGAACAGGTGCTGAAATGAGTCTCCTTTTGAGTTCTTGAAAACTCTTCTCACATTCCTCACTCCAACCGAACTTTGTATCTTTTCGAGTCAGCTGAGTTAATGGAGTAGCGATTCGAGAAAATTCTTCCACGAATCTTCGATAATAACCAGCTAAAACGAGAAAGCTACGTACTTCGGTCACTGATTTGGGTTGCTCCCATTTTTGAATAGCTTCAATCTTTGTCGGGTCAACGGATATTCCTTGACTTGATACTACGTGCCCAAGGAATGCTACTTCCTCAAGCCAGAACTCGCATTTCTTTAACTTGGCATAAAGCTTATATTCATGAAGCTTTTGGAGTATCAGCCTCAAGTGTTGCTCATGATCTTCACGGCTTTTGAAATAAATAAGGATGTCATCAATAAAGATGACCACAAAGTGATCCAAATATTCCTTGAATACTCGGTTCATCATATTCATGAAGGCAACATGAGCATTAGTCAATCCAAAAGACATGACTAAGAATTCATTATGCATGTACCGAGTTCTAAAGGCAGTCTTTGGAATATCCTCAGTTTTAACCTTCAGCTGATGATATCTAGAACGAAGATCGATCTTTGAAAAAAATTGTGCTCCTTGTAATTGATCAAACAGGTCATCAATACGTTGCAATGGGTACCTATTTTTGATGGTGACGTGATTCAACTCCCGATAATCAATATAAAGTCGCATACTCCCATCTTTCTTCTTCACGAATAAAACAGGAGCACCCAAAGGAGACGTACTAGGACGAATGAAACCAATGTCTAACAATTCCTGCAATTGGGTCTTTAACTCCTGAAGTTCAATAGGATCCATTCGATATGGGGCTTTGGAAATAGGTTTTGTACCGGGTTCAAGGTTCATACAAAATTCAACTTCACGCTCTGGGGGTAGGCCAGGAAGTTCTTCAGGGAATACGTCAGGAAATTTATTAACAATAGAAATATCCTTCAAATCTGACGTATTTTTGTTTAAATCCGTGACAAGAGCTAAGAAAGCTTGACATCCGTTTTTCAATAAACGAATAGCTTTATGGCTTGAGATGACCGTGATTGATTTTAATGGTTTGGTCGCTTGAATTCGCATAATAGGTTTATTAGGAATATGAAATCTAACAACCTTACGAAAACAATCAATTTTAGCATGATGAGTAGTTAACCAATCAATCCCTAGAATCATGTCAAATGCAATTATTTTTAAGGAGATAAGATCAATAGGTAACGTGCAGTTACCGATTTGAATCAAACAAGATTTATAAACAGTGGATGTAATGAAGGTTTCTCCTAATGGAGTTTCAACAGATAAGTCAAAGTCTAATTTCTCCGGAGTCAAATTTAAATTTTGAGCGCAAGTAGGAGAAATAAAAGAATGGGTAGAACCGATATCAAATAAGGTATAGACTTCACTAGAGTTTATGATAAGCTTACCCGTGATAACCTCGTTCGGGTTCCGTACATTCTGGGAGGTCACAACTAACGCTCTTCCTTGCACTACCAGCTTTGACTTTTCTGGGACGGCCTTTGGTGCCTCCATCCTAGCTTAATTTGTCTTCGGTGAACGACAAAATCGAGCTAAGTGACCTTCTCTTCTACAATTATAACATGCTTTGGACGACATCGCGCAGTTTGGACTGATGTGTCCCTCCCCTCCGCATTTGAAGCATATGATAGGTGGTCGTTCTCCTTTCTTAACAACGGGTGCTGATGCTGACGTCTTTCCATCATTGTTGAATATCATTTTCTTAAAATGTCCATTTTTATTGTCTTGGCTATGATTACCACCGAAGTGGTTACCATTTCTGGCATGTTGATTCCCTCCACGCTTGTTGTCACAGTTTCGATGACTGTTACCACTGGTATTTTCATGCTGCCGACTGCTTTCCCTTGGTTGCGTTGACTCGTTACCGCGCTCCAATAACTGAGCCCTATTTACAACATCTGAGTACAAACACAGTTTATGAGAAATTAGATATTGACGTATCTCCGGTTTCAAATCTCTTAAAAACATTCGCGTCATTCGCTCCTCATTATCGACCAAATGGGATGCAAACCGGGATAACTCTGTAAATTTAGCCTCGTATTGCGACACAGTCATATTGTTTTGTTCCAACTTGATAAACTCCACCTCCTTCATGTGACGAATACTTTCGGGAAAGTACTTGTCATTGAACAGCTCTTGGAACTTCTCCCAAGATATCTTGAGTGCGTCAGGCTGGGTACGTTTTACAGATTCCCACCAGTAATCTTCTTCTTCACGCAACATAAAGGTGGCGAAGGGAACCTTTTGTTCCTCGGAGCATCTCAAGACATCAAATATCTTGGTTATCTGCTTTATCCATGCTTCCGCCTTAAGTGGTTTTGGCTCTCCAATAAACTCCGATGGTCCCAGCTCCTTGAACTGTTTGGCGGTGACCGTCCGAGAGTTGCCAGTGTTTCCACTTGCATTTTGGACAGAAGCCGCTCTCGTCTGATGTTGCATAAATTGCATGAAGCCTCGGAACATTCCATCGTTCATCATTTGGTCAGTGTTGTTGTTTGCATGAGGATTGTCGCCTTCCTGATGCACATTGTCCTAGTTATTGATCTGTGGAGACTCAACGGTCTCCTGTGCTCTATTGATATTCTCAACATTCTCGGATGCCATTTTCAAATTCTGCCACAAAACAAGGGTTAATTGACGTAAAACATATTATCCCTACACTCTGACTGACCAATTAAATACCAAATAAACTTAGGTAAGTCATAGTAGCGAAGGAATTCCCCGTTTCTCCCCTCCTAGTTCTAGTCTCACATCTTAGCCAGGGATCATATCCCTAAGCTTTGATACCAACTGTGACGCCCCCAAAATAGGTATACATCACCTATTTTGAGTCATCAAATACATGGTACAGAATACAAATACAACTTAATTATACAACTGTCGTGTAAAGTACGACAAAACATAAGCTGTGAGTTTTAATACAAATATTGTCGTCTAGACAATATATAAACTCAAATTCAATATTATTACATTTATTTTCCACTATTTCACTAAATAGTGAGGACTACTAATGCTATCATCTGGTCCGTCACTCCGTTCCCCGACTAGTCCCTGCTACGTTCTCATTTTCTGAAGAGAACAATAAAAGTAAAAGGGTGAGCTCAACTAGCCCAGTAGTAAATATTATGACTAAGATAATGCAGAATATATTATCGTTAGTCTTCAATAGTGTTAAACTAATACAATATAACAACCATCAAGTTTAACTGCAGCGGAACAATCAATCCATTAAAAGAGTCAAGTAGAGAATAAAATCTACTATCTTTTATGATTTAGAAGGTTTTTCATCACTTTTTCGCTGGGACTCAACTTAATAAATAATTCACATCATCGAATCACTCCTGCACTACGGCCAAGGATATTATTTAATATCACGACCACAATTATCCATGCACTACGGGCCAAGAATATTTGTATATTCAACAAATATTCAATAATGGTCATGATCATGCCAACAACTGTCCATCAACACTCTACGGGCCAATGAAGACTTTTTTCACATCATTTGTAACATTACGGTCATGATTACACAGAATAATCCCTGGTCATAATCATACCAAGTCCATCTATGCACTATAGGCCACAGATGACTTTCAACAAAATATAAACATGAGGATGATGACAATGATATAAGAATTCAATAAAACAAGTTCAAGAATTAATTTATCCAGGAACTAATAACGTCCAAATTATCAACATGATACTGCTTTGTAGAGTAAAATTCAAAAATGCTCAGAAGAATATTTCTATGAAAAGATACTGGTTGAAGCGCAAATATCAAGGATATTCCACTAATTTCATGGAGTATAGAAGTCAAAACTTTAACCAACTGAGTATAATAAGGAATGGAATAACAAAAAAAATCACCAGGCATGCGATAGACCGCACATGTAAGATCCCGAATTTCATGAAATAAAAGTATTCAATTTTTTATAATTATTATTCACGAGTTACTATTCATGAGTTACTATTCACGAGTTACTATTCACGAGTACTATTCATGAAGCATGATAATGTTTTTCGTAAGAAGGCATTACTCAATAATTGTTACAGTAATTACTGTTCAATATTTTATTTTATTGATTCAATAATTGCTACGTTGATATTTTATATTATTGGTGTTTCAATAATTGTCACGACATAGTATTTCCCATTATTGGATCAATAATTCATATTATTTGGGTAATATTATTAGATAACATTATTGGCAATGTCTAGAAAGTTTTGTCAAGGAGAGGTTTAGTTATCTAATTGCGCGCCAGTAAGGAGAAATCCTTATTGGAAAACCCCCACTTTTCTGGGAACTGCCTGGTTGTCAGTATTGTGATTCTGTAATATTATTTGTGAATAATTAATTATTGATTTATATGATAAAAAATATATTCATTTTATGTGGTTATAGATGGAGAAAATTTTTAATGTGACAATTGTTGAAAATTGATATTTTATCTTTTCTGATAAAATATATTATTATATTACAGTAATATAATAATGATGATATTTTTACAATGAATGTGTGATATATGAGTATATAAGGAGGATGAGTATTTTTGTTAAATTAAATGATTAACACATATTTTGTGTGTTAGTGGACCTCATTTCTATACTGAAATTTGATTATAGCCTAAAAAATCGCCCGTTTGTGGATTTCGGTCAATTTTTGTTTAGAATTTGGAAAAACTTTCTTCTGTAAAGTTGTAGAGAATTGAATTTTCTATAAAAACTCGCGAGATTCGAATTTTCTAATAAAGGACTATTTATTATGAATTATTGAAGTTCCAGAATAATTGATTTTTTGAAGTTTTAATATTTTTTTAAAGAAAAACGTTTTTATCTTTGTTGTGGGCCCCACTTGCACATGTTAGATGCTGAATTCAGATGGTCAAGGTGGGCTAAGGAAAATTATATATATATATATATATTATTATATTAAATTTTTTGCTTTAGTGTTCTAAGCAATTTCCTATAAATAGGTGCTTTGGTTAGAATTAAAAATTATACCAGAAACTGAAGTTTTCTCTCTACTTCTCTCTCTATATTATCGAGTATATTCTTTTGAGTATTTTGATATCTTGAGTATTGCTATACGGTGCAAGTTCTTTCAGCGTTATTCAAGTCAGAAGTACTGCTCTTTTGAGGTAAGGGATAGTAAGGGATAGTAAGGGATATTGTCGTTAGTATGTAAAAGTTATTATGTTTTTCAATTTTGAAATTTTTCTGAACCTTCAAAAAATCTGAAAAAATTTGAAATGATAATTTTATGAGTTTTGTAGATTGTGTCCAAAAATGGCGATTTTTGGATGTATAGATTAGGAGTTATGGATTTTATGAGAAAAGACTATTTTAAAAGTAAACCCTTATAACTCCTTTTGATTAACTCCAAAATTGATGAAATTTTTATTGGGAGTACATCTATATAATATCAGTATACTCTGTAAATTTTGGAATTTTTGGATAAAAATACAATTTATGATAAATGTTTGAATATTCGGTGGTTTTGACCATGTGAAAAATAGTAAATGAATTTTAAAAATTCTGAAAAAAATATATGTTCAATATGGGAATATATTATGCTAAATCCATGAAAAGAAATATTTTTGGAACTGATTTGGTATTTTTCATTAAAATGTTCTAGTTATGAGTAAATAAATTAAATATATTATGTGAAGTAAAAAAATTGGAAAATATGATTTTATGGCTTGAGAATCATATATGAGGTATATGCAGATTTTTGATGAGGGTTTTGGTTATTGGTAATGAAATCTTATGAGTTTGACATTTTAGGATGATTAAATGTATTTATTAGTAAAGTGTAAACAATTAAAATAAAATGTTTATAAATTTAAGAAATGATTAAAATATTATGGTTGTATTAATAATATTATATTATGAGATTATTAAGTGATTTATAACATTTTGATTAAGGTGTTATGAGATCATTGATTTATGAATCTTATTCTTGAGATTAAATCTATATGTTGATTATATTATTTTTATTATCATATATAACATTCTTATAACTCTAATGATGATATTTCTCTTTGACTTGAGTGTAAAGATGGGTAGATTATTGGTATGATCGTGACTATAGATTCTCTTTGACCAGTAGTGCAAAGTTGAATTGTTGACTGGTATGATCATGATCATTGAATTTATAATTGAATATCTTTAGCTTAAGTGCAAAGGTGAATTGATCAACATATATGGTTATAATTATGGTTTATATAAATTCTGAAATAATTATGTATTTCTTTGAGATATGAATATCTTTGACCTGTAGTGCAAAGATCAATTATTGATGAATATCTTTGGTCCGTAGTGTAAAGATGACCCGTTGTTGAATATCTTTGGCATGTAGTGCAAAGATGACTTGTTGTTGAATATCTTTGGCATGTAGTGCAAAGATGAACTGTTGATGAATATCTTTGGCCCGTGGTGCAAAGATGAATTTATTAGTATGATTATGAACAAGAGCTGCGATTTAGTATAACCATGATCTTTGATGTTTCAGGTAAAGACAGGTGATAAAAATTATCTTCGTCTTGGATGCGAAGAGGAATTTAGAATCACAATTATGAATATGAGTTATTCATATGATTGTGGACAGGAACTGTTGATTGATGTTACAGGGATAAAACATTGTTGGTGGACTTTTAACATAGAGAAAATAATAGACTTCTATTTGACTCTTCTAATGGATTGCTCGTTCAGCTGCAACTATGGTTGAAAAGTTTTATTATCTACCATATGTTCTAAATCTCTGATTTATTATTGATGAAGTCTATTGATAATGTAATTATCTTTAGTCATAATATTCTTTACTGAGCTAGTTGTGCTCACCCTTTTGCTTCACAATTCCTTTCAGGTAATAAGAGTGTAGCTGGGTCGAGCGGGGATAACAGGGGAACATTTGATATTTAATTTTGGTGAACCGAATAGGGTGAGGCGAACCCAACGTTGGAAGGGTATTTTGTCACTATTATACAAGATGTCTAATGACATGCAACCTCGCGTTATCATAAGACAGAGTTGTGCAAATCCACTCGTTGAGTATATCTACGAGCACTACCTATATGATCTTGGAGTTTATTTGAAACATAATGTTCAATTATAGACAGTGGAGATAGTTATATGTCAAGAGAAGACACACCTTTGGAAGGACCATGATAGTAACCTTCTCGTTATTCTTTGGGGTTTATTGGGTCAACCAAGGATAATTCTGTGGGCATATGATATCTATCATAACTTAGATTCATGGCCTCTTATGTACAAAGGTTTTCTTGAGCACTTTCCAAAGATTTTAATTTCTAAAATAGTTCTAGATTATACCTTTATGTAAGGTACCCTGATGAGGTGTTGACACAAGTTGGGACATGAGTCATAGTTGGTATTAAAACTCACAGTATATATGTTGTTGTATTTTGCACGACAATTGTAGTAATAAAGTTGTAGTTATTTTTTTTACCATGTATTTGACGACTCAGAATAGGTTGGATGGATTGGACCTGTTTTGGGGGCAACACAATTGGTATCAGAGCTTAGGGGATATGATCTCTGGCGGAGATCGGGGAATAGAACTAGGAGGGGAGAAACGAGTAAATCCTTCGCTAGTGTGTCCTACCTAAGCTAAATTTTCTTACTTAAGTTGACAAATTGTGATATGTCAATTAACCTTTGTTTTGAAGCTGTATTCTAGAATGATATCTGAAATACAGGAGATGAGCAATGGAGAAATCATGATGACAGGGAAGATGAAATCTGAAATAAAAGCAAGGTATTCTCAACTCTTTGAAATACCAGGTACGTAAATTTCGGGGACGAAATTTCATAAGGAGAGGAGATTGTAAGACCCCAAATTTTATGAAATAAAAGTATTCAATTTTTTATAATTACTACTCATGAGTTACTATTCACGAGTTACTATTCATGAATTACTATTCACGAGTTGCTATTCACGAGTACTATTCATGAACCATGATAATTTTTTTCGTAAGAAGGCATTACTCAATAATTATTACAGTAATTACTGTTTAATATTTTATTTTATTGATTCAATAATTGCTACGTTTATATTTTATATTATTGTTGTTTCAATAATTGTCACGGAACAGTATTTTCCATTATTGGATCAATAATTCATATTATTTGGATAATATTAATAGATAACATTATTGGCAATGTCTAGAAAATTCTGTCAATGAGATGTTTGGTCATCTAATTGCGCCCCAGTAAGGAGAAATCCTTATTGGAAAACCCCCTCTTTCCTGGGAACTGCCTGGTTGTCAGTATTGTGATTCTGTAATATTATTTGTGAATAATTAATTATTGATTTATATGATAAAGAAAATATTCATTTTATGTGGTTATAGATGTAGAAATTTTTTAATGTGACAATTGTTGAAAATTGATATTTTATCTTTTATGATAAAATATATTATTATATAACAGTAATATAATAATGATGATATTTTTACAATAAATGTGTGATATATGAGGATATGAGGAGGAAGAGTATTTTTGTTGCATTAAATGATTAACACATGTTTTGTGTGTCAGTGGACCTCATTTCTTGACTGAAATTTGATTATAGCCTAAAAAATCGTCCATTTGTGGATTTCGGTCAATTTTTGTTGGGAATTTGGAAACACTTTCTTCTGCAAAGTTGTAGAGAATTGAATTTTCTATAATAATTCGCAAGATTCAAATTTTCTGATAAAAGGGATATTTATTATGAATTATTGAAGTTCTGGAATAATTGATTTTTTGAAGTTTTAATATTTTTTTAAAGAAAAACGTTTTTATCATTGTTGTGGGCCCTACTTGCACATGTTAGATGCTGAATTCAGATGGTCAAGGTGGGCTAAGGAAAATTTTATATATATATTATTATTATATTAAATTTTCTGCTTTGGTGTTCAAAGCAATTTTCTATAAATAGGTGCTTAGGTTAGAATTGAAAATCACACCAGAAATTGAAGTTTTCTCTCTATTTCTCTCTCTATATTATCGAGTGTATTCTTTTGAGTATTTTGATATCTTGAGTATTGCTATACGGTGCAAGTTCGTTCATCGTTATTCAATTCAGAAGTACTGCTCTTTTGAGGTAAATGATAGAAAGGGATAGTAAGAGATATTATCGTTAGTATGTAAATGTTATTATGTTTTTGAATTTTGAAATTTTTCTGAACCTTCAAAAAATCTGGAAAAATCTGAAATGATAATTTGATGAGTTTTGTAGATTGTGTCCACAAATGGCGATTTTTGGATGTATAGATTAGGAGTTATGGATTTTATGAGAAAAAACTATTTTAAAAGTAAACCCTTATAACTCCTTGGGATTAACTCCAAAATTTATGAAATTTTTATTGGGAGTACATCTATATAATATCAGTATACTCTGTAAATTATGGAATTTTTGGATAAAAGTATAATTTATGATAAATGTTTGAATATTCGGTGGTTTTGGCAATGTGAAAAATAGTAAATGAATTTTAAAAATTCCGAAAAAAATATATGTTCAATATAGGAATATATTATGCTAAATACCAGAAAAAAATATTTTTGGAACGGATTTGATATTTTTCATTAAAATGTTCTAGTTATGAGTAAATGAATTAAATATGTTATGTGAAGTAAGAAAATTGGAAAATATGATTTTATGGCTTGAGAATCATATATGAGGTATATGCAGATTTTAGATGGGGGTTTTGGTTATTGGTAATGAAATCTTATGAGTTTGGCATTTTAGGATGATTAAATGTATTTATTAGTAAAGTGTAAACAATTAAAATAAATTGTTTATAAGTTTAAGAAATGATTAAAATATTATGGTAGTATTAATAATATTAGATTATGAGATTATTAAGTGATTTATAACATTTTTATTAAGGTGTTATTAGATCATTGATTTATGAATCTCATTCGTGAGATTAAATCTATATGTTGATTATATTGTTTTATTATCATATATAACATTCTTATAACCCTAATGATGATATTTCTCTTTGACTTGAGTGTAAAGATGGGTATATTATTGGAATGATCGTGACTATAGGTTCTCTTTGACCAGTAGTGCAAAGTTGAATTGTTGACTGATATGATCATGACCATTGAATTTATAATTGAATATCTTTAGCTTAAGTGCAAAGGTGAATTGATCAACATATATGGTTATAATTAAGGTTTATATAAATTTTGAAAAAATTATGTATTTCTTTGAGATATGAATATTTTTGGTCTGTAGTGCATAGATCAATCATTAATGAATATCTTTGGTCCGTAGTGTAAAGATGACCCGTTGTTAAATATCTTTGGCATGTAGTGCAAATATGACTTGTTGTTGAATATCTTTGGCATGTAGTGCAAAGATGAACTGTTGATGAATATCTTTGGCCCGTGGTGCAAAGATGAATTTATTAGTATGATTATGAACAGGAACAGTGATTTGGTATAACCATTATCTTTGATGTTTCAGGTAAAGATAGGTGATGAAAATTATCTTCGTCTTGGATGCGAAGAGGAATTTAGAATCAGAATTATGATTATGAGTTATTCATATGTTTGTGGACAGGAACTGTTGATTGATGTTACAGGGATAAAACATTGTTGGTGGACTTTTAACATAGAGAAAATAATAAACATTATGGTCTATTTGACTCTTCTAATGGATTGCTCGTTCAGCTGCAACTATGGTTGAAAAGTTTTATTATCTACCATATGTTCTAAATCTCTGATTTATTACTGATGAAGTCTATTGATAATATAATTATCTTTAGTCATAATATTCTTTACTGAGATAGTTGTGCTCACCCTTTTGCTTCACAATTCCTTTCAGGTAATAAGAGTATAGCTGGGTCGAGCGGGGATAATAGAGGAATAGAACGGTGGTCTATAGCTGTTGAGGTTCTCCCTAAATAGTATGGAATTAATTTTATTGAGAACTTTAGATAAGTGTGTCGTATTGTATACGTTATTTGATATTTAATTTTGGTGAACTGAATAGGGTGAGGCGAACCCAACGTTGGAAGGGTGTTTTGTCACTATCATACAAGATGTCTAATGACATACAACCTCGCGTTATCATAATACAGGGTTGTACAAATCCACTCGCTGAGTATATCTACGAGCACTACCTATATGATCTTGGAGTTTATTTGAAACATAATGTTCAATTATAGACAGTGGAGATAGTTATATGTCAAGAGAAGACTCACCATTGAAAGGACCATGATAGTAATCTTCTCGTTTTTCTTTGGGGTCTATTGGGTCAACCAAGGATAATTCTGTGGGCATATGATATCTATCATAACTTAGATTAATGGCCTCCTATGTACGAAGGTTTTCTTGAGCACTTCCCAAAGATTTTAATTTCTAAAACAGTTCTAGATTGTACCTTTATGTAAGATACCCTGGTGAGGTGCTGACACAAGTTGGGACATGAGTCATAGTTAGTATTAAAACTCATAGTATATATGTTATCGTATTTTGCACGACAATTATAGTAATAAAATTGTAGTTATTTTCTATACCATGTATTTGGCGACTCAGAATAGGTTGGATGGATTGGACCTGTTTTGGGGGCGTCACAACACAGGCAGGTTATTCCAACAGAATAATAAATAATGGAATTAGGTCCGGCGTAAAATGTACAGACAGGATATTCCAACAGAATAATAAAGACGGAATCAGCTCCGGCGTAAAACGCACAGACAGGATATTCCAACAGAATAATAAAGACGGAATCAGGTCTGGCGTAGAACGCACATACAGGATATTCCAACAGAATAATAAAGATGGAATCAGGTCCGACGTAAAACGCACAAACAAGATATTCCAATAGAATAATATAGACGGAACCAGGTCCGGAGTACAACGCACAGACAGGATGTTCAAACAGAATGATAAAGAATGGAACAACAGAAGAATTTCACCAAGTATAGGGTAGCCCGCGTATACAGGTTATTCCAACAGAATAATAAAGAATGGAATAACAGAAGTTCTCTTCATGAAGACGAAAGAAAGAAATAATACTCCCTACAAGTACAACAAATAATATTCCCTACCTTGGAAAAACTGGATACTGGAATAGTGAGGTAGCAGATTTCTCTTCTTCTTTCTCTCTATAATTTTTCTTTATAATAATCGCTCTAAAGCTTTTGTGAATTGGTGAGAAATGAAGGAAGATATAGTTTCGATAATTGCACGTTTTGGGGCTCGAAAATTACAGTACAATACCTCCAACTTTTCTTTCATTTATAAAATAGTCCTGCAAGTATTATCAATCTTTCACCAACACCCCTAATAGTAAATAATGTGAATCAATAGTTCAATTATGTGAATCAATAGTATAATCATGTTAACAATACGAATTACAGTATAGTACCTCCATCTATACCTCCATTTTTAACTTAGTTATGCAAGTATTATCAATTTTGCACCAACTCTCCTAATAGTAAATAATGTGATTTAATAGTACACATATGTGAACAAATAGTTATATAAGCATGTGAATTAGTAGCAATTAATTGCTCATTTATCCGATAAATTACCCGATTTATCAATATAACCCCTAGACATCAATTATCATCAGAATAAATGTCGATTTTTACTAACACAAACAATTCCAACATAATGAAACTATTTTTATCAAAAATATAAATTTTGAAATTTCGAAGTTTGACTTTTTCCAAAAAAGTTAACTATTGACTTTTTGACCAAATAGTGGATCCCGGAAAATTTTGTGTTTAAAGACTATTTTTATTAATTTTGTCGTTCCGGACTCAAATATCACTTTCGCGTCTCCAAATTCAACTACGAACAACATTAATAATTAATATTATAACTCACAATATTTATCAACCAGGTCGTTCCCATGAAAGAGGGGGCTTTTCAATAAGAATTTCTCCCTATTGGCGCGCAATTAGGTGACCAAACCTCTCCTTGACATAACTTCTAGACATTGTAAATATTGAAATTTATAATATGAATAACTTTGTCGTCTCGAGTATTAATTTAATAAAAAAACATTTTATCCAGATGATACTTTGACAATAAGTGAATCAATAATATGATAGATATGATGCACCAATTACTGTAGCAATAATTGAGTATAACTGAGTGACTTCTCACATAAACATCAATAATCAATACCGTGTGCTACTATGCAACCACGCGTATTACTGTACTTTTACTACCGGGTAGTTCAACAGTTAACGGTAAAACTTCCGCCGTTATTTTCATAAAGTATTTTTGTAATTTTCTCAATCCGACAATAATTTTGTTGTGGGGGTCCACCAATGATTGTGCCGTTGTACGAATATTCCTTGTTAAAACGAATATTCCCCGACCAATCGAATATTATATAACAACTTGCGTACTTTGCAAAATTTGTAAATATTACCCACAACTATAATATTATATCAAATCCACACCATAATATTCAAAAATATATTTCGAGAATATTTAATCTTTATTCAGAAAGTTGGGGTCTTACATTATCCATGCACTATGGCCAAAGATATTCATTATTATCACATCCATGAATTAACATTTCATCGCTGAGACTCAGCTCAATAATTAATCCACATCATCGAATCATCACTGCACTACAGGCCAAGGATATTCATTACTATCACGACCACAAATTATCCATGCACTACGAGCCAAAGAGAATCCATAACCATAATCATACCAAAAACTGTCCATCAATGCACTACGGGACAATGAGAACTTTTTCCACATCATTTGTAACATTATGATCATGATTATACCGAATAATCCCTGGTCATAATCATACCAAGTTCATCTATGCACTACGGCCAAAGATGACTTTCAACACAATATAAGCATGAGGATGATGACAATGATATAAGAATCAATCAAATGAGATAAATGATAAATATTAAATATTTATAATACAATTTATCCAACGTTCAATAATAACCAAATGTTATCAATCACTTAATAATCTCATAATCTAATATCATTAATATTATAAAAATATTTTAATCATTTCTTAAACTTATAAATAATTTATTTCAATTGTTTACACTTTATTAAATAACGCATTTAATCATTCAAAAATAGCATACTCATAAGATTTCATCATCAATGATCAAATCCCTCATCAAAAATCTGCATATACCCTATATAGGATTCTCAAGGCATAAAATCCCATTTTCCAATTTTATTACTTCACATAACATATTTAATTCATTTACTCACAACTAGTTCATTTTCATGAAAAATACCAAATCAGTCCCAAAAATATTTCTTTTCTGGGATTTAGCAGAATATAGTCCCATCTTGAACATATATTTTTTTCAGAAATTTTTAAATTCATTTACTATTTTTTATATGGCTAAAACTGCCGAATATTTAGACATTTATCATAAATTATACTTTTGTCCAAAAATTCCGAAATTTATAGGGTATACTCCTGTTATACACATGTGCTCCCAATATAAATTTTACCAATTTTGGAGTTAACCACAAGGAGTTATAAGGGTTTACTTTTAAAATAGTATTTTTCCATAAAATCCATAACTTTTAATCTATACATCCAAAAATCACTATTTTTGGACACAATCTAGAAAACTCATCAAATTATCATTTTAAATTTTTCCAGAATTTTTGAGGGTCAAAAAAATTACGAATCTGACCCTGGCAGAAACCCCTTTTTAATGAAAATACTATTCGTATGAATATGAAGGATCATTCACCATGTATGTGGTAATCCACATAGACAGGTTATTCTAACAGAATAATAAAGAATGGAATAACATAAGGATTCACCATGTGTGCGATAGACTGCACCGACATGTTATTCTCAACAGAATAATAAATGATGGAACCAGTTCCGGCGTAAACGCACAGACAGGATATTCCGACAGAATAATAAAGAACGAAATAATAAATAATGGAACCAGGTCAAGCGTAATACGCACAGACAGGATATTCTGACAGAATAATAAAAAACGGAATAACAGAATAATTTCACCAAGTATATGGTATCTCGCGTATACAGGTTATTCCAACAGAATAATAAAGAATGGAATAACAGAAGTTCTCTTCACGAACAAGAAAGAATGAATACCTCTTACGAGTACAACAAATAATATCCCTTACCGTTAAAGAAACTGAATATAAGAGTAGGGAAGGAGCAGAATACTTTTTTATAGCTTCTCTATAATTTCTCTCTCTAGAGTTTCAGTGAATTCGTAAGAAATAATGAATGAATGAGCTTCTATTTATAGAAAAATGGACTGCATAGTAACTAACTCATGAACGGTCTAGATTGATTTACTTTAACATGACGGCCCATATTTAAAAGAAAATCTTTTAAATAAAATATAATATATTCTATTTAGAATCTAATAAAACGAATAACTTTATAAAAGATTTTACTATGCAAACACTATACAAGCACTATGCAAACACTATGCATAATAAAATATAATATATTCTAATTATTGTCAAATAAAACAGATAACTTTATAAAAGTATTCTGTTTTATATAAAAAGATTTTACTATACAAAATACTATGCACAATAGAATATAATATATTCTATTTATAGAATAACTTTATAAAAGTATTCTATTTTATATAAAAAGATTTTCTGTTTTATTACATTAATAATACTAATAAAATAAAACTGAGTGACTTATCACATAAGTATCAATAATCAATACCGTGCTATTTACCAAAATAGAAAAAAAATTGAATACTTTTATTTCATAAAATTTGGGGTCTCATAATCACCCCTCCTTATGAAATTTTGCCCTTAAAATTTACGTACGTACCTGATATTCGAAGAGATGAGAATACCTTGCTTTCTTTTCGGATTGTACCTTCCCGGTTATATCCTCTGTATCATAATTTTTCCATTGCTCATCTCCTGTATTTCAGATATCATTCTAGAATATATATTCAAAACAAAGGTTAATTGATATATCACAATTTGTCAACTTATCAAGTAAATAATTTCAGCTTACGTAAGTCACACACTAGCGAAGTATATAACTCGTCTCTCCCCTCTTAGTTCTAGACTTTTATCTCCGCCATTGACCATATCCCTGAGCTCTGATACGAACTGTGACGCCCCTAAAATTAGGTATACATCACCCATTTTGAGTCGCTAGATACATGGTACAAAAATCAAATACAACTTCATTTATACAACTGTTGAACTGTCGTATAAAATACGACCACAGTTAACTGTGAGTTTTAATACAAATGTATGTAACTCTCATGGTGCCTCGACCACAACCTTACAATGGTACTTTACATAAAAGTATAGTCAAAAACTATTATAGAAATTAAAATCTTTGGGAAGTGCTCAAGGAAACCTTCGTACATGGGAGGCCATGCGTCTAGGTTATAATAGATATCATATGGCCACAGAATTATCCTGGGTTGACGTACCCAATAGACCCCAAAGAAAAACGAGAAGATTACAATCATCTTCTTTCTAATGGTGAGTCTTCTCTTGACATATAACTATCTCCACTGTTTCCAAGTGAATATTATATTTTAAATCAACTCCAAGATCATATAGGTAGTGCGCCCGTAGATATACTCAGCAAGTGGATCCGCACAACCCTGTCTTATGATAACACGAGATTGTATGTCATTAGACATCTTGTATGATAGTGGCAAAATACTCTTCCAAAGTTGGGTTCACCTCACCCTATTTGATTCACCAAATATAACTACTAAATGTTGTATAGAATACAACACACTTTTTTATACTGTTTAAGGAGAACCTCCACAGCTAGAGACCACTGTTATATTCCCCTGTTATCCCCGCTCGACCCGGCAACACTCTTACGGCAACACTCTTATTACCTGAAAGGAATTGTGAAGCAGAAAGGGTGAGCACAACTAGCCCAGTAAGGAATATCATGACTAAAGATAATTAAATTATCGATAGCTTTCATCAATAATAAATTAGAGATTTAGAACATATGGTAGATAATAAAACTTTTCAACCATAGTTACAGCGGAATGAACAATCCATTAGAAGAGTCAAATAGACCATCAGATCTATTATCTTCTCTATGTTAAAAGTCCACCAATAATGTTTTATTCCTGTAACATCAATCAACAATTCATGTCCACAATCATATGAATAACTCATAACCATAATTGTGATTCTAAATTCCTCTTCGTACCCAGGACGAAGATAATTTTCATCACATATCTTCACCTGAAACATCAAAAATTATGGTTATACCAAATCACAATTCTTGTTCATAATCATACAAATAAATTCATCTTTGCACTACGACCAAATATATTCATTAACAATTCATCTTTGCACTACAAGCCAAAGACATACAACTATATTTTAGAAAAGTCAAGTAGAGCATGATATCTACTATCTTCTACAAATTAAAAGTGTATAACCAATATTTTATCGCTGAGACTTAGTTTAAATAATCCACATCATCGAATTATCCATGCACTACGGCCAAGGATATTCGTTAGTATCACATCCATGAATTATCCATGTATTACGGCCAAAGATATTCATTATTATCACATCCATGAATTAATATTTCATCGCTGAGACTCAGCTCAATAATTAATCCACATCATCGAATCATCTCTGCACTATAGGCTAAGGATATTCATTACTATCACGACCACAAATTATCCATGCACTACGGGCCAAAGATAATCGTGTTTTCATCAACGGTCCTGATCATGCCATAAAACAATTCATCTTTGCACCTTTGGCCGAAGAGAATCCATAGCCATAATCATACTGAAAACTGTCCATCAATGCACTACGGGCCAATGAAGACTTTTTCCACATCATTTGTAACATTACGGTCATGATTATACCGAATAATCACTGGTCATAATCATACCAAGTCCATCTATGCACTACATCCAAAGATGACTTTCAACACAATATAAGCATGAGTATGATGACAATGATATAAGAATCAATCAAATGAGATAAATGATAAATATTAAACATTTATAATACAATTTATCCAGCGTTCAATAATAACCAAATGTTATCAATCACTTAATAATCTCATAATCTAATATCATTAATATTATAAAAATATTTTAATCATTTCTTAAACTTATAAATAATTTATTTCAATTGTTTGCAATTTATCAAATAATGCATTTAATCATTCAAAAATGCCATACTGATAAGATTTCATCATCAATGATCAAATCCCTCATCAAGAATTTGTATATACCCTATATAGGATTCTCAAGCCATAAAATCCAATTTTCTAATTTTATTATTTCACATAACATATTTAGTTCATTTACTCATAACTAGTTCATTTTTATGAAAAAAACAAAATCTGTCCCAAAAATATTTCTTTTCTGGGATTTAGGAGAATATAGTCCCATCTTGAACATATATTTTTCTCAGAATTTTTTAAATTCATTTACTATTTTTCATATGGCTAAAACTGCCGAATATTTAGACATTTATCATAAATTGTACTTTTATCAAAAAATTCCGAAATTAACAGGGTATACTCTTATTATATACATGTACTCCCAATAAAAATTTTACCAATTTTGGAGTTAACCACAAGGAGTTATAAGGGTTTACTTTTAAAATAGTCTTTTCCCATAAAATCCATAACTCTTAATCTATACATCCAAAAATCACCATTTTTGGACACAATCTAGAAAACTCATCAAATTATCATTTTAAAATTTTCTAGAATTTTTTACGGTCAGAAAAATTATGAATCTGCCCCTGACAGAAACCCATTTTTAATGAAAATACTATTCGTATGAATACGAAGGAAAATTTACCATGCATGTGGTAATCCACATAGACATGTTATTTTAACAGAATAATAAAGAATGGAATAATAGAAGGATTCACCATGCGTGAGATAGACTGCACTGATAGGTTATTCCCAACAGAATAATAAATAATGGAACCAGGTCTGGCGTAAACGCACAGACATGATATTCCGATAGAATAATAAATAATGGAACTAGCTCCGGCGTAAACGCACAGACATGATATTTCGACAGAATAATAAAGAACAAAATAATAACTAATGGAACCAGGTCAGACGTAATACGCACATATAGGATATTCCGACAGAATAATAAAGAACGGAATAATAGAAGAATTTCACCAAGTATAGGGTATCCCGCGTATATAGGTTATTCCAACAGAATAATAAAGAATGGAAGAACATAAGTTCTCTTCACGAACAAAAAAGAAAGAATACCCCTTACGAGTATAACAAATAATATCCCTTACCGTAAAAGAAACTGAATATAAGAGTAGGGAAGGAGCAAAATACTTTTCTATAGCTTCTCTATAATTTCTCTCTCTAGAGTTTCAGTGAATTCGTAAGAAATAATGAAGGAATGAACTTCTATTTATAGAAAAATGGACTGCATAGTAACTAACTCATGAACGATCCAGATTGATTTACTTTAATCTGACGGTCCATATTTAAAGCAAAATCTTTTAAATAAAATATAATATATTCTATTTATAATCTAATAAAACGAATAACTTTATAAAAGATTTTACTATGCAAATACTATGCAGTCACTATGTAAACACTATGCATAATAAAATATAATATATTCTAATTATTGTCTAATAAAACAGATAACTTTATAAAAGTATTCTATTTTATATAAAAAGATTTTACTATGTAAAACACTATGCACAATAGAATATAATATATTCTATTTATAGAATAACTTTATAAAAGTATTCTGTTTTATATAAAAAGATTTTTTGTTTTATTACATTAATAATACCAATAAAATAAAACTGAGTGACTTATCACATAAGCATCAATAATCAATACCGTGCTATTTACCAAAATAGAAGAAAAAAAATTGAATACTTTTATTTCATAAAATTCGGGGTCTCACATTAGGTTTGTGCCTCTTTCGACTTTCTTCATGCTCTCGTTTATTTTGCTAATTTCTCGTCCTTTCGTCATGATTCCCGACCCTTTGAGTAGTTTTTCATGTCATGAGGGAGGTTATCCCTAAGTCTCAATGTATTTCTCACCTCTTTTCTTAATCTCCTTGAGTTGTCGTTGTGCTTAACCAAAGTTGGATTTGTGAAATCATTTTGAAGTTGGTAAATGAGTGTTCCCTCTAGGTGGTCGAACCCTAAGGGGCACCCTCAAACTCTTCTTCTTCTTTTGCTTAATTTTCTCGATCTTCTCCTAGTTTCGTTCAGTAGTTTAACTCGCATCAGGAAAAAGACTTATTCATCGGTATCATCAATCGAACCAAGTTAAAAAGGTGCACCCCCTAAGGGGTCGAACCCTAGGAGGTGAACCTTAGGGAGGTCGAACCGTAGGGGGCATTTCCTAGTCAGGTTATCTCATTTTGCTTAGTTTGTTCATTTCACATTTGTTTCTCTTAGTAATTCAAATCAAGACAAGAAGACATCTTCGTTCGAACCAAATTGAGAGATTAAATCGCTAAGGGGAAGAAGATCCCTAAGGGGTCTTCCAACACTTGTTTTTTTTCATCGATATTGTCCAAGCTTTACTTCAAATTCTTTCGATAATTCAATTAAGACCAAATAGAAATTTGAACCCCTAGGGGGTCGTGTAATACCCGAGAATTTTGTAAATAATATTAGTAATGATAATGAGTATGTTTTTAAAAAAAATTGAATTAAATATGTGATAATTGAGAAATGTGGTAAAGATGATAATAAGCTTGATTTATAAATTTATTAAGCTTATATGAACACTCCAGTCCCACATCGAAAGATAGGGAAAAAATTTGTCTGCATATAAGGAATTAAGTAACTACCAATAGTACTTTCAAGTCATGACTTTTTGGGAGCCTATGGTGGGCTAAGATGACCTTAGAAGATACTATTGGGCCAGTATTTAATTATCTACTAAAAGAATTTAATTTTCCAAACAAAACAAGGAAGAAAAGAGGAAACAAAATCATTTAGTTTTTCCAATTTAAATACAATTGTATAAGATAAAATTAATTAATATTTAATTATTAAAAAAATGGGTTATTACATTTTTCACCCCTTAAAATAATTCTGTCCTCGGAATTCAAATAAACTACATTAATTTTTATTTTAGTTTTTATTTAAATTACATAATTATTCATAAACTTAAATTAAAACGTAGCGCCGCCATTTGTAACGATCAAGCCTGGTAAGTCCATAGTTTCACACAATTATCCATGTACTCGTAAAAGATTCGCTAGATGTCGTGTCAAGCCTTAGTAAGTTTCTTCGCGTTGCATCAAATTAAATCACATAATTCGCCATTGGTGAGGCCCCCCCATTAATATCTTTGAGTTTCATTCTTGCAAACATACGTAATCTTCGGAACATAATTCGAGAACGCATAATTCGCTCTTCATCTAAATACGATTCTAATACCCAAAACTTTAAAATTATCTTTAATTCGTAAAACGTTTATGTTCCACACATAACAAAGATTTAACAAATTATTTTTATTTTATTTACATAAAATCATACAAAACTCCAAGGATATCGGATAAACCAAACAACTCTACACATTATATCAACTTTTCCTAAATCCTCAAGAGCTTCAAAATATTCAAACCTCAATTCGAACTAGCTAGTTCTTAAATATTATTATACCAAAGAATATACTACTAAGATCTCTTTATCATCATATCAACTCTAAGTCAAATATTCTACTATCTACAATAAGCAAACTATAATTATTCAAGATCTCTCAAAATTAATTGAATTTCATCACTTACTATCTAATCATATAATAAATCAATCATCCCTTATTGCAAACCTTAATCCAATAAATTTCAATGTCTCCCCATACTATCACCAAGAAAGTTCATAGAACATAAGTCCAATATCCTACTAGAAAATAGCCACAAACTTGATCATTAACTCCAAATGATTAATCTAATTACCTCGAATATCAATAACTCACATTACAAGAAATCCTCTTTACTTAATAATTTTCACTTTATCATAGTATCCCATCAATACACAAATCTCAAATTATCCACAAGCTTAACATAAATCAAAACCTAGCTAAAATCAAATCCTTAATTCAACAATCGTAATAATTGTCACAAAAAAAACAACTCTAACAAATAATTTTTCAAAATCAAATAATTGTTGATACAAATACTCACATCATAATCACATCTCATATAAGATCACTTCTTATCTGTATAAAGTATAATTTTATTCACCTTAATGATTAAATCACAATTCTTAACTAATATCATTACTAAATCACCTTAACAAATTATTTCATTTTCCTCATATCAACTACAAATCGAAAAGAAATCGACAGTTGGTCAAAATAGAGACCTACCAAACAAGGAACTAAATCGAATCAAACTCCTACGTCTACCAAATGGTTTACCCATAACTCACAGGTCAAACCTAAATAGTTTTCTACAAGAAAGAACCTAAGCTCTGATACCATATCTATAACACACCCTTCCTGAAAAGGAAAGGTAGGTCACGTGCAAAGCACAAAAAATCTCAAAATAAGTAAACAAAGCACTAATAACCTCAAAATATTAATAGTGGTGATCCATTAATAAAGTACTAAATACAATTCTCCAAACAGAGGCAAAATAACCAGAATCAAAAATCAAAAAACCTAGATGGTCAAAGACAACTCTCTCATCACACTAGCCCTGAATCACCCCTGTAAACCTGCCGGAAGAAAAATACAGCATGAGTCAATTGCCCAGTATAGATACAGATATACAAAAGATATACAACTGATATACGAAAATAACTAAGACAAAATATTGAACCAAGACTCAAGTGTAAATACTGACGAAAATATATTCTCCAAAGATCGTAATGGAATATAGCTGAATCAACAGAATTGACGAAACCAATAGAAGAATAAAGAAATAACGAACTGAAGTAAATAACTCAATGAATTGAACTGAACAAAAACAAATAAAACTAATACAATGAAATAATAGGCTGAATCAAATGGTTGAGTTTTATTTCATACCGAGTGAGCTCAGAAATCTATATTGCCACACAGGCAAGTCAAAATAATGCCACAAAAGTAAGTCAAAATAATGCCACACAAGCAACCAAAATAATGCTACACAGGTAAATCACACATTGGATCGCGAATCCAAATGTATACAAATCGGATAGGTGTGTTTGGCACAACATCACAAATCCACAGAACAGAAAACTAGGGTTAACCCATACGCCTCCCACAATAAAATACCAAATGGCCCACTTCCTCCGGATCCCAAAATGGAGACTCCATGGACTAATCACACCGCCACGAAAAGTGTCATGCCTCTCGTGCCTAGACGACATGCCTGTGGTACCCCCACAGGTGGTTATAGCTCAGGTATACCCTACGGTATACTCTAACAAAAATACTATGTCACAACACATACGACATAATAACAACAAAAGGGTTCTATATGTACATATTGAACCAAATCAAATTATAGTTACAAGGTCTCAAAAAGAAGGTAGTAACATGTACCGCTCGACAATTATCAAAAAATTAATACTAAACATGATATCTTAATTCAAAGAGTACAAATATGAGTCATGTGTATCAACTCCAAAATGAAACTAATATATTTATTTCACAGGAAACAATTATGTGAAATCATAATTCTAAATAAGGAAACAAATGAACAAATCAAATTTAATAAGAGCATCGCTGAAAGTGTACGGAATCCGTATTTGAAATCGGTATTATAATACCCAAAATTTATTCCAAATATAACTTGTTAAATTCCCTCCATCCAATCTAATAAAAGAAATAATAACAATACAATTATAAGCTACTTAATAACTATAGTTTACATGAACATGAAAATAATTTCCCCAATTACATCAAGTTTACAATACAAACCCAAATTAAATTATAATTAATCCTTTAATCATTTTCCTTATTATTATTATTATTATTATTATTATTATTATTAAAAATCAATATCCTTAGAGTATATTATATATAATATACATCATTGTTCCTTTACAATAGTACAGTTGATTTTCTTCATGTTTCAAGTTAACAAATTTATAATAATAATAATAATAATAATAATAATAATAATAATAATATTAATAATAATAATAACTCAATAGCCTCCGTTCTAAACAAAGTATTGCGAATTCATATATACAATTCTTATATATAAGTACATGCACCATCCTTTTATAACTTCAGTATAAGTATATGCATCATCCTTATATATATATATATATATAAATTACATCAGTACTATCTTTCAATGAAAGAAAACTTTTAACATATTCACTTACTTGACCAAAAGTCATACTCATGTTTTAAGCTTCTAGACACGAAACAGTATAAATTCTTTTGTGTTAATGGTGCCGACTTTGTGTTCTCAAGTTGTTGCCTCAGTTCCTTCCTCTTCCCTCAATCAACCGTAACATGTACATGAGGAAGATTAGGTTTTATTTATTATTTATATATTTTATTGTTTTTCCTAATTTTAATATTACACAAATACCAATTAGACCCAATTAGTATAAAATCCCAAATTAATGTAAATACATACAATTTGATCCAAACATAAGAAAAATCCAATTAAAATATAGATTTAAATATTATTTATTTATTTTATTATTTTTATTATTATTATTTTTACCGGGTATTACATGAGTATTCGGTTCCGGCCCGTGATAGCCCGGCCCGTCCGTGAAATATTTTATTAAAAAAACAAAAATAATACTACTTATATGATGGTTGAACACAAGACCTCTAAGTTATTAAATAAGAGTTCAATCCAACTAAACTACAAAAATTATTTGTTTTAACATGCATCTAAATAAAAGTACAAAAAATAAAAAGACAACCTTTTAAACAAAATGTACTATCTCTAGTTTTAATTTATTTGTCTTTTTAAATGTGTTAAATTTGAATCATAATTAAAAATATTCAATTTAAATTATTTAAAATTTAATTCTATCCAATACCTAAGTTCTCAAACATCAATATAATTCATAAATAAATTCTCCAATTAACTTTAAAAATTATATTGGAAAATATATTTATTTAACTCTAAATAATATAAAATTTTGAGATTAATAGAAATTTTAGATAGTTTTATTACATTTACAGTGGCAACTTGCAACTCTACTTTTAAGATGGTGTTATCACGTTTGAGAGGCCATATGCCATTACAACTTGCTTATCTCGACTGTGATACAGTGATACTTTTGAAAAATTGTAGAAAGCTGACTTTTGAAGTCATTAAATAATATATAATGGTGTAATAGCTGCTCTTGACTCCTACACACATAAGAGGCAGTTAGATAAGCCGGTTCAGTTAGTACTATTATTTTACTATTATTGTTAAGACCAATATTTGCAAAAAAATAAATGGATAAGTCCGCGGGCCGGCCCGGGCCAAGGTCCTCATAATAATAGCCCATCAAAACCCGGGTCATTTCAGCTCGGCCAGGCCGTTTGCCAGGTCTATCGGTTAAAATCGAACCAAATTGTCTATTCGATTATAACTGAATACCAAATTTTATACCATTTCACTATCCGAACAAGTATCCGAAATATGTACTAACCGAATAACCAAAACACCAAACTTTCCTGGACTCTTCTTTCTAGTACCTATTTTTATTAATTTATTTATGTTTCATGTCATTCTTTTTTGAAGTTGATTCTAGCAAGGAAAGACAATGCAGAGGACCTATAGGATCTAACATGGAAGTGGATTAGTTTTTGATGCTTATAGTTAATTGCGGATGGATCTAATATTGGACATCCGCTTTTAGCGTCTAGAGGGTCATCTAGTGTCATAAGCATATGGAACCTTGAGAAGAGGAGACTTCAGTCCATCTTTAAAGAGGCCCATGATTCCTCCATTAATTTGTTGCACTTCTTTGCGAATGAGCCTGTGATAATGAGTGCATCTGTAGATAACTCTATAAAAGTAAGGTGAAATTTATGTTCATTTTTTAGTTTAACTTTTTAATGCGTTTATTTTTATCGAAAGTCAATTAGATAGAACTGTCATAAGATTAAAATATGTTATCTTTAATTCCTTAAAGAATAAAAGACATGTAAAAGTTCAACAGTGTCAGTTGGCAAATTGTCCATGCATGCTACTCTTAAGAAACTCATCCACCTAAAGCACACGATTTGAAGAGACATGATGTTCCCGTCGAACTACTTAATAATCATATCAGGCTATAGGTGTTGGAAATGAGTTTGACAAAATAAATATTAAAATATTTTAAGGCTTAATTTAATGTGGGACCCACACTCCAGAAATATCGGGTCTATGCACCAATGTGTCCTCCTCCGCGAGGAGTATAACGTAGTATACTTATTTGTTCAATTCCATTAAGAATTGAATGAGAAAATTGACTCCAAAGTCACCTACTTAAAATGTTGTAAATTACAAAAGTCCCACATAGGGCATTAGAGGGAAAATGAAGAATTTATATATGGGATGTTTGCTCAATGGGAAGGGCTCAAGGGCCACCCTACTTTTGTGGAAGGGAGAAGACTTAGCCAACCCTTGGTTCAAACCCACACACGCGCACCGCCGTCCGTCCGGTCGGACGGGCGGGCGGGTGGGTCTTGATATATAATTTTTTGGACAAAATTTGTTTATCATCATACTACGTCGTTTTGATGAATGGAATTTGTTTAATTTATTATTTTCATACTACGTCGTTTTGACGAACGGTTGCGCGCCAACGGTCATATCCCAACTGATAAGCCATGTAATTATTCTATAAATAATCCATCTGGGCGCTAAGAAAGAATATAAGTTTTTCCCGCTTGTTTGCAATATATATTTCCTTCCTGTTTCTGCAGTTTGCTTACAGTACATACATTCCAGTCTTCTTCCTTCCAAAATCATAAAATTATCATATCATCACAGTAAGGTTCGAGTACGGGACATAGAAATTGTTTTCGACGAATTCTTAATTTTGAAGTGCTGCCAATTAAGAATTGCAATCCGTTTTATCTTGGGAAGCAATTATTCAACTGATCCTTTAGCACCACTGAGGGAATAAATTTGCTTTAAGATTGTAGTTCCCTATATATAGTAATATTTAATATAAATATATTAAATATTACTATATATAATATAGTAAACTTGTTAAATCCTTGTATGGATTGAAACATGCACCAAAACAATGGCATGAGAAATTTGATAATGTTATGTTATCAAATGATTTTAAAATTAATGAGTGTGACAAATGTGTTTATGTCAAAAGCACTCAAAAAGAATATGTCATTGTTTGTCTTTATATGGATGATATGTTAATCATGGGTAGCAACAATGAAGTTATCAACTCTACCAAATGTATGTTTGCAAATAGATTTGATATGAAAGACTTGGGGGTTGCTGATATAATATTAGGAATCAAGATTTCCAGGACATCTGATGGAATTATATTATCTCAAACTTATTACATTGAAAAAATACTTGAAAATTTTAGTAAGTATAATATAATTCTAAATAAGACCCAAGTTGATATAAATCTTCATCTAGCCAAAAATGAAGGTAATAGCATATCTCAACTAGAATATTCTAGTATAATAGGCAGTTTAATATATGACGTGAACTGTACTAGACCAGATAAAGATCCAGGTAAAGATCACTAGAAAGCTATTTTGAGAGTTTTGGGATATTTAAAATATACTCAAAATTATGGACTGCACTATATAAGATATCCAACAGTATTGGAAGGATATAGTGATGCTAATTGGATATCTGATAATAAAGACTCAAAATCCACAAGTGGATATGTTTTTACACTTGGTAGTGCAGCGGTATCTTGGAAATCCTCAAAACAAACATGTATTGCAAGGTCAACAATGGAATCAGAATTCATTGCTTTAGACAAAGCTGGAGAAGAAGCAGAGTGACTTCATAATTTCTTAGAGGATATTCCAAATTGGTCAAAACCTGTGCCAGCTATATTGTGACGCTTCCAAAATAGGTATACATCATCCATCTTGGGTCACCAAATATATGGTACAGAATACAAATGCAAAATTAATTATACAACAAGAGCTTAGCGTTTTTACATGAATATTGTCTCATAGACAGTATCCAAACTTAAATTCAATCCTCATTACATTTATTATCAAACTAAATAGTGAGGATTTCTAAAATAGCCATCTCAGACTATCACTCCGTTCGCCGACTCATTCCGGCTACGTTCTCATTTCTCGAAGAAAATAATGGAAGTAAAAGGGTGAGCTCAACTAGCCCAGTAAGAAATATTATGACTAAGATAATGCAGAATAAGTTATCATTAGCCTTCAGCAATGTTAAATTGATAGAATATAATCGTCAACAAGTTTAACTACAGCGGAATAAATAATCCATTAGAAGAGTCAAGTAAAGCATGATATCTACTATCTTCTATGATTTAAAAAGGGTTTTCATCAACTTTATCGCTAAGACTCAGCTTAATAAATAAACCACATCATCGAATCATCCCTGCACTACGGGCCAAGTATATTCATGTAATCATCAATGGTCATGATTATACCGAATAATCCCTGGTCATAATTATACTAATCAACAGTCCATCTATGCACATAAGCCAAAGATGACTTTCATCACAATATAAGCATGACGATGATGACAATGATATAAGCATTCAATTAAATGAAAGCAAATGATAAATTTTAAAGATTCATAATTTAATTTATCCAGTATTAAACAATGTCCAAATTGTCAACATGATACTGCTTTGTGGAGTAAAATTCAAGAATAATATCCATGTATCAAAAATATTTTGGACAGAAAATAAATCAATTTTTTGGGTGAATAGTAACCAGGTGAATAGTACCCCATGAATAGTACTTTGTGAATAGTGATCTGACATGAATAGTACCCCAAATACCCGAGTCAATAATATTTGAGTGAATAGTAATCGGGTGAATAGTAACCTGTGAATAGTACCCAAGCATGAAAAGTGTCCCGAATACCCGAGTGAATAATATTATAGTGAATAGTAACTGGGTGAATAGTAATCCGTGAATAGTATCCTGGGTGAAAATATTATTATTTAATAGGAAAGTTCATATCAATATTTCCAATGAAATGATACTGGATGAAGCGCAAAACTTCAAGGATATCCCACTAATTTCAGTGATTATAGAAGCAATACTTACCATAGTAAGTTTAGATTTAAGAATATGAAAAGAAATAACATACGAAACTGCAAATGGATTTTCACCCGTCATACGGTACGTAATCCGCGTAGACAGGTTATTCCGACATATTAAAGGATGAATACGAAAAGTAGTATTCCTTATGAATACGAAAGAAATAATATCTCTTACCTTAGTAAAAGGCTGGATACTGCAATAGTGAAGTAGCAGAATACTCTTCTTCTTGCTCTCTATAGTTTCTCTCTCTATAGTGTCTCTTGTGAATCTTAGTGAATTGGTGAGAATGAAAGAAGAATTAAGTTTCTATTTATAGGAGAATGGACTAAATAGTAACTTATTCATGAACGATCCAGATTGATTTACTATTAGAACGGACGGTCCATATTGATTACTATTAAAACCACAACCGACGGTCTAGATTGATTTACTTTTAAAACCACCACCGACGGTCCAGATTGATTACTTTCAAAACCACCATCAACGGTCCAGATTGATTTAATATTAAAACCACCACCGACGGTCCAGATTGATTTAATATTAAACCCACCACCGACGGTCTAGATTGATTTACTATTAAAACTACCATTAATGGTCCAGATTGATTTACTATTAAAACCACCACCAATGGTCCAGATTAATTTAACTTATTACACTTTGATACCCCTAAAGTTTTCTAAGTTTGCATTATTCCCCTCTAACTTTTGTAATTCACTTATCTTCAATAAACACATTCTTAATACTTCAACAATTATTTATTACTAATATTATAACTCATAATATTTAACAACCAGATCATTCCCAGGAAAGAGGGGGCTTTCAAATAAGTATTTCTCCCTATTGGCGCGCAATTATGTGACCAAACCTCTCCTCGACAGAACTTTCTAGACATAGTCAATATTTCAAATAATAATAAAAATAACTTTGTTGTCTCAATTATTAATTTAATAATATAAAATATTATGCAGATGATACTGTGACAATAATTGAATCAAATAACGTGAAATACTATGCAACAATTACTGTAGCAATAATTGAGTAAACTGAGTGGCTTCTTACGTAAGCATCAATAATCAATACCGTATGCTACTATGCAACCACACGTATTACTGTACTTTTACGACCGGGTAGTTCAACAGTTAACGGTAAAACTTTCGCCGTTATTTTTATAAAAAGATATTTCTGTCATTTTCTAACTACAAAAATACTTCCTTTGTGGGGTCCACCAATGATTGTACCGTCGTACGAATATTTTTGATTAAAACGAATATTCCCCGACCAATCGAATATTTTCCGACACAACGAATATTTTATATCAACTTGCTTACTTTGAAAAATTTTCAAATATCACCCTTAACTTTAACCTTTTATCAATTTAACCATTTATTAAATAGAATAATAATTATAAGAAAATTAGATACTTTCATTTCATATAATTTGGGGTCTTACATATATGTATACACTGTGATAGCCAATCAACAATTGGAAGAGTACAGAGTCATATATATAATGGTAAGTCACGCCATATACGACGAAGACATAATACCGTTAGACAATTGCTCTCAAATGGAATTATCTCAATTGATTATGTAAGGTCAAAATATAATATTGCAGATCCGCTTATGAAAGGTTTAACAAGAGAGCAAGTGGAAAGTTCATCGAAGGGAATGAGTTTAAAACCTATTGTTTAATTTAGAGTCGTCATAGTGGCAACCCAACCTAGTTGACTGGAGATCCCATCTAGGCTCAATGGGCAAACCGAACTATTTAGTAATCAGTAAAGCACTAAGGAGATATTTACTCCTAACCATTCCTATGATGAGACAGTGCACATCTGCCACGAGAATCTTGATAAGTTAAGCTTTTAATGATTTTCATATCTTGAAATACGTTCAAGTGGGGTATTACAGGATACTCTAGATAAAAGTCACCTACGTGAGTATGAAGGGGGGCCACTTCTATGAGAATTTTGAAGGCTGAATTCTCTAATATACTCACGAAACCAATAGGTGTTTCAAGGCCAAAATGAACACAAACTTGAGAACTAACTATGTCTGAAGAGATATTTTGTGAATTCTATTATCTTGGTTTACACGAAAATTGACAGTTTAAAGACACCAAGTCTACTGATTAGCTAAGTAAATCCGATAGATTCTACTAGCGCAAGTTCAAAGCCACTACGCTACTTAACCCGATGAAGTATCTTTTCTTATGTACTCGAACTAGTGTCTGCATAATCATAAAAAAATTTTCTTTTTTCTTCTTGTTGTAAAGCCAATTTTACATTCATATGGGGGATTATTGGAAATGGGTTTGACAAAATAAATATTAAAGTATTTTAAGGATTAATTTAATGTGGGACCCATACTCCGAAAATATCAAGTCCATGCACCAATGCGTTCTCCTCCGCGAGGAGTATAACGTAGTATACTTATTTGTTTAAATCCATTAAAAATTGAATGAGAAAATTGACTCTAAAGTAACCTACTTGAAATGTTGTAAATTACAAAAGTCCCACATAGGGCATTAGAGGAAAAATGAAGAATTTATATATGGGATGTTTGCTCAATGGGAAGGGCTCAAGGGGCACCCCACTTTTGTGGAAGGCAAAAGACTTAGCCAAGGTTTGGTTCAAACCCACACATGCGCGCCGCCGCCGTCCGTCCTGTCGGACGGGCGGGTGAGCTTGATATATAATTTTTTGGACAAAATCTGTTTATCATCATACTACGTCGTTTTGATGAATGGATTTTTGTGAGACCCCGAATTTTATGAAATAAAAGTATTCAATTTTTCTATTTTGGTAAATAGTTAAATTGATAAAAGTTTAAATTTAAGGGTGATATCTGAAAATTTTTCAAAGTAGACAAGTTGTCATAAAATACCCGATTACTATTCACTCTAATATTGTTCACTCGAGTATTTGGGGCACTTTTTATGTCAAAGTACTATTCATGAGTTACTATTCACGAGTTACTATTCATGAGTTACTATTCACAAAATACTATTCACACGTAAGATATATTTCTTTTTGGTCCAAATCATTTTTGGGTACAATATTATTCCATGAGGAGATGTGCTAATTTTTCAGACCGTTGGTTGAAATTATATTAGTAAATCAATATGGATCGTTGGTTTAAAGTTTTAATAGTAAATCAATAAGGATCACTGGTTTAAAGTTTTAATAGTGAATCAGTATGGACCGTTGCTTTAAAGTTTTAATAGTGAATCAGTATGGACCGTTATTTTAAGTTTTAATAGTAAACCAATATAGACCGTCCGTTTAAAAGTAAATCAATCTGGACCGTTCATGAATTAGTTACTATTCAGTCCATTCTCCTATAAATAGAAGCTCGTTCCTTCATTATTTCTTACGAATTCACTGAAACTCTAGAGAGAGAAACTATAGAGAGAAAGAAGAAAAGTATTATGCTACTTCACTACTCCAATATCTAGTTTCTTCTAAGGTAGGGAATATTATTTGTTGTACTCGTAAAGGATATTATTCGTTGTACTTGTAAGGGATATTACTTGTTGTACTCGTAAGGAATATTATTTGTTGTACTCGTTAGGGGTATTCCTTCTTTCTTATTGGTGAAATTCTTTTGTTATTCCATTCTTTATTATTCTATTTGAATAACCTGTATACGCGGGATACCCTATACTTGGTGAAATTCTTCTGTTATTCCATTATTTATTATTCTGTTGGAACATCCTGTCTGTGTGTTTATGCATGACCTGGTTCCATTATTTATTATTCTGTTGGAATATCCTATCGATGCATTTACGCATGACCTGGTTCCATTATTTATTTTTCTGTTGGAATATCCTGTCGGTGCGTTTACACATGACCTGGTTCCATTATTTATTATTCTGTTGGAATAACCTGTCTGTGCGGTCTATCGCATACATGGTGAAATTCCTTTATTATTCCATTCTTTATTATTCTGTTAGAATATCCTGTATGTGCGATTACGCATGACCTGGTTCAATTATTTATTATTCTGTTGGAATAACTTGTCTGTGCCGATTACGCACGCATGGTGAAATTCTTCTATTATTCAATTCTTTATTATTATGTTAGAATAACATGTCTATGCGAAGTACTGCATACACAATGAAATTCTTTTAATATTCCATTCTTTATTATTATGTTGGAATAACCTGTCTATGCGAAGTACTGTATACATGGTGAAATTCTTTTATTATTCCATTCTTTATTATATTGTTAGTTATTGGTTTTACTGTTTTATGTCTTTGGCCTGTAGTGCAAAGATGGTATATTGTTTAAGACTGTAAAATAAGCAAATAGTTCAGGCTCGATTCGTACTCACTCGACTAAAAGTTCGATTCGAGCTCGACTCGAAATATAAATGAGTTAAATATGAGCACATTTTAAAGTTCGATAAATTACTCGAACCTCCTCAAATTACAATTTTCCTATTGATACCCGGATCATATCTGTTGGAAAAGTCAAAATTGCTAGAGCTCGATTCAGAATCGTGCTCGACTCGGTAGCTAAATGAGCCTCAATCAAAACTTATTTTATACTCGATAAATTTTGTGAACCAAATCTGAGCAACTCAATACACGAATCGACTCGGTTCGTTTACACCCTTAATATTGTTGAATATCTTTGGCCTGTAGTGCAAAGATGATTTTTTGTTTGATAGCTTTGACCCGTAGTACGAAGATGAACAGGTGTATGACATGATCATGACCACTAGTGATATTAACGAATATCCTTGGCCGTAGTGCATGGATAATTCAATGATGTGATTGGCAGGATCATGACCATTAGTTAACAGTTGAATGTCTTTGGCCGTAGTGCGCTGATAGACATTTGATTGGTATGATCATAACCGTTGGTTTTATAGTTGAATATCTATGGCCCCTAGTGCAAAGATAGACAACTAATTGGTATGATCATTGTTATTACATTTGAATATCTTCAGCCTTTGGGTTAATGATATTGAGTAAACGTTCTATTAAGCCTTTGTGGCAAGAAAGAACTGCTAATTCATATTATTATAAATATGAATTGTGAATTTAACTAACATCTTTGGTGGTTCTGGTGAAGACAAGTGAAGAAAGTTCAATTTGTCTTGAGTATAACAAAGAACTATTGATGAGTATTACAGGAATAAAATATCAAGGATGGACATTTAATCTAGATGAGATATTAGACATTATGTTCTACTTGACTCTTTTAATGGATCGCTTGTTCCGCTATAGTTAAACTTGATGTTTGGTATATTGTATCAGTTTAACACTGTTGAAGGCTAATAATAATTTATCCTGCATTATCTTAGTCATAATATTTCTTACTGGGCTAGTTTAGCTCACCCTTTTGCTTTCATTGTTCTCTTCAGGAAATGAGAACGTAGCAGGGACTAGTCGGGGGAAACAGAGTGATGGTTCTAGTTGGTGTATTAGTTGTCCTCACTATTCTGTGAAATAGTGTGATAATAAATGTAATGAGGACTCCTTTTGAGTTTTTATACACTCTAGTAGATAATATTTGTATAAAAAATCATAGCATATGTTTTGTCGTATTGTACATAACAGTTGTATTATTAAGTTGTATTTGAATTTAGTACCTTGTATCTGGCGACCCAAGATGGGTGATGTATACCTGTTTTGGGGGCTCCACAGTTGGTATCAAAGCTTAGGGATATAATCCATGGCTGAGATGTGAGACAAGAACTAGGAGGGGAGAGACGTGGAATTCTTTCGCTAGTATGACCTGCCTAAATTTATTTGATATTTAATTGGTCGGTCAGAGTATAGGAATAATATGTGATATGTCAATTAACCTTTGTTTTGAAGATATATTCTAGATTGATATCTGAAATACAGAAGATGAGTAATGAAAGAATTATGATACAGAGGATATAACCGGGAAGGTACAATCCGAAAAAAAGCAAGGTATTCTCATCTCTTCGAATATCAGATACGTACGTAAATTTCGAGGGCGAAATTTCATAAGGTGCTCAAGGGGAGATTGTGAGACCCCGAATTTTATGAAATAAAAGTATTCAATTTTTCTATTTTGGTAAATAGTTAAATTGATAAAAGTTTAAAGTTAAGGTTGATATGTGAAAATTTTTCAAAGTTGACAAGTTGTCATAAAATACCCGATTACTATTCACTCTAGTATTGTTCACTCGAGTATTTAGGGAACTTTTTATGTCGGCGTACTATTCACGAGTTACTATTCATGAGTTACTATTCACGAGTTACTATTCACGGGATACTATTCACCCGTAAGATATATTTCTTTTTGTTCCAAATCATTTTTGGGTACAATATTATTCCATGAGAAAATGTGCTAATTTTTCAGATCGTTGGTTGAAATTATATTAGTAAATCAATATGGATCGTTGGTTTAAAGTTTTAATAGTTAATCAACATGGATCGCTGGTTTAAAGTTTTAATAGTGAATCAGTATGGACCGTTGCTTTAAAGTTTTAATA
This sequence comes from Panax japonicus, assembly GCA_020205505.1. Classification (NCBI taxonomy): domain Eukaryota; kingdom Viridiplantae; phylum Streptophyta; class Magnoliopsida; order Apiales; family Araliaceae; genus Panax; species Panax japonicus. The sequence goes on along the minus strand of CM035096.1, from coordinate 76,516,065 downwards.
GTGAATCATTATGGATCGTTGCTTTAAGTTTTAATAGTAAACCAATATAGACCGTCCATTTAAAAGTAAATCAATCTGGACCGTTAATGAATTAGTTACTATTTAGTCCATTCTCCTATAAATAAAAGCTCATTTCTTCATTATTTCTTACGAATTCACTGAAACTCTAGAGAGAGAAACTATAGAGAGAAAGAAGAAAAGTATTCTGCTACTTCACTACTCCAATATCCAGTTTCTTCTAAGATAGGGAATATTATTTGTTGTACTCGTAAGTGATATTATTTGTTGTACTTGTACGGGATATTACTTGTTGTACTCGTAAGGGATATTATTTGTTATACTCGTTAGGGGTATTCCTTCTTTCTTATTGGTGAAATTCTTTTGTTATTCCATTCTTTAATATTCTATTGGAATAACCTGTATACGAGGGATACCCTATACTTGGTGAAATTCTTCTGTTATTCCATTATTTATTATTCTGTTAGAACATCACGTCTATGCGTTTACGCATGACTTGGTTCCATTATTTATTATTCTGTTGGAATATCCTGTCGGTGCGTTTACGCATGACCTGGTTTCATTATTTATTATTCTGTTGGAATATCATGTCGGTGCGTTTACGCATGACCTGGTTCCATTATTTATTATTCTGTTGGAATAACCTGTCTGTGCGGTCTATCGCATACATGGTGAAATTCTTTTATTATTTCATTTTTTATTATTCTGTAGGAATATCATGTATGTGCGATTACACATGACCTGGTTCAATTATTTATTATTCTATTGGAATAACCTGTCTGTGCGGATTACGCATGCATGGTGAAATTCTTCTATTATTCCATTCTTTATTATTATGTTGGAATAACCTGTCTATGCGAAGTACTACATACATGGTGAAATTCTTTTATTATTCCATTCTTTATTATTATATTGGAATAACCTGTCTATACGAAGTGCTGCTTACATGGTGAAATTCTTTTATTATTCCATTCTATATTATACTGTTGGTTATTGGTTTTATAGTTGTATGTCTTTGGCATGTAGTGCAAAGATGATATATTGTTGAATATCTTTGGCCTGTAGTGCAAAGATGATCTGTTCTTTGATAGCTTTGACCCGTAGTGCGAAGATGAACAGGTGTATGACATGATCATGACCACTAGTGATATTAACGAATATCCTTGGTCGTAGTACATTGATAATTCAATGATGTGATTGGCAGGATCATGACCATTAGTTAACAGTTGAATGTCTTTGGCCGTAGTGCGCTGACAGACATTTGATTGGTATGATCATAACCATTGGTTTTATAGTTGAATATCTTTGGACCCTAGTGAAAAGATAGACAACTAATTGGTATGATCATTGTTATTACATTTGAATATCTTCAGCCTTTGGGTTAATGATATTGAGTAAACGTTCTATTAAGCCTTTGTGGCAAGAAAGAACTGTTAATTCACATTATTATAAATATGAATTGTGAATTTAACTAACATCTTTGGTGGTTCAGGTGAAGACAAGTGAAGAAAGTTCTATTTGTCTTGAGTATAACAAAGAACTGTTGATGAGTATTACAAGAATAAAATATCAAGGATGGACATTTAATCTAGATGAGATATAAGACATTATGTTCTACTTGACTCTTTTAATGGATAGCATGTTCCGCTGCAGTTAAACTTGATGTTTGTTATATTGTATCAGTTTAACACTGTTGAAGGCTAATAATAATTTATCCTGCATTATCTTAGTCATAATATTTCTTACTGGGCTAGTTGAGCTCACCCTTTTGCTTTCATTGTTCTCTTCAAGAAATGAGAACGTAGCAGGGACTAGTCGGGGGAAACAGAGTGATGGTCCTAGATAGTGCATTAGTAGTCCTCACTATTCTGTGAAATAGTGTGATAATAAATGTAAATAGGACTCCCTTTGAGTTTTTATACACTCTAGTAGACAATATTTTTATTAAAACTCACAGCATATGTTTTGTCTTATTGTACATGATAGTTGTATTATTAAGTTGTATTTGAATTCAGTACCTTGTATCTGGCGACCCAATATGGGTGATGTATACCTGTTTTGGGGGCTCCACAGTTGGTATCAAAGCTTAGGGATATAATCCATGGCTGAGATGTGAGACAAGAACTAGGAGGGGAGAGACGGGGAATTCTTTCGCTAGTATGACCTACCTAAGTTTATTTGATATTTAATTGATCGGTCAGAGTATAGGGATAATATGTGACATGTCAATTAACCTTTGTTTTGAAGATATATTCTAGATTGATATCTGAAATACAGGAGATGAGTAATGAAAAAATTATGATACAGAGGATATAACCGGGAAGGTACAATCCGAAAAGAAAGCAAGGTATTCTCATCTCTTCGAATATCAGGTACGTACGTAAATTTCGAGGGCGAAATTTCATACGGTGCTCGAGGGGAGATTCTGAGACCCCGAATTTTATGAAATAAAAGTATTCAATTTTTCTATTTTGGTAAATAGTTAAATTGATAAAAGTTTAAAGTTAAGGGTGATATGTGAAAATTTTTCAAAGTAGACAAGTTGTCATAAAATACCCGATTACTATTCACTCTAGTATTGTTCACTCGAGTATTTGGGGAACTTTTTGTGTCAGAGTACTATTCACGAGTTACTATTTATGAGTTACTATTCACGAGTTACTATTCACAGGGTACTATTCACCCGTAAGATATATTTCTTTTTGGTCCAAATCATTTTTGGGTACAATATTATTCCTTGAGGAAATGTGCTAATTTTTCAGATCGTTGGTTGAAATTATATTAGTAAATCAATATGGATCGTTGGTTTAAAGTTTTAATAGTTAATTAATATGGATCGCTGGTTTAAAGTTTTAATAGTGAATCCATATGGACCGTTGCTTTAAAGTTTTAATAGTGAATCAGTATGGACCGTTATTTTAAGTTTTAATAGTAAACCAATATAGATCGTCCGTTTAAAAGTAAATCAATCTGGACCGTTCATGAATTAGTTACTATTCAGTCCATTCTCCTATAAATAGAAGCTCATTTCTTCATTATTTCTAATGAATTCACTGAAACTCTAGAGAGAAAAACTATAGAGAGAAAGAATAAAAGTATTCTGCTACTTCACTACTCCAATATACAGTTTCTTCTAACGTAGGGAATATTATTTGTTGTACTCGTAAGGGATATTATTTGTTGTACTTTTATGGGATATTACTTGTTGTACTCGTAAGGGATATTATTTGTTATACTCGTTAGGGGTATTCCTTCTTTCTTATAAGTGAAATTCTTTTGTTATTCCATTCTTTATTATTCTATTGGAATAACCTGTATACGCGGGATACCCTATACTTGGTGAAATTCTTCTGTTATTCCATTATTTATTATTCAGTTAGAACATCCTGTCTGTGCGTTTACGCATGACTTGGTTCCATTATTTATTATTCTGTTGGAATATCATGTCGGTGCGTTTACGCATGACCTGGTTCCATTATTTATTATTCTGTTGGAATATTCTGTCGGTGCGTTTACGCATGACCTGGTTCCATTATTTATTATTCTGTTGGAATAACCTGTCTGTGCGGTCTATCGTATACATGGTGAAATTCTTTTATTATTCTATTTTTTATTATTATGTTGGAATATCATGAATGTGCGATTACGCATGACCTGGTTTAATTATTTATTATTCTGTTGGAATAACCTGTCTGTGCGGATTACGCACGCATGGTGAAATTCTTCTATTATTCCATTCTTTATTATTATGTTGGAATAACCTGTCTATGCGAAGTACTGCATACATGGTGAAATTCTTTTCTTATTCCATTCTTTATTATTATGTTGGAATAACCTGTCTATGCGAAATGCTGTATACATGGTGAAATTCTTTTATTATTCCATTCTTTATTATATTGTTGGTTATTAGTTTTACAGTTGTATGTCTTTGGCATGTATTGCAAATATGATATATTATTGAATATCTTTGGCCTATAGTACAAAGATGATCTGTTGTTTGATAGCTTTGACCCGTAGTGCGAAGATGAACAGGTGTATGACATGATCATGACCTCTAGTGATATTAACGAATATCCTTGGCCGTAGTGCATGGATAATTCAATGATGTGATTGGCAGGATCATGACCATTAGTTAACAGTTGAATGTCTTTGGCCGTAGTGCGCTGACAGATATTTGATTGGTATGATCATAACCATTGGTTTTATAGTTGAATATCTTTGGCCCCTAGTGCAAAGATAGATAACTAATTGGTATGATCATTGTTATTATATTTGAATATCTTCAGCTTTTGGGTTAATGATATTGAGTAAACGTTCTATTACGCCTTTGTGGCAAGAAATAACTGTTAATTCAAATTATTATAAATATGAATTGTGAATTTAACTAACATCTTTGGTGGTTCTGGTGAAGACAAGTGAAGAAAGTTCTATTTGTCTTGAGTATAACAAAGAACTGTTGATGAGTATTACAGGAATAAAATATCAAGGATGGACATTTAATCTAGATGAGATATTAGACATTATGTTCTACTTTACTCTTTTAATGGATTACTTGTTCCGCTGCAGTTAAACTTGATGTTTGTTATATTGTATCAGTTTAACACTGTTGAAGGCTAATAATAATTTATCCTGCATTATCTTAGTCATAATATTTTTTACTGGGCTAGTTGAGCTCACCCTTTTTCTTTCATTGTTCTCTTCAGAAAATGAGAACGTAGCAGAGACTAGTCGGGGGAAACAGAGTGATGGTCCTAGATAGTTCATTAGTAGTCCTCCCTATTCTGTGAAATAGTGTGATAATAAATGTAATGAGGACTCCTTTTGAGTTTTTATACACTCTAGTAGACAATATTTGTATTAAAACTCACAGCATATGTTTTGTCGTATTGTACATGATAATTGTATTATTAAGTTGTATTTGAATTCAGTACCTTGTATCTGGCGACCCAATATGGGTGATGTATACCTGTTTTGGGGGCTCCACAGTTGGTATCAAAGCTTAGGGATATGATCCATGGCTGAGATGTGAGACAAGAACTAGGAGGGGAGAGACGGGGAATTCTTACGCTAGTATGACCTACCTAAGTTTATTTGATATTTAATTGGTCGGTCAGAGTATATGGATAATATTTGATATGTCAATTATACTTTGTTTTGAAGTTATATTCTAGATTGATATCTGAAATACAGAAGATGAGTAATGAAAAAATTATGATACAGAGGATATAACCGGGAAGGTACAATCCGAAAAGAAAGCAAGGTATTCTCATTTCTTCGAATATCAGGTACGTACGTAAATTTTGAGGGCAAAATTTCATACGGTGCTCGAGGGGAGATTCTGAGACCCCGAATTTTATGAAATAAAAGTATTCAATTTTTCTATTTTGGTAAATAGTTAAATTGATAAAAGTTTAAAGTTAAGGGTGATATGTGAAAATTTTTCAAAGTAGACAAGTTGTCATAAAATACCCGATTACTATTCACTCTAGTATTGTTCACTCGAGTATTTGGGGAACTTTTTGTGTCGGAGTACTATTCACGAGTTACTATTCATGAGTTACTATTCACGAGTTACTATTCACGGGGTACTATTCACCAGTAAGATATATTTCTTTTTGGTCCAAATCATTTTTGGGTACAATATTATTCCATGAGGAAATGTGCTAATTTTTCAGATCGTTGGTTGAAATTATATTAGTAAATCAATATGGATCGTTGGTTTAAAGTTTTAATAGTTAATCAATATGGATCGCTGGTTTAAAGTTTTAATAGTGAATCAGTATGGACCGTTGCTTTAAAGTTTTAATAGTGAATCAGTATGGACCGTTGTTTTAAGTTTTAATAGTAAACCAATATAGACCGTCCGTTTAAAAGTAAATCAATCTGGACCGTTCATGAATTAGTTACTATTCAGTCCATTCTCCTATAAATAGAAGCTCATTTCTTCATTATTTCTTACGAATTCACTGAAACTCTAGAGAGAGAAACAATAGAGAGAAAGAAGAAAAGTATTCTGCTACTTCACTACTCCAATATCCAATTTTTTCTAAGGTATGGAATATTATTTGTTGTACTCGTAAGAGATATTATTTGTTGTACTTGTATGGGATATTACTTGTTGTACTCGTAAGGGATAATATTTGTTATACTCGTTAGGGGTATTCCTTCTTTCTTATTGGTGAAATTCTTTTGTTATTCCATTCTTTAATATTCTATTGGAATAACCTGTATACGCGGGATACCCTATACTTGGTGAAATTCTTCTGTTATTCCATTATTTATTATTCTGTTAGAACATCCTGTCTGTGCATTTACGCATGACTTGGTTCCATTATTTATTATTCTGTTGGAATATCCTGTCGGTGCGTTTACGCATGACCTGGTTTCATTATTTATTATTCTATTGGAATATCCTGTCGGTGCGTTTACGCATGACCTGGTTCCATTATTTATTATTCTGTTAGAATAACCTGTCTGTGCGGTCTATCGCATAAATGATGAAATTTTTTTATTATTCCATTCTTTATTATTCTGTTGGAATATTCTGTATGTGCGATTACACATGACCTGGTTTAATTATTTATTATTCTATTGGAATAACCTGTCTGTGCGGATTATGCATGCATGGTGAAATTCTTCTATTATTCCATTCTTTATTATTATGTTGGAATAATCTGTCTATGCGAAGTACTGCATACATGGTGAAATTCTTTTCTTATTCCATTCTTTATTATTATATTGGAATAACTTGTCTATGCGAAGTGCTGCATACATGGTGAAATTCTTTTATTATTCCATTCTTTATTATACTGTTGGTTATTGGTTTTAAAGTTGTATGTCTTTGGCATGTAGTGCAAAGATGATATATATTGTTGAATATTTTTGGCCTGTAGTGCAAAGATGATCTGTTGTTTGATAGCTTTGACCCGTAGTGCGAAGATGAACAGGTGTATGACATGATCATGACCACTAGTGATATTAACGAATATCCTTGGCCGTAGTGCATGGATAATTCAATGATATGATTGGCAGGATCATGACCATTAGTTAACAGTTGAATGTTGTGACGCCCCCAAAATTAGGTATACATCACCCATCTTGAGTCGCCAGATACATAGTACAGAATTCAAATACAACTTAATAATACAACTGTCGTGTACAATACGATAAAACATAAACTGTGAGTTTGAATACAAATATTGTCTACTAGAGAATATATAAACTCAAAAGGAGTCCTTATTACAATTATTATCACACTATTTCACAGAATAATGAGGACTACTAATGCACCATCTAGGACCATCACTCCGTTCCTCGACTCGTTCCAGCTATATTCTCATTTTCTAAAGAGAACAGTGAAAGAAAGGGTGAGCTCAACTAGCATAGTAAGAAATATTATGACTAAGATAATGCAGAATAAATTATCATTAGCCTTAAATGGTGTTAAACTGATACAATATAACAAACATCAAGTTTAACTACATCGGAATAAGCAATTCATTAAAAGAGTCAAATAGAAAATAAAATCTACTATCTTTTATGATTTAAAAGGTTTTTCATCACTTTTATCGCTGGGACTCAGCTTAATAAATAATCCACATCATCGAATCACCCCTGCACTACGGCCAAGGATATTCTTTAATATCACGACCACAATTATCCATGCACTACGGGCCAAGAATATTTGTGTATTCATTAATGGTCATGATCATGCTAACAACTGTCCATCAATGAACTACGGGACAATGAGGACTTTTACCACATCATATGTAACATTACGGTCATGAATACACTGAATAATCCTTGGTCATAATCATATCAAGTCCATCTATGCACTACAGGCCACAGATGACTTTCAAAAAAATTTAAATATGAGGATGATGACAATGATATAAGAATTCAATAAAACAAGTTCAAGAATTAATTTATCCAGGAACTAATAATGTCCAAATTGTCAACATGATACTGCTTTGTAGAGTAAAATTCAAGAATGCTCAGAAGAATATTTCTATGAAAAGATACTGGATGAATCGCAAATATCAAGAATATTCCACTAATTTCATGGAGTATAGAAGTCAAAACGTTAACCAACTGAGTATAAATAAGAATGAAATAACAAAAGAAATCACCATGCATGCGGTACTTTGCATAGACAGGTTATTCCAACAGAATACTAAATAACCGAACCAGGTCAGGCGAAATAAAGAATGGAATAACAACAGAAATCACCATGCATGAGGTAATTCGCATAGACAGGTTATTCCAACAGAATACTAATAAGGACGGAATCAGGTCCGGCGTAAAACGCACATACAGGATGTGACGCCCCCAAAATAGGTATACAACACCCATTCTGAGTCGTCAAAATACATGGTACATAAATAACTACAACTTTATTAATACAACATAAAAACTGTGAGTTTAAATACAAATATTATCATCTAGACAATATCCACACTCAAATAAGTCCTCATTCAATTATTGATATATTATTTTACAAAAATGGTGAGGACTACTAAAATAACTTCTAGAACCATCATTACATACCCTGACTAGTACTCGCTACATTCTCGCCTCTTGAGAAGAAAAATGGAACAAAAAGGAAAAGGGTGAGCTCAACTAGCCCAGTAAAGAATATTATGACTACGATAATACAGAACAAATTATCGTTAGTCTTCAACAGGGAAAAATCTAATAGAATACAATAGACAACAAGTTTTAAATCAATATTCGCAGCGAAAATAATAATTCATTAGAAGAGTTAAGTAGAGAATGAAATCTACTATCTTCTATATATGAATATAAAAGTTCATCGTCTATCTTTTATCCCTGTAACATCAATCAATATATATCTGGAATCAAATAATCATCTTTGCACTACAGGCCAAAGATATTCATCAGTTGGTCATGTTCATCTAAACACCTGTTCATCTTTGCACTACAGGACAAAGATATTCATCATAAAATCATTCATCTTTGCACTATGGGCCAAAGATATTCAGTTATATCATTATTTAGGACTGAGGATGATGAAAAAATATTTTAAAGAAAACGAATCCAGTGAAACAAAAGAACAAATTTTCAAGATTCGTACTTTAAACAATCCAAGTTCAAAAATACTTTATAAATAACCAGAGTGGAGTAAAATTCAAGATTTAAGACTAAAACATAGATTCAATCAAAGATATGAACTATAACAGACAATCTTGGACATAGAAAAGAAAATTTAATTTTTCTGTGAATAGTGTCGTATTCGTGAATAGTGTCGTATACGTGAATAGTGCCGTATACGTGAATAGTAACTACGACACTAAAAGATAGAAATTTCACAAAAAATATCATCATGCTTTGTGAATAGTACTCGTTAATAGTAACTCGTGAATAGTAACTCATGAATAGTAACTCATAAATAGTAACTCATGAATAGTAACTCGTGAATAGTAACTCATGAATAGTAACTCCGACATGAAAAAGTTCAAAATTTGATAAAAAAAAATTCAACCAAAATTTTGGCATAATGATATTGAAGAAATAATATCATTTAAGAAGAAATAACATCACTTACCTCAGAAAAACAATACTTCTGATTGGAATACAAGATCTAGTGCTGAAGGAACTTGCATCGTATAGCAACACTCAAAGTACTAAAATACTCACAAAAATACGCTCGATATATAGAGAGAGAAAGAGAGAGAAATCTTTAGTTTCTGGTGTATTTTCAATTCTAACCTAAGCACTCTATTTATAGGAAAATGCTTAGAACACCGAAGCAGAAAATTTAATATAATATTAATATATTATATATAAATTCCTACGCACACAATCTATGATCTGAATTCAGCCATGCTTGACAACAAATAAGTCTACCAAACAAATCAAAAACGTTTTTATTATTTAAAATAATTAAAACTTTCAAAAATAAATTATTTCGGAACTTCAATAATTCATAATAAATAGCCCTTTTATCCGAAAATTCGAATCTCGCAACTTTTTATAGGAAATTTAATTCTCTACAACTTTGCAGAAGAAAGTTTTTCCAAATTCCAAACAAAAATTGACCGAAATCCATAAACGGACAATTTTACAGACTATAATCAAATTTCAGTCAAGAAATGGGCCCACAAACATGTTTAACATGTTTTAAACAACTTTTACAACAAAAATACTCTTCCTCATCATATACTCATATATCCCACATTCATTGTAAAAATATCATCGTTATTATATTATAATAATATAATAAAATATTATTTTATCAGAAAAGATAAAATATCAATTTTTTAACAATTGTCACTTTAAAAAATTTCTCCATCTATAACCACATAAAATCAATATTTTTCTCATCATATAAATCAATAATTAATTATTCACAAATAATATTACAGAATCACAGTACTGGCAACCAGGCCGTTCCCAGGAAAGAGGGGGCTTTCCAATAAGAATTTTTTCTTACTGGCGCGCAATTAGGTGATCAAACATCTCCTTAGACAGAACTTTCTAGACATTGCCAATAATATTTTCTAATAATATTATTCAGATAATATGAATTATTGCTTCGATAATGAAAAATACTGTGTAGTGACAATTATTGAAACAACAGTAATATAAAATATCAACGCAACAATTATTGAATCAATAAAATAAAATACTGAATAGTAACTACTGTAACAATTATTGAGTGGTGTCTTCTTACGTAATAATCAATAATTGGTGCAATACCGTGTGCTACTGTGCAACAACGCGTATTACTGTATTTTAACCACCGGGTATTCCAATAGTGTTAACGGTAACAACTACGCTGTTATTTATAAACAACTTATACTTGTCATTTTCTTCATCCAATCGCTTTTCATTATGGGGCCCACAAAAGACTGCGCCGTCGTACGAATATTCCCCGACAGCAAAAATATTCCACGACCAAACAAATATTCCCCGACAACAATGAATATTTTATAACCACCTGCTTATTTAAAATATTTGCGCATTTTACCCATAACTAACCACATTAATCAAATCAACCCTTACTATTTCAAAATGATATATAGAGGAAATTAAATTTCATTTATTAATAATTTGGGGTCTCACACAGGATATTCCAACAGAATAATAATAAAGACGGAACCAGGTCCGGCGTAAAATGCACAGACAGGATATTCCAACAGAATAATAAAGATAGAATCAGGTCCGGCGTAAAATGCACGAATATTCTCCGACAGCAAGAATATTCCACGACCAAACGAATATTCCCCGACAACAATGAATATTTTATAACCACCTGCTTATTTAAAATATTTGCGCATTTTACCCATAACTAACCACATTAATCAAATCAACCCTTACTATTTCAAAATGATATATAGAGGAAATTAAATTTTATTTATTAATAATTTGGGGTCTCACACAGGATATTCCAACAGAATAATAATAAATACGGAACCAGGTCCGGCGTAAAACGCACAGACAGGATATTCCAACAGAATAATAAAGATGGAATCAGGTCCGGCGTAAAACGTACAGACATGATATTCCAATAGAATAATAAAGACGGCATAATAGAAGAATGTCACCAAGTATAGGGTAGTCCGCGTATACAGGTTATTCCAAAAGAATAATAAAGAATAGAATAACATAAGTTCTCTTCATGAATACAAAAGAATAACACCCCTTACGAGTACAACAAATAATATTCCCTACCTTAAGAAGTCGATCTTGTGAGGTCTTTATACGTTTTCGGATTGTTTGAATCTTTTCCGTAGTTATACGTACCAACTCCGGTCCCAACAACGTTGCTTCACCCACCTTATTCCAGCATACTGGAGAACGACACTTTCTTCCATATAACGCCTCGAATGGAGCCATGCCAATACTTGCTTGATAACTGTTGTTGCAAGAAAACTCCACCAATGGTAAGAACTTGTCCCAACTTCCCTTGAAGTCAAGGACACAGAGTCTTTATAAATCTTCAAGAGTTTGAATAGTCCTCTCTGATTCTCCGTCCGTTTGAGGATGATATGCCGAACTAAATCGTAAATCCGTGCCCATAGCTTTTTATAAACTAACCCAAAATCGTGAAGTGAATCTTGGGTCTCGATCAAAAACTATGGATACTGGCATACCATGTAATCTTACAATCTCGTTTATGTGTATACAAGCAAGATATTCAAGTGTATAAGTTTCTCGTATTGGTAAGAAATGAATAGATTTGATCAATCTATCAACAATGGCCCAAATTGCATCAATGCCTTGAGAAACCTTGGGAAGACCAGTAACGAAATCCATGGTAATGTGCTCCCACTTCCATTCTGGAATTTCAAGTGGTTGCAATGGACCTTTTGGTACTAGATGCTCCACCTTGACTCGTTGACAAGTTAGACACCTTGAGATAAACAGCGCTATCTCTCTCTTCATATTGCTCCACCAAAATGTATGACGAAGATCACGATACATTTTGGTACTCCCAGGATGGATTGCAAATGGTGTGTTGTGCGCCTCCATCATGATTTTATACTTTAACTCAGGATCGTTAGGAACACAAAGTCTAGAGTTGACTTGAAGTATTCCTTCATCATCGATTCTTGCTTCCGGGATCGTACCTTCTTGCACTTTCTTCCTCATACGCATCAGCTCCGGATCTGTAACTTGAGCAGCTTTAATTTTATCAATTAAAGTCGGTTCTACTCATATATTCACCATCATCACGTGGGTCCCTGGATTCTTTATCTCTATCTCCATCCTTTGCAAGTCATACAAAATGGGCCTTTGCGTTAACAATATTGCACTCGTACCCACATATGATCTTCTACTCAATGCGTCAGCTACCACGTTCCCTTTTCCAGGATGGTATTGGATGGTATGATCATAATCTTTCAACAGTTCAAGCCAACGTCGTTGTCACATGTTGAGTTCCTTTTGATTAAAGAAATATTTGAGGCTTTTATGATCCGTAAAGATCTCCACTTTTTCCCCATACAAGTAATGATTCCAAATCTTTAGTGCGAAGACAACAACTGCAAACTCTAGATCATGAGTAGGATAATTCCTCTCATATTCTTTGAGTTTTCGTGAGGCATAGGCTATGACTTTCCCATATTGCATGAGAACACATCCTAACTCTTTGCCCGAAGTATCACTGTAGATGACAAATCCCTCCGAACCAGATGGTATTGTCAGAACAGGTGCTGAAATGAGTCTCCTCTTGAGTTCTTGAAAACTCTTCTCACATTCCTTGCTCCAACCAAACTTTGTATCTTTCTGAGTCAGCTGCGTTAGTGGAGTAGCGATTCGAGAAAACCCTTCTACGAATCTCCGATAATAACCAGCTTTGAATAGCTTCAATCTTTGCTGGGTCAACAGATTTTCCATGACTTGATACCACGTGCCCAAGGAATGCTACTTGCTCAAGCCAGAACTCGTATTTCTTCAACTTGGCATAAAGCTTATATTCACGAAGCTTTTGGAGTATCAGCCTCAAGTGTTGCTCATGATCTTCACGGGTTTTGGAATATATGAGGATGTCATCATTAAAGAAGACCACAAAGTGATCCAAATATTCCTTGAATACTCGGTTCATCATATCCATGAAGGCAACAGGAACATTAGTCAATCCAAAGGACATGACTAGGAATTCATAATGCCCATACCGAGTTCTGAAAGCCGTCTTTGGAATGTCATCGGTTCTAACCTTCAATTGGTGATATCCGGAACGAAGATCAATATTTGAAAAGAATTTGGCTCCTTGTAACTGGTCAAACAGGTCATCAATACATGGCAATGGGTACCTATTTTTGATGGTGACATGATTCAACTCCCGATAATCAATACAAAGTCACATACTCCTATCTTTCTTCTTCACGAATAGAACAGGAGCACCCCAAGGAGAAGTACTAGGATGACTGAAACCGATGTCTAACAATTCATGTAGTTGGGTCTTGTAACGACCGAGAAATTCGGATCTTATTGTAAAATAATTTTATTAAATTAAATAATAATAAAATCATATTCCATGTGTTATCAAGATGGTTGTCATTGTATAACCTATTGATGTTAGAATGTCATAGTATTTAAGCTACGTGGATGAATTAAAGTGTTTGAATTTCTAAGACGAAAATAAAAGTTTTTCGAGAAATTTTCCGAAAAACACTATTCATCGGTATTTGCTCGGGATATAATTTTGAGTTTCCGAGAAATACGTAATGATGGAATAACAAGGTAAGATGGATTATGTAATAAAAATCTAGTTATAGAAAAAGTAATAATTCGCTTGTGGACTTAATTTTGTAAACTTTAAGTAAAGCGAAGTGGTAAGGAATAAGTAATAATTGTATGATACTTGGTATTGTACGAAGAAATGAAAGCGAGTATAATATGAAGTATTATACAAGTTTGTATGAAGGATGAAATACCGTATATAAATTCTATATGAATTAGAATACAAGAATAATGCATCAACTATATTTGTATGTATTATGGAATGTTAATGGACTTGGATGATTGGTTAATAATTAATATAAGTCCAAGTGAATTAAAGAGAGAAGCCCAACTATTAATTAATGAACCAACTAGTGGTTATTAATGCAAAGCCCAAAGAGTGAATTAATACAAGCCCAAGCTAGAATCCATGGGTTGTATGACCCATGGGGCAAACCATATTGATATGATTATTGTGGTGACCAAGTAAGTGTGATGACCAAGGCTTAGGAGTAATGACCAAGACTTTGAAGTAATGGCCAAGTATGAGATAAGAGAGTGGTTAGCAAGTAATGAATAGTAAGGAGGTGGCTTAAGGAGGTGGGATGATTTAATGACCAACCTACCCTAACCTTGGAAAGTCTATAAATAGAAGAGCTTTGCTAGCCATTTAACAATTGTTCAAGCAATTAATCCAACATTTCTAAAGTCCTTAAGTGTTAGAGAGAATAAGATAGCAATAAGTCACTTCCATAAGCCAAGAAGAAGAAGAAGAAGCTATTTATCAAAGACTTCAAGAGTAAGACCTCTTCTCCAATTATCTTCTATCTCTACCATGATAGGATGATAAGAAAAGTTAGATTAAGTAACATGAATGAATAAGTAATGAACTTAAGCCAATTAAGTTGGTAATAAGTCATTTAAGCTAGAATTAGTTATAAACTTATGTGAAAATAATATGAACTTGTAAGAAGTTTATTAATAGAAATGATATGAATGTAAAAGAATTTATATGATCATATGTATCATGTATACCTAAGTTAAGTCATATGTTAAGAACATATAAGAAATGATGTTTAAGAAACTTTAATTGTCATAAGTCATTAACAATGAAATCTTAAGTAGTTTATAGTTGATAAGTTATAAACTTATGAAGAATAAGTCAAAATCCAACAATGAATCTAAGTTGTTGTATTAAGTATGTTAAAATGTTCACATGATGAATGAAGTTCATTTGTAATGTTGAACAAATCATAAGAATGAAGAATTGCTGGAATATACATGATTGGACGATAATCGTCGAATTCGTAAAATTCTCGGAATGGAAGTCAAATTTTGTGTTTGAACTCGGAACCATTGTTTTCCAATGGAGGCAAGTCATATTTGGCATTTAAGAGTTGCGAACTCGAAAATGACCGGATTCCGACTTAGAACGAAGAAACGAGCGTTGAACGTTCACGAACGTTTATCGTTTTTGTTAAAAATGAACAAATAGGTGAATTTTTAGCAAACGAAGTCAAATAGATAAAATTCTTGAATGATCATATAGATTACATAATTTGTGAACCGTAGGCTTTTGAATGAGCTAATTCAAAATTATAACGAAGAAGTTATGCGTCCGGGAAGTTCACAAAATTCACAAAATGAATTTAGTATCTGGTGCACAGAGTTGGCGCTGCGGCGCCAACCCTAGGCAAAAAGACCCGTGGCGCAGCGCGGAACAGTAACCGAGCACACTGCAAGAGTTCACCACAGCGCGAACTATAGTACATATTGTGGCGCCGCAGCGCCATGTACAGTACCAAAATCCTCTGAAGAGTGGCGTCGCAGCGCGGCCCATTAAATAAGGACTCGCGCCGCAGCGCCAAGTCCAGGACAGTCATACATTAAGAGCTCGCGCCGCAGCGCGAGATGTAAGCATAGAGCTGGCGCCGCAGCGCCAGTCTCAGAACAAAGATAGTAATGAAGGTTATTAAGTACAAAGAAAATAAAATGAAGTAAACACAACTTAAGGAATGTAATGTAACATTGTTAAACCTTAAAGATGTTGTATAAATGTTGAGATAACCTAGTCAAATATAATGCAAGCATAATGATAATTCGGAACGAATAGTAACTGAATCTAATATATAATTAGATTAAAATAAAGGGTATGATATAGTCATATACATACTTGATTATATGTGACCTAATCTAAGGCATTATGTGATCATGTATTGTAGAGACTTGAACGACTTGAACATAAAGTTAATTTACCATAGCAGATGCTAAAGGCAAGTATTCTAACTCTTGTCTCAGTTCAATCTGAACAAATTTTTGAGATTCATGTATTCTTTCGCATGAATTGAAGTATGTTGAAGTTGAATCCAATTCCTTTGGCTAGACTTGATGTATTGATAATCTATTCCTATATTATCAAATGTTGCTATCTTTTGTCAATTACTTGTTATGGTTTTCAAAACAAGACTGAAATGTTAAACAAATGTTTTGTCGGTAAAACGACAGGCACGTGAGGTTGCCAAATGCTTAAAAATACATACGTTTAATGGATATAGTGTTGATCAACATAGAGTACAATAGGCTGATCACCTAGAAGTGCTCGTAAGTAATATCGAGCTTACGGACTTACTTCCGGGTTATCCTTTTTCAATAAAGAATGAATACTAGAGGTCTCTGACCGGAGTGAATGTTTTACTAATTACTTTTGTTATTGTAAAACATTTTAAAAGAAAAGATGAAGTGCTACTTTGAATTATCAATAGTACTTCATAACTAATTTTCTGTTATCGAAGATATACGATTTGTATGTGTCAAGCATGTTGTTATTAAATTGTTATACTTGCTGAGCTATTTATGCTCACTCTTACTTGAACCATATGAATGCAGCTAAGACTGAACGTCCCGAAGGATCGAAAAAGGATAAGGGAAAAGCTAAGGCAGATTACTAAACTGTCTTGTAATAGTACAGGTCTATTGTTGTAATTTAATTGATATTATGACAAAGAACCTTTGTAACGGGTATAGAACTTGGGAAATGTAAATATTACTTTAAATATATAGAAGTTATATTCGTTCTTTGAGACTTTTTAATTGAATAAATGTATGAATGTTGTACAGTATAGCACCATCTTTCGGGTTGGAAGATACCCGGATTTGGGGGTTCTACAGGTCTTTAACTCCTGAAGTTCAATAGGATCCATTCGATATGGGGCTTTGGAAATAGGTTTTGTACCAGGTTCAAGGTCGATACAAAATTCAATTACACGCTCTGGGGGTAGGCCAAGAAGTTCTTCATGGAATACGTCAGGAAATTCATTAACAATAGAAATATCATTCAAAACTGACATATTTTTTTTAGATCCGTGACATGAGCTAAGAAAGCCTGACATCCATTTTTCAATAAACGAATAGCTTTATGGCTTGAGATGACAGTGACTGATTTTAATGGTTTGGTGGCTTGAATTCGCATAACAGATTGGTTAGGAATATGAAAGCTAACAATTTTACGAAAATAATCATTTTTTGCAAGATGAGTAGTTAACCAATCAATCCCTCGAATTACGTCAAATGCAAGTATTTTCAAAGAAATAAGATCAACAGGTAATGTGTGGGTACCAACTTGAACCAAACAAGACTTATAAATCGTGGATGTAATGAAGGTTTCTCTCAACGGAGTTTCAACAGATAAGTCAAAGTCTTATTTCTCCGGAGTCAAATTTAAATGTTGAGCGCAAGTAGGAGAAATAAAATAATGGGTAGAACCGGTATCAAATAAGGTATAGACTTCGCTAGAGTTTATGATAAGCTTACCCGTGAAGACCTCATTCAGGTTCCTTGCTTTCTGGGACTATTGGCTTTAACTTTTTTGGGACGGTCTTTGGTGCCTCCATCCTGGCTGAACTTGTCTTTGGTGAACGACAAAATCGAGCTAAGTGACCTTCTCTTCCACAATTATAACATACTTTGGATGGCTTCTCGCAGTTTGGACTGACGTGTCCCTCCCCTCCGTATTTGAAGCATATGATAGGTGGTCATTCTCCTTCCTTAACAACGGGTGCTGGTGCTGACGTCCTTTCATCATTGTTGAATCTCCTTTTCTTAAAATGTCCATTTTTACTATTTTGGCCATGATTACCACCAAAGTGGTTACCATTTCTGGCATGTTAATTCCCTCCACGCTTGTTGTCACCGTTTCGATGACTGTTACCACTAGTATTTTCATGCTGCCGGCTGTTTTCCCTTGGTTGCGTTGACTCGTTACCGCGCTCCAATAACTGAGCCCTATTTACAACATCTGAGTACAAACACAGTTTATGAGAAATAATATAAGACCCCAAATAATTAATAAATGAAATTTAATTTCCTCTAATTATTATTTTGAATAGTAAGGGTTGATTTGATTAATGTGGATAATTATGGGTAAAATACGCGAATATTTCAAAATAAGCAAGTGGTTATAAAATATTCATTGTTGTCGGGGAATATTCGTTTGGTCGTGGAATATTCGTACTGTCGGGGAATATTCGTACGACGGCGCAGCCATGAGTGGGCCCCATAACGAAAAGTGATTGGAGGAAGAAAACGACAAATATAAGTTGTTTAAAAATAACGGTGTAGTTGTTACCGTTTACACTGTTGGAATACCCGGTGGTTAAAACACGGTAATACGCGTTGTTGCACTAGTATTGCACCAATTATTGACTCTTACGTAAGAAGGCACTACTCAATAGTGGTTACAGTAATTATTGTTCAGTATTTTATTTTATTGGTTCAATAATTGTTGCGTTGATATTTTATATTGTTGTTGTTTCAATAATTGTCATTACACAGTATTTTTCATTATCGAAGCAATAATTTAGATTATCTGAATAATATTATTAGATAACATTATTAGCAATGTCAAGAAAGTTCTGTCTAAGGAGATGTTTGGTCACCTAATTGCGCGTCAGTAAGGAGAAATTCTTATTGGAAAGCCCCCTCTTTCCTGGGAGCTGCCTGGTTGTCAATATTGTGATTCTGTAATATTATTTGTGAATAATTAATTATTGATTCATATGATAAGGAAAATATTAATTTTATGTGGATATAGATGGAGAAAATTTTTAATGTGACAATTGTTGAAAATTTAAATTTTATCTTTTTCTGATAAAATAATTCATTTAAATATATATTATTATATTTTAATAATATAATAATGGTGATATTTTTACAACGAATGTGGGATATATGAGTATACGAGGAGGAAGAGTATTTTTGTTGCAATAAATGTTTAAAACATGTTAAACATGTCGGTGGACCCCATTTCTTGACTGAAATTTGATTATAGCATGTAAAATCGCTCGTTTGTGAATTTTGGTCAATTTCTGTTTGGAATTTTGAAAAACATTCTTCTGTAAAGTTGTAGAGAATTGAATTTCCTATAAAAACTCGCAAGATTCAATTATTTTGACAAAAGGGCTATTTATTATAAATTATTGAAGTTCCTAAGCTCCGAAATAATTGATTTTTGGAAGTTTAAATTATTTTAAATTAGAAAAACGTTTTTTGTGCAAGTCTTGTGAGGTGGGCTATTTGGTGGCTGAGATTTTGAAGCTAAATACATGTGCGTATAAGGATTTTTAAAAAAAAATAATAATATTTAATAAATTTTCTGTTTTGGTGTTCTAAGCATTTTTCTATAAATAGGGTGCTTAGGTTAGAATTGAAAATCACATCAGAAACTGAAGTTTTCTCTCTCTATATTATCGAGCGTATTCTTGTGAGTATTTTGAGTCTACTTTGAGTATTGCTATACGGTGCAAGTTCAAGTCATAGCCTATATCCGGTGTTTCAGCTAGAAGTATAAATCTTTCGAGGTAAGGGATATTATTTTTTTCGTAATGATATTATTTCTTCAATATCATTATGCCAAAATATTGATCTAAAGTTTTTTTTATCAAATTTGGAACTTTTGGTGTTGGAGTTACTATTCACGTATACGGCACTATTCATCGAAAAATGAAAATATTCCCTTTTCGTCTAAAATATCTATTGTGGATACTAGCTTTGATCGTATCCATGTTTTGATCATTCTTGAATTTTACACCACTATGAAAATTTTTGAGGTATTTTTGAACATGGGTAAAACAAAGTACGAATCCTTAATCCTTAATCTTTGTCATTTTGTTTCACTGGATTCGGTTCTTTAAAAATATTTTTCATCATCCTCAGTCTTAAATGATGATATTACTGAATATCTTTGGCCTGTAGTGCAAAGATGAATGATTTCTGATGAATATCTTTGGCCCCTAGTGCAAAGATGAACAAGTGTTTAGATGAACATGACCAACAGATGAATATCCTTGGCCTGTAGTGCAAGGATGAATATATGATTCAAGATGTGCATTGATTGATGTTACAGGGATAAAAATACTGTTAATGGACTGTTAAATTCATAGACATTAGTAGATTTTATCCTCTACGTAACTCTTCTATGAATTAATATTTTTCGCTGCGAATATTGATTTTAAAACTTGTTGTCTATTGTATTCTATTAGATTTTTCTCTGTTGAAGACTAACGATAATTTGTTGTATATTATCTTAGTCATAATATTCTTTACTGGGCTAGTTGAGCTCACCCTTTTTCCTTTTTGTTCCATTTTTCTTCTCAAGAGGCGAGAATATAGCGAGTACGAGTCGGGGTATGGAATGAAGGTTCTAGGGAGAGTTGTTTAGTAGTCCTCACCATTTTTGTAAAATAATGTATCAATAATTATGATGGGGATTTATTTGTATGTGGATATTGTCTAGATGGCAATATCTGTATTTAAACTCATAGTTTACATGTTGTAATAATAAAGTTGTAGTTGTTTCTGAACCATGTATTGACAACTCAAAATGGGTGATGTATACCTATTTTGGGGGTGTCACAGTTGGTATAAGAGCTTAGGGATATGATCTCTGGCGGAGATCGGGGAATAGAACTAGGAGGGGAGAGACGAGTAAATCCTTCGCTAGTGTGTTCTACCTAAGCTTATTTGTTAGTTGGTCAGTATATAGGGATATTATGTGATATGTGATTTGCTTAATTAACCCTTGTTTTATGGCAGTATTTAAGAATGACAACCGAGAATGTTAACAGTGGAGTTAATGAGACCGTGGAGATGCCTGTACTTACCAATGAGGAGAACGTGCAACAGGCTGGCAATGTTCCTCCTGTGAATAACACCACTGATCAGACGATGAATGACGCAATGTTTAGAAGCTTTTTGCAGTTCATGCAAAATCAGACGAGGGAGACTCGCGTTCAAAATACAGGATGAAATGATAGCAATTCACGAGTTGTCACAACCAAGCAGTTCAAAGAGTTGGGACCACCAGAATTTAAGGGAAAGCCAGATCCGATCATGGCGGAAACATGGGTCAAGCAAATTACCAAGATATTCGATGTCTTGGGATGCACGGAGGAACAAAAGGTTCCATTCGCCACCTTTATGTTCGGTGGCGAGGCAGACTACTGGTGGGAGTCTGTGAAGCGTACCCATCCAGCCGCACTCAGCATGTCTTGGGAGACGTTTCAGAAACTATTTAATGACAAATACTTTCCTGAAAGTGTTCGTCATATGAAGGAAGTGGAGTTCATCAGATTAGAACAAAATAACATGACGGTGTCTCAGTATGAGGCAAAGTTTGTAGAGTTATCCAGGTTTGCACCTCATTTGGTGGAGAATGAGGAACGTATGACGCGGATGTTTCTGAGAGGTTTGAAACCCGGCATACGACAATATCTCATTTCTCATAAATTTTCTCTCTATTTAGATGTTGTAAACAGGGCTCAATTATTAGAGCGAGATAACGAGTACGGACAACCGAGGTACCACAATCAGGATCATACCAGAGATAGCAGTCAATAAAACAACGATAACCAGTGGAGAAAGAAAAAGACGGACAAAAATGGTAACCACTCTGGTGGTAATTATAGCCACGAAAATAGAAGAAGCGAGTTAGGAGGAGATTTTAAAAAGAGGAGATTCAACAACGACAATGTGAAAATGGCAGCACCAGCAGCAACTGGTTCCAAGGGAGGGGAACGACCACCGGTCGTATGCTACAAATGCGAAAAAGAGGGACATATCAGTCCAAACTGCCCACAACAGTTCAAGGTATGCTATAATTATGGAAAGGAAGGACATATCGCTGGAGATTGTACAGTAGCGAAACCAATTCCAGCGGGGACGATGACTCAAAAGACTGTCCCAGAAAAGTCAAAATCAACGGTTCCTGGAAGAGCGTTTGTTGTGACTGGTCAAAATGCGAGGAACCCAGACGAGGTGATCACGGGTAAGCTATTTATAAATTCTTGCGAAGTTTATACCTTACTTGATACCGGTGCTACCCATTCATTTATCTCTCCTGCTTGTGCTCAACGTTTAAACTTGACTCCGGAGAAATTAGACTTTGACCTATCTGTGGAGACTCCGTTAGGAGAAACATTCATCACATCCACTGTTTATAAATCTTGTTTGATTCAAGTTGGCACTATCACCTTACCTGTTGACCTTATCTCTTTAAAGATATTTGCTTTTGATGTGATTTTAGGGATTGATTGGTTAACTACTCATCGTGCCAAAATTGATTGTTTTCATAAGGTTGTTAGTTTTCATATTCCTAATCAACCTATTGTTCGAATTCAGGCAACTAAACCATTAAAATCAATCACTGTCATATCTAATCATAAAGCTATTCGTTTATTGAAAAACGAATGTCAAGCTTTCTTAGCTCATGTTATGGATTTGAATAAAGACACGTCAAATTTGAATAATATTCCTATTGTTATTGACTTTCCTGAAGTATTTCCTGAAGAACTTCCCGGTCTACCCCCAGAACGTAAAGTTGAATTCTTTATTGATCTTGAACCTGGTACAAAGTCCATTTCTAAGACCCCATATGGAATGGCTCCTATTGAACTTCAGGAGTTAAAGGTCCAACTACAGGAATTGTTGGACATCGGTTTCATTCGTCCTAGTACATCTCCATGGGGTGTTCCTGTTTTATTCGTAAAGAAGAAAGACAGGAGTATGCGACTTTGTATTGACTATCGGGAATTGAACCATGTCACCATCAAGAATAGGTATCCTCTACCTCGTATTGATGACTTGTTTGACCAGTTGCAAGAAGCACAATTCTTTTCAAAAATTGATCTTCGTTCTGGATATCATCAGCTGAAAATTAGAGCTGAGGATATTCCAAAGACTGCCTTCAGAACTCGGTATGGGCATTATGAATTCTTAGTTATGTCTTTCGGATTGACTAATGCTCCTGCGGCTTTCATGGATATGATGAACTGAGTATTCAAGGATTATTTGGATCAGTTCGTTGTTGTCTTTATTGATGACATCCTTATATATTCCAAAAGCCGTGAAGATCATGAGCACCATTTGAAGCTGGTACTCCAAAGACTTCGTGAAAACAAGTTATATGCTAAGTTGAAGAAATGCGAGTTCTGGCTTGAGGAAGTAGCATTCCTTGGGCACGTGGTGTCAAAACATGGAGTATCTGTGGACCCGACGAAGATTGAAGCAATACAAAGTTGGGAGCAACCGAAAACGGTGAATGAAGTACGTAGTTTTTTGGGCTTAGCTGGTTATTATCGGAGATTCGTGGAAGGGTTTTCTCGAATCGCTACTCCGTTAACTCATCTAACTCGGAAGGATACAAAATTCATTTGGAGCGAGGAATGCGAGAAGAGTTTCCAAGAGCTTAAAAGGAGACTTATTTCGGCACCTGTTCTAACAATACCATCTGGTTCAGATGGATTTGTTATCTACAGCGATGCTTCGGGCAAAGGGTTAGGATGTGTTCTCATGCAACATGGGAAAGTCATAGCCTATGCCTCGCGACAACTTAAAGAATATGAGAGGAATTATCCTACTCATGATCTAGAATTGGCAGCAGTCGTTTTCGCGCTAAAGATCTGGAGGCACTATCTATACGGGGAGAAAGTGGAGATATATTCATATCATAAAAGTCTCAAATATTTCTTCACTAAAAAAGAACTCAACATGTGGCAGCGACATTGGATCGAGCTATTAAAAGACTATGACCACACTATTCAATACCATCCTGGAAAAGCAAACGTGGTAGGTGACGCGTTGAGTAGAAGATCATATGCAGGAACAAGTGCGATGATGTCAAGTATTCGCATAGAGCCAACTTTAATAGAAAAAGTTAAGGTTGCTCAAGCCACCGACCTGGAGCTGATGATTATGAAGAAAAAGTATAAGAAGGTGCTATTCCGGAAGCGAGAATCGATGAAGAAGGAATACTTCGAGTCCACTCCAGACTTTGTGTTCCTAACAACTCTGATTTGAAGTACAAGATCATGATGGAGGCACACAATACACCGTTTGCAATTCATCCTGGAAGTACTAAAATGTATCGTGATCTTTGACATACATTTTGGTGGAACAATATGAAGAGAGAGATTGCAAAGTTTATCTCAACGTGTTTAACTTGTTAACGTGTAAAGGCGGAGCACCAAGTGCCAAAGGTTCCATTGCAACCACTTGAGATTCCGAAATGGAAGTGGGAACACATTACTATGGATTTTGTTACGGGTCTTCCTACGGTTTCTCAAGGCATCAATGCTATTTGGGTTATTGTTGATAGATTAACCAAGTCTGCTCATTTCTTGCAGATACGGGAGACTTATTCCCTTGAACGTCTTGCTCAAATGTACGTAAATGAGATTGTGAGATTGCATGGCATGCCAGTATCTATAGTTTCGGATCGTGACCCAAGATTCACTTCAAGATTTTGGGTTAGCTTGCAAAAAGCTATGGGAACGGATTTACGATTCAGTTCGGCATACCATCCTCAAACGGACGGACAATCAGAGAGGACTATTCAAACTCTTGAAGATCTATTAAGACTCTGTGTCCTAGACTTCAAGGGCAGTTGGGATAAATATTTACCATTGGTGGAATTCTCCTACAACAACAGTTATCAGGCAAGTATAGGTGTGGCTCCATTTGAAGCATTGTATGGACGAAAGTGTCGCTCTCCAGTATGTTGGGACGAGGTGGGTGAAGCAACATTGTTGGGACCCGAGTTAGTACGTATGACTACCGAAAAGATCCAAATAATTCGACAACGTATACAAACGGCACAAGATCGACAAAAGAGTTATGCGGATCTTCATCGAAAGGACGTGGAATTTAGTATAGGGGATCATGTATTATTGCGAGTTGCTCCATGGAAGGGAGTTACAAGATTTGGGAAGAGAGGAAAGCTCAATCCACGATTTATTGGTCCATTTCAAATTCTTGACCGAGTAGGAAATGTAGCCTATAGACTCGCGTTACCTCCGAGTATGTCTCATGTTCATAATGTGTTTCAAATATCTGTACTTCGTAAATATGTGAAAGACCCGAACCACGTTATTGAGTTAGAACCGGACGAGATAGCCGAAGACTTAACGTATGAGGAGGTACCTGTCAAGATCTTGGTTAGGAAGGAGCATATCCTACGCACAAAGGTTATACCACAGGTTAAAGTTTTGTGGAGGAATCATGCTATAGAGGAAATGACCTGGGAATTAGAAAAAGAAATGAAAGCGAGGTATCCTCATCTTTTCAAAACACCAGGTACGTACGTCAATTTCGAGAACGAAATTTCATAAGGAGGGGAGGTTGTAAGACCCCAAATAATTAATAAATGAAATTTAATTTCCTCTAATTATTATTTTGAATAGTAAGGATTGATTTGATTAGTGTGGATAGTTATGGGTAAAATATGCGAATATTTCAAAATAAGCAAGTGGTTATAAAATATTCATTGTTGTCGGAGAATATTCGTTTGGTCGTGGAATATTCGTACTATCGGGGAATATTCGTACGACGGCGCAGCCATGTGCGGGCTCTATAACGGAAAGTGATTGGAGGAAGAAAACGACAAATATAAGTTGTTTAAAAATAATGGCGTAGTTGTTATCGTTTACACTGTTGGAATACCCGGTGGTTAAAACACGGTAATACGCGTTGTTGCACAGTAGCACACGGTATTGCACCAATTATTGACTCTTACGTAAGAAGGCACTACTCAATAATGGTTACAGTAATTATTATTCAATATTTTATTTTATTGGTTCAATAATTATTGCGTTGATATTTTATATTGCTGTTGTTTCAATAATTGTCATTACACAGTATTTTTCATTATCGCAGCAATAAATCATATTATCTGAATAATATTATTAGATAACATTATTGGCAATGTCTAGAAAGTTATGTCTAAGGAGAGGTTTGGTCACCTAATTGCGCGCCAGTAAGGAGAAATTCTTATTGGAAAGCCCCATCTTTCCTGGGAACTGCCTGGTTGTCAATATTGTGATTCTGTAATATTATTTGTGAATAATTAATTATTGATTCATATTATGAGGAAAATATTGATTTTATGTGGATATAGATGGAGAAAATTTTTAATGTGACAATTGTTGAAAATTTAAATTTTATCTTTTTCTGATAAAATAATTCATTTAAATATATATTATTATATTTTAATAATATAATAATGGTGATATTTTTATAACGAATGTGGGATATATGAGTATACGAGGAGGAATAGTATTTTTGTTGCAATAAATGTTTAAAACATGTTAAACATGTCGGTGGACCCCATTTCTTGACTGAAATTTGATTATAGCATGTAAAAAAGCTCGTTTGTGGATTTTGGTCAATTTCTGTTTGGAATTTTGAAAAACTTTCTTCTGCAAAGTTGTAGAGAATTGAATTTTCTATAAAAACTGGCGAGATTCAATTTTTTTGACAAAAGGGCTATTTATTATAAATTATTGAAGTTCTGAAGCTCCGAAATAATTGATTTTTGGAAGTTTAAATTATTTTAAATTAGAAAAATGTTTTTTGTGCAAGTCTTATGAGGTGGGCTATTTGGTGGCTGAGATTTTGAAGCTAAATACATGTGCGTATGAGGATTTTGAAAAAAAATTAATAATATTTAATAAATTTTCTGTTTTGGTGTTCTAAGCATTTTCCTATAAATAGGTTGCTTAGGTTAGAATTGAAAATCACACCAGAAACTGAAGTTTTCTCTCTCTATATTATCGAGCATATTTTTGTGAGTATTTTGAGTATACTTTGAGTATTGCTATACGGTGCAAGTTCAAGTCATAGCCTATATCCGGTGTTTCAGCTAGAAGTATAAATCTTTCGAGGTAAGGGATATTATTTTTTTTCGTAATGATATTATTTCTTCAATATCATTATGCCAAAATATTGATCTGAAGTTTTTTATCAAATTTGGAACTTTTGGTGTTGGAGTTACTATTCACGTATACGGCACTATTCACGTATACGGCACTATTCATCGAAAAATGAAAATATTCCCTTTTCGTCTAAAATATCTATTGTGGATACTAGCTTTGATTGTATCCATGTTTTGATCATTCTTGAATTTTACACCACTATGAAAATTTTTGAGGTATTTTTGAACATGGGTAAAACAAAGTACGAATCCTTAATCCTTAATCTTTGTCATTTTGTTTCACTGGATTCGGTTCTTTAAAAATATTTTTCATCATCCTCAGTCTTAAATGATGATATTACTGAATATCTTTGGCCTGTAGTGCAAAGATGAATGATTTCTGATGAATATCTTTGGCCCCTAGTGCAAAGATGAACAGGTGTTTAGATGAACATGACCAACAGATGAATATCCTTGGCCTGTAGTGCAAGGATGAATATATGATTCAAGATGTGCATTGATTGATGTTACAGGGATAAAAATACTGTTAATGGACTGTTAAATTCATAGACATTAGTAGATTTCATCCTCTACGTAACTCTTCTATGAATTAATATTTTTCGCTGCGAATATTGATTTTAAAACTTGTTGTCTATTGTATTCTATTAGATTTTTCTCTGTTGAAGACTAACGATAATTTGTTGTATATTATCTTAGTCATAATATTCTTTACTGGGCTAGTTGAGCTCACCCTTTTTCCTTTTTGTTCCATTTTTCTTCTCAGGAGGCGAGAATATAGCGAATACGAGTCGGGGTATGGAATGAAGGTTCTAGGGAGAGTTGTTTAGTAGTCCTCGCCATTTTTGTAAAATAATGTATCAATAATTATGATGGGGATTTATTTGTATGTGGATATTATCTAGATGGCAATATCTGTATTTAAACTCATAGTTTACATGTTGTAATAATAAAGTTGTAATTGTTTCTGAACCATGTATTGACAACTCAAAATGGGTGATGTATACCTATTTTGGGGGTGTCACAAATAAGATATTGACGTATCTCCGGTTTCAAACCTCTTAAAAATAGTCGCGTCATTCGCTCCTCATTATCGACCAAATGGGATGCAAACCGGGATAACTCCGCAAATTTAGCCTCGTATTGCGACACGGTCATATTGTTTTGTTCTAATTTGATAAACTCCACTTCTTTCATATGACGAATACTCTCGGGAAGGTACTTGTCATTGAATAACTCTTGGAACTTCTCCCAAGACATCTTGAGTGCGTCAGGCTGGGTATGTTTTATAGATTCCCACCAGTAATCTGCCTCTTCACGCAACATGAAGGTGGCGAAGGAAACTTTTTGCTCCTCGGAGCATCGCAAGATATCAAATATTTTGGTGATCTGCTTTATCCATGCTTCCGCCTAAAGTGGTTTTGGCTCTCCAATAAACTCCGGTGGTCCCAGCTTCTTTAACTGTTTAGCGGTGACCGTCCGAGAGTTTCCAGTGTTTCCACCTTCATTTCGGACAAAAGCCTTTCTCGCCTGATGTTGCATGAATTTCATAAAGCCTCTGAACAATCCATCATTCATTATTTGGTCCGTGTTGTTGTTTGTATGAGGATTGTCGCCTTCCTAATGCACATTATCCTGATTATTGATATGTGGAGACTCAACGGTCTCTTGTGCTCCATTGTTATTTTCAACATTCTCGGATGTTATTTTCAGATACTGCCACAAAACAAGGGTTAGTTGACATGTAACATATTATCTCTAAACTCTGACCAACCAATTTAAATACAAAATAAATTTAAGTAGGTCATACTAGCGAAGGAATTCCCCGTCTCTCCCCTCCTAGTTCTAGTCTCACATCTTAGTTAGGGATCATATCCCTAAGCTTTGCATAGACATGTTATTCCAACAGAATACTAAATAACGGAATCAGGTCCGGCGTAAAACGCACAGACAAGATATTCTAATAGAATAATAATAAAGACGGAACCAGTTCCGGCGTAAAATGCACAGATACGATATTCCAACAGAATAATAAAGACAGAATCAGGTCCGGCGTAAAACGCACAGACATGATATTCCAACAGAATAATAAAGACGGAATAATAGAAGAATGTCACCAAGTATAGGGTAGCTCGCGTATACAGGTTATTCCAACAGAATAATAAAGAATGGAATAATATAAGTTCTCTTCATGAATACAAAAGAATAACACCCCTTACGAGTACAACAAATAATATTTCCTACCTTAAGAAGAAGAGTACTGGATATATAAGTAGTGAAGTAGCAGAATACTTTCTTCTTTCTCTCTATAGTTTATCTCTCTAGAGTTTCAGTGAATTCGTAAGAAATAATGAAGGAATGAGCTTCTATTTATAGAAAAAATGGACTGCATAGTAACTAACTCATGAACGGTCCAGATTGATTTACTTTAATCTGACGGTCCATATTTAAAGCAAAATCTTTTAAATAAAATATAATATATTCTATTTATAATCTAATAAAACAAATAACTTTATAAAAAATTTTACTATACAAACACTATGCAGGCACTATGCAAACACTATGCATAATAAAATATAATATATTCTAATTATTGTCTAATAAAATAGATAAATTTATAAAAGTATTCTGTTTTATATAAAAAGATTTTACTATGCAACACTATGCATAATAGAATATAATATATTCTATTTATAGAATAACTTTATAAAAGTATTCTGTTTTATATAAAAAGATTTTCTGTATTATTACATTAATAATACCAACAAAACTGAGTGACTTATCACGTAATTATCAATAATTAATACCGTGTGCTACTATGCAACCACGCGTATTATTGTACTTTTAACACCGGGTGTTTCAACAGTTAACGGTAAAACTTTCGCCGTTATTTTCATAAAGTATTTTTGTCGTTTTCTCAATCCGACAATAATTCCGTTGTGGGGTCCACCAATGATTGTGTTATTGTACGAATATTCCCTGTTAAAATGAATATCCCCGACCAATCGAATATTATATAACAACTTGGGTACTTTGTAAAATTTATAAATATTACCCACAATTATAATATTATATCAATTTCACTCTATAATATTCAAAAATAATATTTATAGAAAATTTATCTTTCTATTAAGCCTTTGTGGCGAGAAAGAACTTTTAATTCACATTATTATAAATATGAATTGTGAATTTAACTAACATCTTTTGTGGTTCAGGTGAAGACAAGTGATGAAAGTTCTATTTGTCTTGCGTATAACAAAGAACTGTTGATGAGTATTACAGGAATAAAATATCAACGATGGACTTTTAATCTAGATGAGATATTAGACATTATGTTCTACTTGACTCTTTTATTGGATTGCTTGTTCCGCTATTGTTAAACTTGAGGTTTGTTATATTGTATCAATTTAACACTGTTGAAGGCTAATGATAATTTATCCTGCATTATCTTAGTCATAATATTTCTTACTGGGCTAGTTGAGCTCATCCTTTTGCTTTCATTGTTCTCTTCAAGAAATAAAAACGCAGCAGGGACTAGTCGGGGGAAACAGAGTGATTGTCCTAGATGGTGCATTAGTAGTCCTCACTATTCTGTGAAATAATGTGATAATAAATGTAATGAGGACTCCTTTTGAGTTTTTATACTCTCTAGTAGACAATATTTGTATTAAAACTCACATCATATGTTTTGTCGTATTGTATACGACAGTTGTATTATTAAGTTGTATTTGAATTCAGTACCTTGTATCTGGCGACCCAAGATGGGTGATGTATACTTATTTTGGGGGCGCCACAATTTTGTTTAATTATCATACTACGTCATTTTGACGAACGGTTGCGCGCCAACTGTGAGACCCCAGATTTTATGAATAAATATTTAATTTTCTCGAAATAATTTTTTTGAATATTATGGTGTGGATTTGATATAATATTATAGTTGTGGATAGTATTTATAAATTTTGTAAAGTACGCAAGTTATTATATAATATTCGATTGGTCGGGGAATATTCGTACAACGGCACAATCATTGGTGGACTCCCACAACGGAATTATTATCGGATTGAGAAAACGACAAAAAATACTTTATAAAAATAACGGCGGAAGTTTTACCGTTAACTATTGAAACACCCGGTGTTAAAAGTACAGTAATACGCGTGGTTGCATAGTAGCACACGGTATTGATTATTGATGCTTACGTGAGAAGTCACCCAGTTATACTCAATTATTGCTACAGTAATTAATGCATCATATCTATCATATTATTGATTCAATTATTGTCACAGTATCATCTGCATAAAATGTTTTTTATTAAATCAATACTTGAGACGACAAAGTTATTGCTACAGTTATTCTTTTAAGGAATTTTCTCAACTTCGGGAACAGCGAACGCCAGAGTTCCTCTACATTAATGCCCTAATTTTTGGATTTTGTTTACACTCGTCGTTAACCTACCTGACCTGAGATTTGGATATGGACAGATCAAGATCTAAGAGGTACTACTACGACCACTACGATCCCGAACCCCTACCCAGGACCAAACAACGCTACAATAAGAACAACGGCGGCCATTTCGCCGCCCCTCACCACCGCCATGCCGCCGTAGCCGGATGCGGTGGCGGCCGTAAACTCCAAGAACCTTATGGTGATACCCGGAGGCGGGATCCAGAAGGACTAATGCCCTCATTTTCACCTGCTCAGGAGGCTCTGTTTTTGATACATGAGAGGATAGTGATGCTGTTCCTGGTGGGTAGTTCGGAGGAGAGGAGGAAGACGAGTATGGGCCGCGTGGTATGCATCTAACGGTTGGGGCAGCTGGACGGCATGCGCCTAACACATATATACACTGCGCCCTCCTGAAACCCTAATCTCAACATTTCTAAAACATCTAATCTCAACATTTCTAAAACCCTTGCTCAACATCTCACTCCAAATCCATCTCAGTCCAAATCAGGATCTAATGGGGCCATGTCGGAACCTGCGGGGCAGTGGACAACACAACAACCAGTTTTGGACCATCTCACACTGAATTGCTTGCTGAATTGCTGAATCTTGGCTGTTGATCCTTGCTGAATCTTGGCTGTCAGAGCAGGATAACCGTTTGAAAAAATAAAAATCATTGTTTACAGTTTTTTTAAAATATAAGAATCAAACCTTAATCCGTCAGGGGACAATTTATTTGACGGCCACAAGCGTTATTAAAAAACCAATTGTGAATCATTATTTTTATTTTTTTCTCTTTCGATTTTAAGTAAGCGCTTTTGAACTTGGATCATTTCAAACGTCGACAAGATTCAACAATGATGATTGAATGGGGTGGTCCAAAGCCTTGTTGCAGCTGCCGCCCCCACTTGTTGCGTTATAATCTTTGTAAACAAATATAAATTATGAATCTCCTATTTGGCTGATTTGTTTATGCCCCTCGTAATCCTATATTTTCTGTTTACACCGGTTATAAAATTTATAACAAAGTAGCCAAAAAATATAAGAAAAAAAAATATGTAATAGCTATATCTTTTCTTAGTTGATGAAATACAACACAGTTTATATAATAACACTAGCCACCCCCGCCGATCTCACTGATTATTTTAAGCACCTATTCTTTAACCATCATGTGTTACTTTAAAATGTAAGTGTTTTTTTTTTGAAGGAAATGATATTTCGGCAAGCTTTTCTTATATCTCTGCAAGTAGGGCCCACTGCTTAACTAAATTAATATTGCTGGCAATGTAAAAGGATTGGTGTTCTAAATTTACCCCCACCATCTACAACGCCTTCCAAATACTTCATTCTCTCTCTCAAAGTTGCACGCCTGCACCTCTCTCACCCAATTCGATCTTTTCTCCACCAACAACACTATCTATACTCATTCTATAAAGAGAATTTATTCAAGGTTAAAGGTGAGATTAAGCCCAATTTTAAGCTCCCGAATTGAGTGTGATTTGAACTACTAACCGAATAACCAAAACACCAAACTTGCATGGACTCTTCTTTCTAGTACCTATTTTTATTAATTTATTTATGTTTCATGCCATTCTTTATTGAAGTTGATTCTAGCCATGAAAGACAATGCAAAGGACCTTTAGGATCTAACATGGAAGTGGATTAGTTTTTGATGCTTATAGTTAAGTGCGGATGTATGGATCTAATATTGGACAACCGCTTTTAGTGTCTGGAGGGTCATCTAGTGTCAAGCATATGGAACCTTGAGAAGAGGAGACTTCAGTCCGTCTTTAAAGAGGCCCATGATTCCTCCATTAATGTGTTGCACTTCTTTGGGAATGAGCCTGCGATAATGAGTGCATCTGTAGATAACTCTATAAAAGTAAGGTGAAATTTATGTTCATTTTTTAGTTTAACTTTGTAATGCGTTTATATTTATCGGAAGTCAATTAGATAGAACTGTCATAAGATTAAAATATGTTATCTTTAATTCCTTAAAGATAAAAGACATGTGAAAGTTCAACAGTGTCAGTTGGCAAATTGTCCATGCATGCTACAGTAGCCTACAGTAGCCCCGGTAGCCCTGGGCCAAGGCCGGCTCTGATGCTACTCTTAAGAGACTCATCCACCTGAAGCACACGATTTGACGAGACATGATGTTCCCGTCGAACTACTTCATAATCAT
This sequence comes from Panax japonicus, assembly GCA_020205505.1. Classification (NCBI taxonomy): domain Eukaryota; kingdom Viridiplantae; phylum Streptophyta; class Magnoliopsida; order Apiales; family Araliaceae; genus Panax; species Panax japonicus. Next base: position 76,481,977 of record CM035096.1, on the reverse strand, counting down.
ATCAGGCTATAGGTTAATAATCTATGTTACCTTTTAGGCTAGATTAGGTTGTTTGTCATGAATTTGAAATGATTTCAGCAGACAATTAATATTTTTGGATTCTCCTTTTTTCCTCTCCTCACTATGGTTTAGCTAAAGTAGCCTTGATGTAACGATAATATTTCTTGTGATCTCCATACCCAAATTCGCAGCATTTAGAATTTAGAACTAATGAATCACTTTGGGGTTTTTACTGGCTTAAACATTGTGTCTGGCATGATTTAATTGCTGCCAGAGTGGTGCGGGATAGTGTGGATGTCTATGGAGGTTAATAGGGACATTTTACGGATTGAGGTGTTAAGATTTGTATTCCTTGTTTTACGTTTTTCACCAAAATACTAAACTAACTAAAAACATCTTTCTCAATATCTTTTGTTTGTTTAAGAATAAAAAATAAAAAGCAATATAAGCATATGTTTAGTTTTTGATTCATCATTCCATTGCAGGCATAGAATTGTCCTTGCATCTATAAAAGGTTTTTTACTAGACAGCCAGTTTAGTCAGTTTTAATCACTTGAAATGATGCTTGAGCACATTTACTTTGATTGCTATTTTCTTTCAAAATTTGCTGTTTGCTGCTATTTCAACTAGTTGATGCAGGGGATGAGTTGCTAAGTCACAGAACTCACTATGTATCCAAATTCTACCACATTTCAACATAAAGTGCTTTGTTGACATCTAAATCGTTCCTTTTTCTTTCTTGTTTGGTTTTCCCTTTCTTTTGATGGCTGAAAATGTGGATTTTCAACACAACTGATGGGATCCTCATCTTCTACGATTTCAATGCGGGCACAGTGCTCCTTGCTTTGCATAAGGCATGGTGATTATTTATGAATCGTATTTGTGCTTGTGCAGTAACTTTTTCTTAATTAAGATCATAATTGATTATGTCCTTAATATTTCTCCTCCGGTCTGCAATCAAATGTTGTATAAGAATGGACGCCCATAGCCCCTTGTAATATGTTATCTTCTATGATAATTACACTGTTATGATTCTTATAAAGAAAATTACTTTTTGATGTATAATGTTTGACTCATTGACTTGGTGAATAGTAGCATTAATTTCTAGTTCATCTTAGCAGCCAGACGAGAATATCTCAACTGTTTTTTTTATATAAAAAAAATTTCATTTTTGCCTCCAAGTTTTGCTTCCCATTAAGAAATTACTAGTGCTTAACTGTATCTCCTAATCGGCAGGTTATCTGCTGGTCAGGATTGAGCATTTCGCTTCTCCGTTATCCAGGTTTATTGCCTCTCAAAATTGTATTATTAGACCTTTATTTCTCTGTGTTAGTTTTTGTTCAGTTCTATAGCCAAACTATTCTTGTCCTGATTCTTTTGTAAATATTTGTTTTATTCATCATTTTTTGTGATCAGGATCAACAAAGTAGACAACTATCTCAACATCATGTATCAAAAAGAGCTAAAAAGCTCAAGCTGAATGTATGAGGAGTTATGGATAACAGTTTCTATCTCATGTGTATGATTTTGTCGATCATTTCTTAAAGCATCACAATTTAGTTGGATATTGCTGCCTCTTTCTTGGCTTTTTAATATATTTTATTTTACCTCTAATTGAAATAGTTATTGGAATACTTCCAGTTATAAATCGATGACCCAAATCACCCAATGATTTTGGGATCATCAACTAGTTGGAGATGGTCCTCAACAATATAAATTCTATGACTTGTCTTGTTACTAGTGTCAAAAAGGAATAAAAAAGATCATAAGCGTGCCAACACTTTTTCAACATCAATGTTAATGGTTGAAAAATCTACTTCTTTTGCTTGCCAAAATGAGATATTATACGACTCCTACATCGACAGATCGACTCCTACATTTACAACTTTGGAAGGCCTTTTTTCTCGTTCCTTTATTTTCACTAAGACAAGTAATCTGATGCCTGGAAAGGTGGAAAGCTGAAAATTTTGTACTCTAGGATTTTAACCCTACTTGTTTTGTAATGCCTGATGCAGGCACGAGACCCCAGGGATTTGCGATTTTATGCCATGTCAAATGTCTTTCTATTAAGAAATGTTACGTATTAAAGAAAAAGATGCAGAAAAGGAAATATTGAACTTTCTTAAGACTGTGTTAACACTCATATTGAGATTAACAAACCCATACCTGAAGTTGTAACTTTCATTGATAACATTTTTACAGAATTCTTAATGATATCATTGTTTCATCTTATCCGTCACTAACTTCTTGCACATCACTGATTTCATATTGGTCACAGACTTCGTGTACACATTAACTAAGGTTGTATTAATGGTACACATGGTTTACTTGTCCTGTCAGTGTACATGTTGTTCATGATGAATCATGGAAGGAAGAGGAGAGGAGAACTGAAGGTAGCAAATCGGATTGTCAACTCTATTTTATTTCTTTCTCCCCTGGTCAGAACAGACTGGAACTGAAAGTTTGAAATTTTAAGCAAAGGATGTCTTTGTGCATGTGAACACCTAGTCATTCTGTTTAATATTTTATTTATGTGTAGTGGTACTTGTAAAATAATTCTCTGCAAGCCTGAATTACTTGTCTGTGTGGAGGATTCCCTTTTTATTTATTTTTTGAGTAGAGACAGTTGTGTTACCACCTAATTACTTTAAGTTCTCTTGGTTGTGAAAGAATTTGTCATTGTTTGTGACTTTAAGATTATATTAAGGTTTAATATAATCTTAAAGTCACATGAACATGCTTGTACCTCTTTTAAGTACATGAAAATGGTTCCCAATTAGTGTATATAATTTATTTATCTGTTATTGTTGAAAATTCAGTTTCTATCGATGAATTTCTTTATTGTGTTTTCTATTTAAATTTTAGGAAGAAGAGATAAAACTGAAGCCTGTTGTTGCATTCGATGCTGGTATGGTCATTCTCTGGAAGCTATTCTTGTTATAGATTTCTTGTCTTGGAATGCTGACGGATAGCATTTTGTTAGTGTCAATATATTATAGTATTTTCTTGATATATGGTTGTCTCAATATTTTATCCATTCTGGGCTTTCTGGTCAGGAGTGTGGCTCTATTCTCCCTCCCTTGTGGTTATTATTTGTTTGTTTGTTTGTTTGGGGGGGGGGGGGGGTTGCTTTTGAATCAAATCATCTGTTTGACTAATATTTGGCTTATTTACAACAATTTGGCATTATTTTTGTTAGTCCTTGTGTTTCTAGTTCCCGTACATGTTGCCTTGCCACTCTTTCAGTAAGGTTAGTTATAGTGACTTGTGTTATTGACGTGCTTTCAAATTTCTAATGTGAAAAACGTCAAATAGAAAAAGAAAGTGAGAATGAGAACATTAAACAGGCAATGCATTGCTTCAAATTTCACTTACAAATCGCAAGGCTACATGTCTACTAAACAATTGCTTTTGCTAGCCCCATTTTTTTTGCAATCTATTTTTTCCGTTCATAAAATAATGTAATATAGTTCTTGTTATTTTTTTAAAAACCAATAATAGCTGCAATTAGGGTTACGCAACGTAGTTACATGTCATTCAGATACTGCACAGGCATATGTATGGAATTGGAGGCTTCAAAATTTTGTGCTGGGTGAGCACATACTGACACCATGTCCTGACAATCAGACACCAGTAAAGGTAATAGCTCAGTCTATTCAGTCATATAGAATGGCACACACTCGCATTGCTTTAGTAGAATGATTTCAAGGGTTGCACTGTACCTTTATATTTCATTCCAAGGCAAATCAAGGAGGAAATACTTGCTGTTTTTGGGATATGATCATCACAAATATTGTCACCAATGAGGAAAGCAACTTGCTATGCTTTCTATCCATTTCTTGGGCCTCATGGCTCAAGTCCGTACCCTGGGTTTGGAACCTTGAGGCACATTATTTTCCTAGTTCATAATTTCTCTGTGTTACATTTGAATTATGCAATTGATAATATACTTTGTATATCATGATAGGCCTGCACCATTAGTGCATGTGGCAATTTCGCTGTTTTGGGGACAACAGCTGGCTGGATTGAGCGATTCAATCAGGCATAAGTTGAGGCATAAGCTTTTTATGTCATGGTAGGCCTGCACCATGAGTACATGTGGCAATTTTGCTGTTTTGGGGACAGCATCTGGATGGATTAAGCGATTAGGTGAAGCTGTTGGCATAACCTGTGATTCAACAAATACCCTGATGATAAGTGCTGGATATCACGGGGACATAAAGGTAAATAAATTAATGTCATGATGTTTATTGAAGTTCACCCTGCAATTTTTTGATATTTGTATCAACTCAGTTCTCGTAATGTGGAATTGGTCCTCGTTGGTGTCAGAAACAGCGGTTGGCAAGTTCTTTATTTTGACCTTTGTACTATTTTGGTTTTCATATCATAAATCAAAGTGAAATTGGTTTATGGTAATCCTTCTATAAATGAAGGGAATTATACTGGTTGCATATGGCAACATTTTAAACCAATGATTTGAAATTCTCAATCCCTTAAATCTTGTTCACACTAGTAGATGCATTTACAAGACTGAAAGCAGAGTATAAGTACTTTTTCTTAATTTGTTTTTTATTGTTTAGACAAAATAAATTTAAAAATAGAAGAGAGAAATTACAAGCAGAGGGTGGACAAGGAGTCCACTCACCCTAAGACAGGGTTGCACAACAGGTCGGCCTGGCCTGATCCGGTCTGGGCCTGCCAGGCTTTTACCGTTGACCAGGCCAGGCCAGGCCTTGACTTTCAGACTGCTAGGCCAGGCCGGGCATAGCACAATAAAATGTAGCCTGTTAAAGCCCGCAGACCAGGCCTGACTCAAACCAAGCCCAAACCAATTCTTTTGGAACTTCCATGTTTTAACTTTGAAAAATTTATCTTGAACTACCCTCCATTTATAGAACAAAGATAGGACAAGACAACAAAATTAGTCAATGTGGGACTCTGTCACTCTATACATGTTACTTCTTTTGTGCTCATGTTAACATGAAAAATGACTCATAAACTAAGTGATGCTATGGAATCTGCTGCAAGAAAAACAAATGAGCTGTGGGACTCTGTCTCTCCACATTGTACTGTAGAGCACATATTATATTTGCTATGAGAGTGTTGGATCAGGATTTTTGAAGTCATATTATATAGAAAATTTGATACACTGAATTTTTAAAATTGTTTCACGGAATATATGGGTTGGAAATGCAATTTAAAAGGAATGCTTAATTTATAATTTTAAGCTGATTGTACTTATTCAGTTATTCCGTTCCAAATTGAGTAATGTTAAATGTAGCATAAGTGTTGCTTAGGTTTTTCATTCTGATTCAAATACATTGCATGTTTTTGTAACAAATGTTTTCACACCCACTTGTTGACAACCTAACACTGATATAAGCAGGGATGTAAACTACTGGAGTCCAGTAATTGATTTTCTACTCGGTTTGTAAGGCTATAATTGAGCTTGGATTGAGCTCAATGCAGTGGTCAAGCTTGGTGTTTTTAGCTCACGTCTCAAGTCCAGTTGAGTCAAGAATATTCGATTAAATATATAATAAATATATAACTCAAATATAATATATATTTATTTTAGTATACACAATTTTTTGTATACTTTTTCTGATCAAGCTTATACGAGCTTAGACAATTCAGGTTGAGATTGTATTGCTTAATCTTGAGCTTCAAATCACGTTGTTGAAGTTCAGCTCATTTAGCTCACGACTTTGAGTCAACTCAAGTCCTTAGTGAGTCAATATCAAGCTCCAAAACTATATAGAGTGAGTCACAACTAATGCTGGTCTTGATGAATATATCATAGCTTTTGTTTAGTCCCACATCGCCTACCCTCCAAAATTTTGCTAGGCATTTGACAATATAAATAACCATTCATCCTTTTATGAAATCAATATACTTGTATGAGTCCAAATGTTGGCAAGCTAAACTTGTTGGACTTGGGCAGTACATTAGTTAAACTAAAATAGACTAGTTGGGCTCTAACTTTTGTAGGCCAAATTAGGCTTGGGCTGTTTCAGGCTTGGGCCGTTCTAGGCTTCGGGTCGGACTAGTCTGAAGGCCAGGCCGAGCCAGGCTTTTTTAAAGGCCAGGCCGGGCTTTAGCCAAAAATTTATGGTCTGTTTATGGCCCAGCAGGCCAGGCCGAACCTTTCCAGGCTTTGACCAGGCCTGGCCTTGACCAGGCCGGGCTCAAGCCGGACCAAGGCCAGGCCGCAGGCTGCAGTCCATTTGTGCACCCCTACCCTAAGAGGAAATAAAAAAAAGAAATATTTGAGAATAAAAGCTCTCCAATCCAATCTCTGCTAATATAAGTCAATTAAGACACACCCATGAGACTTTAAGAAGCAAGAAATGATCATGTCACTGCAAAGCGAACAATAAAAAGCTCTCTAAAAAGTGGAATATTGTGCTTATTCTAGCTTCCCGAAGAACAAAATAGGTTGCATACCTCCATAGCATAATCATCCTTCCTCCCTCCCTCCCTCCAAAGCCTCAGAACTGAATAAGCAACAAATCCCCAACCTGAAGTTGGACACACCCACCCCTCCATCAATATTGTCTTAAAATTTTCTATAATAGAAAGGCTAGAATTGTATAACGTTAAAAGTCACCTTGTTTTATCCTTGATACATTTAACTCTCTTTATGGTATGGTATCTATTCGACTCTTAATAGCACACACACACACACACACACACACACACACATATATATATATATATTAATTAATTTCTTTTCCCAATTGAACCTTCTTCTTCTGAATTTTGTTAGAATAGATAGGAAATATGTATGATGCATATGCCATCTTAATAGAGGCATAATTCAAACCTTGTGCAGTGAAGTAATGTTCTCAATAAATCAAAACGCACTAAACTTTTTTTTCTCCTTTGCCAACCGTATCAGAAGGGTTGGTGGATTTGAAATACTTAAATAGGATTTAACTTTTCTTGTTCTGTTTCATTCATCACATTCCATCTCATATGTAGCTTGTTCTCAAGTAGTTTCTGGGTTAATGTTGACTAGGAATTGGGCTTTAAGAAAACTTGGACTTTGTTGTTTGAATGGAATAATGCTATGTCCACCAAATAGGCACCAAATACAACCTTCACATATACAATAACTCTTTTCTATTTACTCCCTCTGTTCCAAAATATAAGATTATTATTAACTTTTTGAAGTCAACTTAAGACATTTTCAAACTTAAAATTGACATGAATTATTTCAGTTTTAATCAATACAATGATAAAAATTGTATACTATCTAAAAAACATTACTCGGTGTAATATTTATTTTTTCATAATTTTTAATGAATCATCTCAATTTTAAGTTTGAAAATGTCTCAAATTGATTTTCAAAAGTCAATAACGATCTTATAATTTGGAACGGAGGTAGTATTTTACAAAAAATTGACGATGCAACTTTTTCCTAAACCAATGTATAGAAAAAAAAAATGTATCCGTACTACACTCGGTACTAATTCAGTGCACTAAATTGGTGGACATTGAATTATTCCTCTGAATGAAAGGGGGAAATATATATTATATAAAAGGGATCTATGTTTAGACTAGAGTTAAAATTGACACTCTTCATAATGGTGGCCCCATAGTTTCGAGATATGGCTTCTAACGTAGTGATAGTTCTCCGGTTCTAAACTGAAGAAGAGTAATACAGCAACAGTTGATTAACTAAATACCCTGCAAGGCTTTTTGATGAGTAATTAATTAAAAATGCACTAGACGTGAATCATAAATAGTGCTTATATCTTAACTATTCTAAATTTCAGGTTAGGATTAACAAAATACTCCACAAGGTTTTGTTAATAGATTGATTTATTGGAAAATTTTGTTTATCTATTTTTATTTTTTTTTTGTATTTCATTTGTTTTCCAATATTATAGTATTCTAACATGGAAACTATAAATGAAGGCCCTCAACTGCCAAAGAAGATATGGGCTCTTGCGTCTTATCGTGATTACAGATTTGCTGCGTATGGGAATGATATTGCAGTTTATAAGCAGGCTCATCAGGTTCATATCTACAGGCTTGTTTGTAGACTTCGAGAAAATTTACCTGTTGTGATATTTGTTCTGCAATTTATCAACATATGTCTTGTGTGAACCTATTGATATAACAAACTTAAAAGCAGTTTGAATATTTACGAGGGAGACTATTTATACTGTGTATCATGTCTTCTGCACCTTTTATTGTGTTGCCTATTTGAAAGAGTTTTTCATGTATAATATTTGAATAATAATAATAAATTATAGTAGTAGTAATAATAATAATTAAATATGTGCCGTATCCCCACACACCCAAATCCCCGCTTTTTGAAAGTTGACAAATTTTTGTATCCCTGTATCGCGCACCAGAATCCCCACACCCGAATCCTTGCTTCTTAGATGTGCTATGAGTCATCAAATCGCAAAAAGAATTTATTTAATTTATTGTCTCCATCCCATATTGAGAGTCCGCTCAAAGGCCAAAATATATATGGAAAATTTAATTTAAATATAAATATAGTTGATATTAAAATTTATTAAAGTAAACGGAGATTAAATGTGTTGCATTTTGTGACATCCCAAAAAAAGGAAAGACAAACTCTCTCAATTTGAGTAGTATATGTTTATGTCATGACATGCATATTTATATAATGCCATGCAGTGTTTTGTGGTTTTGGCAAACACACACAAGTGGCTCTCTATTTTCACATACTTGTCAAGATGCTTAGGTGTCCAAGTGGTTTGGAAGTTGCAAGGAGTTGTCA